>MU182032.1:338852-421554 GCA_016904865.1 Pissodes strobi
ACTTCGTTCAAATAACTTTTCTAAAACAAATTTAGTATAAACACAAAATAAATAGTTAATATATGCAAAATCTTTCCGAAATTTAAATCCTAAATGCCGGTGAATTCGATGTCTCACCGATAGCAGACTTATCCATGTAATTTTAACTTAGAAACGGAGCTCATCGCTAGTATTTTTTTAAGTGGATTGGCCGGAAATCAGTTGAGATCCATGTGTTTACCGGTAAATTTTTAAAACACACCCGATATTAGATTATAGAATTTTCGACTAAAATAATTTTATACGAAATGTTACATTAAAAAGAATAAAGTCACGTTTTTAAACCTCCGCAAATCAAAATAGAAATGCTAAATTCACAAATATTTATTCAGAGCGCTCCCACTTATGTTGAATATAACCAGATATTTCGGTTATTCTTTAGAACACTGATTTCGTTATTGAAAATAATCATTCAAATAATCATTCATAAATTGTCAATGGGTTCTTAGTATTTGCTATGTGGAATGGTGTTCAAATGAAACAGTGAATTTTATTAATGCCAGCATATTAAAGTTTCCATACGCCAAGATGAGGAATCCTGAGGACACTTCTAAGAATCATAGTATAAAATATATCGACGGCCTAGAGTCAATACCTCGTATGAGCATACGAAGTTTTTCGGAGTTATTCAAAAAGAAGTTTATAAGTATTATTTATAAATGGCGATGGCGCCTGTATATTATTTAAGACGTTTGGATGAAAAAACAGCTTTAATAAATTTTTAAACACTTACATGGTATTGCACTTCAACAATAAAACAACAATAAAATTTAATATTTTTTGTAATTATGCGAGTTTAAGCATTGAACCTTAAGGTTCTAAGCTGCGCAAACCAATATTCATTCATAACTTTAAAACCAAACATAACATGATTCACAGTCCAGATTATAAATATGGTAACGACTTTATTTTAAATAAAATAGGTTCTTTCTTAAAATTATACCAGATAATAAAGTATCGAAAAATAAGGAGAAGCAGAGCTTCATATCCAAAAAACTGCAAAACCGATAACTAACGTATAAGCTAGTTATTGACATTTATGTTAGTTTAGATTTTTTTGCCCTTCGTGAGATACATCTTTGTAGATGCAGAATTTATCACCTTAGTGATTTCAAGGAGCTGTTCATATTTTTAAAGGGATATTTTCGATATGATTTGTATTCAAAATTCTTCGATAGGGAAGCTTTAACTTTCCGTAAAAACTCATACTTAGAGTCAAAATCTGTTTTGACTTAAATTATGACTTCTGGAGTATATTTGAAGCTTCTTATTTTTGCAAGCATGGCACGATAAATAAATAATGAGCCTACGGATCGGTATAATATAAAAATAAATAGTGGTGAAGGTATCTAAAGAGAATGGATATTTACAGGTCTATTTGGTAACGCCAATATATTCTCCTGGTAGGTAAATTTCCCTTTTTCCCAGACAGCGCTCTATAAAGCTATGGACGGTGTCGCATTCCATTTGGTGTGCCCGTGGGCATTTTATGTGTTATGGAAAAAGTAAGTAGTGCATTGGCAAGCATGGATTTTTTATTTTGATATCCGCACCAATCGCCAAACATTATAATTGGGAGATTTGATTCTTTAAATTGAGTTTCCAGATAATCCATAATGTAGCTTGTGCAATTGGAGGCGTCAACTTTTTCCTCACGTTCGTTTCAACAAAACTTTGTCGATTGATGTGTTGCAACTTGTACATTCTAAAGTTGTGGGCCTTTGGTTTTTATTTGCAATAAAGAGTAAATATCCGTACGCAAAACTGTACTGCTTTTAGATCTAATGTGTTTGGAAACACCTTCTGCAAACTCTGTAGGTTCTATCTTCTATCTTTAAATACTACACAAAGATAGTTGACTTCTGCCTTTCTATATTTTCTGTATTCTACTCCTTGGGGTCAACTTTTGAACATCGTTTAAAACAAAAACTTTCTGTTGATCGCATGTTAGATCTCCCCAAAATTTATTAAAACTTTGATTTCTCTTTATTTCATCTAATCTATTGCATTCATAAACGTTTTCCTTTTGCGGTGACTTCCATCGCATCTCTTTTCAATTTTTCTTTTTGCTTTTCGTATCATTTTTTCATTTCTTATTTTTTTCTCGTGAATCCCAATTGTACTTTCTCTTTTACGCGCTTAATTTTATTCATAGCTCTACTACATTTTCATTTGCCTTTTTCTATTTTATTGCATATTTTCCCTTTCTCTTTTCCGCGTTGTCCTATTTTCTACACCATCTACAGATTATTGTTCTTGAAATTCTTCAGCTTCTATAGTAATGTTACTGTTGTCAGTGTCCTCACTGTCGCTAAGTGCTCGATTAAAATCCATATCTTCCTGTTCATTTTCTGATGTAGTTTCATCCCCTGTTTTTGCACCTGCATGGCCCAAAAAACACTCCAAACCACCAAATACCTTGCTTTCGTGTTCTGGCAAATGCAAGCTTTCCTAGACGCGAGTATTAATAATGTCGTCCAGCGAAGAATTCTAATTATTTTTCTTAGACTCCACATTATCTATCAATACAGCATTATCATTGATATAACCATTTCGCTTTCAAGAAAAACACGAGCCTGAAATAAAATGGACAGATTTTCCAGTTGGTATACATAGATGAATGTAATTGTTCCTCGACAGCCCCCTTGTTGTTAGATTTATATTTCCTGCTAGGAGGAAGGGTAAAGGTTGAATTAACTGCTTACTCTCTTGAATATGAGCAGCTTTTGACATATATTCATTCTGAAAAAAATTCAAACACTTTGCAATACCACATTTATACAAGAAAACTGAACAATAACTTCTTCATCCAAACAATGTATAAGAGCATATTTAAATCAACCATTAAAACATGATATTTTAATGACAAATGTGTATAAAAATCTTAAGTAAATCGAAAATTGCATTTCTATACATTTAGTAGCAATCCCTATAGCTTAATAATATAAAAATAATAATATACTTACTTCAGAATGTATCAGTAACCATGCACAAATGCGCTTTCATTTGCCAGCTAAACATCTACGTGGTATTGCAATCATAATCCGATTACAAGGTATTGGTACGTCATAAAGTAGAAGTTTTCTATTGGTCAGCGACATAATCGCTGTTGTTAAATCATAGAGAGATGCAAAAATCTCTATTTTTAAAAATGATTGTACTTACGAATTATTATTATTATTATTTACAATTCTATATAAAAACACGATTAAATATTTCATGGCCCTAGACCATTTTACATAATATTCATCAACGTTTACTTAGGTGTCACACATTGTGAATAATCAATTACCATATTCAAAAAAAAAATGAACACGTGAAAGAGAATTAAAAATAGTAGGCAGATTAAAAATTGATTCGAAATACAAAATTGCACCAGGATCACATATCCACAAATTTGCGAACACTCATTCATGAAAGAAGTATTTGGTATAATTCTTAATGGGCGTCTTGGTCCATGCTTATTTACACCGCTTTATAATCTAACATTCTGGACATCTGTTCTCTCTATTTCGTATAGAGTGATCGTAAATATTGTGATGCATTATATAATTACATACATTTTCTCTCGTATACATGAGGCACTAATTAATGAATATAATGTTTGTTCAAACCAACTGCAATGCTACGTCATCAATGACACCAAGTGTATTCTTATGAGATTGGCTCGTGCCGTCATTATTACGAAACATTATAGTTGCTCTGAACAAACATCGTTCTTCACTGCAAAAATTATCTATATCGAAGGAGGGTAGCCTCAGGCCAAATACACTGCATATCCAATTTCTAACTTAAGGCAGGCACAATAGACTGAAAACCACATGTTAGGCAATACGTTGACCAGATCTATGTCTCAAGGCACTAGTAACCGTATCCGAATATATGTTCGAGGTGAGCCTGAAATCTACATGTACTTTCAAAATCCTCACAGAGGTTATCAACATTTCCCAGGTGAAAGTATAGCGCGATTCAGTGTTGAGATATTTAAATTCAACTACCTGGTATGAAACTACTTTGTCCTCTGCCAACTGTGCTTCTTCCATATCCGCCTGCAAGGAAACAAACAAACTTTGATTTGGTAATGACAGTTTTGTATCATTGTATGAGGGACAAATGCTCTTTAGACCATTGATATAGATCAGGCAAAGTAAAAATCCCAGACGCTATCCCTGAGAAACTCTATACTACCAGATGGTGCACCATTTAAATTTGGATATTTATTTCTATTAAATATAATATGTAAGTTTAATGCACAATTTTGATGGAATCCATAAAAACACAGTTTATCAGCTGGCAAATGGTAGTAAGTGTAGATAAACATATTCCTAAGGTCACTGTCCTACTGAGACTATCATTCATAGTTTCAATTAAGCTATTTATTACCATTTAAAGAGATCGTTCAGTTTCTCCTATATCGCTACAAGAACATTATGTAGGGAGAAGAATCATATAATTTTTTTTATCTCAAATATTGTCCAATTTTCATATAAGTTTGAAAATTATACTAATATTGAGTCGGAAAAGTATTTTTGCAATTTTATTGATTATAGTGAACAATAAAATGATGTCGTTTACGAGTTCTCAAAGCTATTAACCAGTCGTCGGCAACGAGACAAAATGCCATTTTGGCTACAAAAAATGGCACTAAATACCAGTAAATTGAATTGACATTTGGATGCCTATTGATTTGTTTCGCTTTTTAATTAAATTTTCTAGTGTATTTTTACACATATAGGAATATTTTAGAGCGTCGAGAAGTCCATTTAGTTTGACACATCATAAAGTAGATTCTAATCGGCCCTCTTTTAGAAAAGCAGCTCCTTTTCGGAATTCGAAGCAATGTTCCAGGCCTTTGAAAGAAGTAACAGGTAGTACTATTGATAGGATTGTGGTTTTATTAAAAAGTTGGTTACTTCGACACCAGCTAAAATCCTGGAACTGAACTAGTTTTACAGGAAATTGGTAACCAATTGAATCATTTGTAATTTGTTAATATTTCATTAAAGGAATTTGTTTTCTTGGATGCCTCATCGAGCTATTGTATTCAGTTTAGTTTGGTGCCATGGGAAATCAATCAGCAGACAATTAAACCGCTGCCAACAAGGTTAATAATACAAATTAAATTCTGAAAATTTGTATCTATTTTAAACATTTATTATGACAATCAGAAAATAAATTGTATCCGTATATTTAAGAAACAATATATAACCGAGGCATATTTAACTGGGGTAAATTCCCTTTTCCACTATGGTCTCCAAAATAAAATAATGGAAAACCAAAACGTGTGGTTTATGAGCAATTTCTATCACGTCTGTCGACATAGACGAAGACGCGTTTCGATTTACATGGATTTCGTCAGGCAGATGCGATACAGCCATGGCTATTTCAGTTTTTTTTTTATAAAAGTACAGGGAAAGTCAAAAAATCGCCTTGTCTAGTCCTCGTTGGATAACCCTGTACATATCAGCAATAAAAAGTCATAATTAAAATTAAAGTGACCTCGATATGTATTACATTTTATGGCAGTTGGTTTTTTTTATTACAGTTTAAATTGCATTTCACAAGACAAGGATGCGACATATCATTCTTATTAAGTACCTTCCAACCTTCGAATGTCTCACTGAGTCCAAGGAAGATGTAACAATAATGTCCAGCAATGTTTTGGTATTCTTAGTGATACGCGTCGATTGAGTAATAATTTGATGTAGTACATATTTGTTTAAAAAAATATTCACAGCCACATATCCATTATTATTTGAAATAAAAATAAAAAACTGTATTGTGTCTTGGAAGCATAGAAATCAAAATGTTCTCTAGCACACCGAAACAGTCAATCAAATTCGCATTGGGGGGACGATATATAGAGCCCATACAAACACATTTGCCTTCAATTTTTAAACTTGTCCAAATTTGTTCTTAAATTTTTAAGCATTTTTTACATAGGATGGATCCCAGAAGTAAATTTTCCCCCGGACGACCAGGCCGTATTGTTGCCATACTTCTTTTCAGCTTGTAGTGGAATCTTGTAGCGATTGTTAGGTTTTAAAAAAAATAGCGCACGGAGCGCCATTCAAACTCTTTTTAGCCTCCAAAACTTCACTTTTGATCTGGTTAGAAATAAAATTATCAATGGTGGTGCGAGGTTTATTCTCATCAGAATTTGAACCGGCAGGGAAAATGTAATCAATTTCCTTCCCAGTGCAAACAACATTTAAGTCATCAGTTGCAAACCTAATAACGGACTCGGTAAGATCTTCATTGGCGTACTCAGAAAGACCAGTAATGCGCGCCCAGTTCCTTTTCCCATCCTGTTCATGATCACCAAGTTTGCTCCCGTTTTTAACAATTTTAATGTTTCTCTCTACGCTAGAATGAAATAGTTTGATAGGGTCATATGCCTGTGTAAAAATTATCTTTCAGCTTCTACAACCTAACATGAAGTTTAATTTCAAATTTTGTCAGACATTTGTCATAAATATTGCTTATAATTTTCTCCATGCTTTCCACCTCGGAACCATTTGGAGAGGATGTGCCTTTAGCAGTAGCGGATCCACCCATTCTTTTGACGACGAATTTATCGCAACGATAAACACTCTTAACAGCGGGGAGAGGTGCACGGAGCTAATTCACAAATACTTTATTAAATACTATATCGATGAGAATCTCTGAATAAGCAACCCTTAAATAAACACATGCAGACAAAAACGCAGCGTTATTTTGGAATTAAAATCACACTAATCACAGTTTTAAAGTGGAGCAACGAAACACGTCTGCGTCGTCGATGGATTTTCAGCTTCCATTATTTTTCATAACAAATTAATAGCGGGAACTTGTACCAAGTAAATAAGTCCGCTATACCACAATTGTATTTGTTATTTACTAGCACGTTCACAGAATAGTCGAAAAAGCTAACACTAATCAAAAACAGTGTTAATAACTTTGCAAAAATGCAATTATACTGGCGAACTCTCGAGAAATATAACATTGCCAAAGATATCTTGATAACAGTGTTTAGTTCTATAATATTACACCTTCACTCGTATTATAAGCCAGTAAAAGGGTTCTATTTGTTTCAGGAAGAAACTACGCATCTGATTCCAATTTCCAGCAGAACAAATCCCCATCGAACCGAACTATGACATGATCTCGCACATCTTGGCGCTGGCCACGCCCCTAACGTTCAATGTCAGCGCTCTCACATCGGACCTGAATGCAACCACTGCCAACTACAATTACCTCTATTCAGGTATCACAACTGACGGTTTAAATAATGGGAGCAATGGTGGGATTGGCTCACCATTTGGTCACAATGCAAGCTACAATGGAAGTGTCGAATATGGCAGTCCCGTGTTTCCCAGCTACATTCGGACTACATCAATGGTAAGAATAATTTTTTTCAAGAGCAAAGTTAAAATATCTCCATTGAAAGTTACATATCGGTAAAAGAAATTGCTCGTCAACAAATAAGACAGAACAATTTTATCGTGGTATAACACTTAAATTGCTGTGCCATGAAATTGGATGAGATGTTCAGATTTTAAATACTTGAGATTCATGAGATAAATACTTACAAAAGTTTGAAAATTGAAAAGATTTGTATTGAATTAAAGAATGAGATTAATACTAATTCGATACTCAGTATTTTCCTCATCACGGAACAGATTACTGCAGATCCAAGGAGTACTTAAATCATATAATTGGCATCCAAATTCCTAACTCACAAATTTCTATTACAACACTATGACCTATGATACTTATTATTATTTTTCAATTTGAAATTAGTAACAAGAAAATATAATTCTTATTATAATAGATAATAGAATATTTATTGAGAAATATAATCACGACAAAAGTTATTTATTATAAATATTTACAGGACATTCTACAATTTTTTTAAATAAATTCCTCAAGCATAACTTTTTTAGTTAATATAAGATAATTCTGATTATTTGGACTGGTCATCGTAAGTGGCTGTTTATTTTTTTCGGTTTCTTCCCGAGTTTCTCCCACTTTGCCTAGAACCTTACCCCATTTTCTTTTATTTTCGGCAAAATTTTCAATATGGCCTTCCGCCATCATGTTAGATCACCAGCTACCATAACGCTTTACTGTAAAAAAGTTAGTTTCTGAAACTGCTAACACAGATGTAAATCATCTTCAGAATCAATGAATGGTCAACATTCAGATGCAAAGCAGTTTCCTTGGTGAAAGATAAAAAATAATTAATTCCTACCGTTTGTTTCTTACAAAAAAAAAACATTTCAAAATTGAATGAAAAATCTACCATTATCGAATGCTACATGGGATATGATCCAAATATCATTTGAACCATGTTTATGGCCTCAATATTTCTACAAGTAGCAAGGTATTATCTGGATATTCTTATTTCTGTGCTCGGTAAGAAAAAATTCTGCTCTTAGGAATTTAGTAGTATCTGTTTTCGTTAACATCATTGACTTTTTGATCGATATCCTTCAAATTTTTCCTTGGGGAGCGCGACTAAATGTGTATATTTGTTGATGTCGATATTAATTTTAATAAATATTAATTGTACGTGTATTTAAATAAAAAGCTCAGCGAAATGAAGGATTGAAAATAATGCATAAGTTGGCAAAGTATTTGACAAATATGAATCCTCCACAATAATATAGAACATATCTATAGCTTTGGCAAAGTGTGATTTGTATAGTCGTCTACTTTCTTTTCGATGCTCATTTTTCATCATCACAAGTACTCTATCTCACCTAAGCTAGACTAACGCAAAATAAATATTAAGGTATGAAGCATGACACTTTTAAAACAAGAGCTGAATACAGTGGTCCTATTTTATATTCTTTAACAAGCAATTAAACGATAAATTACCTACTCGATCAACAAGAGCTTTGGAGGTCCAAAAGAAGAACATTTAGGTCCTTTTGTGAAAGGATAGATGAATTAGCGCCGTCCATTCGTCTACAAAAAGTGCCATTCAAGGAACACCGACATGAACTCGGCCTACTAAAGAATAGAGCCCAAGAGACATATGAAAAAAGTCTGAGGATTCTTCTAGAAACACATTTTCCCGGGTCAAGAATAATAGCCAAAGAAGAGCTGGCACAAGAAGACAAGTCCATTGAAACCGCTCAGCGGCCTAAAAACGGGTAAAAGGTCTAGCCAACAAAAAAAATATTTGCAAAAAACACAATCAGATGGGCGATACTTAGCTTTAAACCCTATAAATCTCCGGGAGCAGATGCAGTCTTTCCAGGCCTTGTTACAACAAGGTATATAGTACCTACTACCACACATTCAATCAATCTCCACAGCCAGCTTTGCACTGGGCTACATTCCCAAAAACTGCAGAAAAGTTAAGGCAGCGTTCATACCAAAGACAGGGCGATGATCACGAGAGGAACAAAGTCTTACCGCCCCATTAGCTTAACCTTCTTCCTTCTTAAAATGATGGAAAAGATTAGAAGCAAGTTCTTTTCTAATGCTTCACTGCATGCAAAATAATTCGGTTGCTATGCGAAATCTACCACCAATGCTTTTCAAAATCTCTTTCGCGATATAGAGAAGGCATTGACTGAAAAAGAAGTGGCGCTCTGTGCATTTATAGGCATAGAGGATGCATTTGACAACACCTCACATGAATCCATTCACCGTGCCATAACTCGCAGAGGAGTGGTACCAACCACCACACAATGGATAAAATCTATGCTAACCAGCCGTAAAGCATCGCGACCATTGGAGAAACAGCCGTCACAGTCAAAGTAATAAGACGACTCCTTGGTAACACATGGGTCCTAAAACCTCCACCATCTGATGGTCCTATAGCACTGTTGTAAAGCCTAATATAACCTACGCCTGCTTAGTGTGGTGGGTAAAAACAAAGGCAATAACAACACAGCGAAAGCCAAGAAGAATACAAAGGCTTGCCTGTCTCTGGAAACCTTACTTGCCCTCCTTCCGCACATATGCATAGAAAAGGAGGCCTGGACCAGTGTGCATAGAATCACTCAGACACAAAAACTTAAGCCAGGAAACCTGATAGATATCCAAATAGAAGTGACGACCAAACCAACCGAACGCAATGGAAACAAAACTCCATTTTGATCGTTCCTTTGAAGTGGTAATTTAAGACCGCATTACTACAGGGGAAATACTAAAACAACTAGAGAGAGGATCACTTATCTGGTATACAGATGGATCAAGGATAAAAGAAGGAGTGGCATCTGGAGTTTATGGGCCTATATAGGTGTCGAATCTCTGCACCTTTAAGAACTGCACCTTTAAGAACCATTCCCACCATCTTTTAAGTAGAACTAAATTCTATCAATATGTGTCAATAAAAGTCTAAGAGGTGCAAATATCTATATCTTATCAGATAACCAAGCAGCCTTAAAAGCGCTAGCATCTAGTAGAATCAATTCCCGGCTAGTGTGTGATTGTCGGATGGCTGCAGATCAACTGGCAAACAGAAACAGACTCACCGTTATGTGGGTACCAAGGCACGAGAGTGTAAAAGGCAACGAGGCCGCTGACCAGCTCGCACGGAATGGTGCACAGACTTCCTTTTGCAGGTCTGAACCATTCTGTGGCATCACTAGAGGGCACGTAATGAATGAACTCAGAAATTGGGAAAAAAAGGCGGAAAGAGACACACATGGCCAATATACCTGGGCAGAGACAGGCCAAAAGAAAAACTATGGCTGAAGCGTCAGAGCTTCTACTTGGCGAATGTCAGGCACTGACTCGCCAAAGGTTGAGGCATCTCGAAAATGACGTTGTGGCACCTTGAGATCTACCAAAGCTCAAACCTCGAAATATTCTGAGGTTCTAGAAAGAGATAGGAATTTTTGTATAACATAGAAGGGTATACACAAAAAATCAATTGTGGTCGACGTGTTGAAGGGCAAATCTTGCCAAGCGACCCCTCTACCATACCATACCAAGTACTCGATCATATTTAGATTTTTCCAGATAATTAAAAAAAAAATCAAATAATATATAGGTTTTCATTTAGAAAAATAAAACCTATGTCATCCTGAACGTTTCATTAGCCATGATTAGTTGCATACAAAATTGTAATGAAGCCTTTTATGACAGTTACTTTTTTCGTAGTTCTTAAATGGAAGGCTAAAGCTATATATATTACCTCGGTTAATATCTAGTTTTACTATCCTGCACAAAGAGCAATTTATTAAATTTAATCACTGATATTTCTTTCAGGTGTTCTGTATAATTATAATGTGCCTCGGCGTAATAGGAAATGTGATGGTGCCAATAGTGATATTCAAAACGAAAGACATGCGCAACAGCACTAACATTTTTCTAGTGAATCTGAGTATAGCGGACTTGATGGTGCTGCTGGTGTGCACACCGACTGTACTAGTGGAGGTCAATTCTCGACCTGAGACATGGGTGCTTGGAAGGGAAATGTGTAAGTAAGATCCTTTTCCTAAAGAATTTATGGTAATTTAAAATATATGTAGATAATTCAAACTGTTAGAATCGACATCAATGATACTCAGGAAACACCGTTTTTAAAGTTGTGCAATGATCTAGCTTACAATCCCCAAAAATTATTCGTTACATGCAAATAAAGGACTCGAATCATAGATACAATTCAGATATCATAATTATCTGCGAAACCGATGTGGTGTTCATCTCATAAAAAAAAACATTATCTATTTAAAATCAGACTCTCAATGAAATAGCATAAAATGGGGCATTCACCATATATATTTTTTTTACTACTAACATGATAAATCACCACTATTTACTCCATTCCTCAAATGAGAAGTAACATTTCTCACCCTAGGTAAATAATAATATTAAAAAAACCTAGGTCAATAATGAAACGGAAACGGAAAATGTCAAAATATCAAACTTGTTAGTTTGACAACTAGTTGTCATTTCGGATTATTTGAAAAATGAGTAGGAAATGATTAATTTCAAAATCTAATCAATTCAAATAATCATAAGGATTGTATCAGTGCTATTAGTAAAAAAATTATATACAGTATGACTCACTTTTCATGACTCCCCATAATATTCTTATTAATAATGCGATTTTGTCAAAATTTAGATGGAAAGAAGGTACTTTGTACGTATGGAGCTGTCAGGACATTATTAGCGTTTTTTGGCGAGTAACCACGGTAAACTACAAGTAATACTGAAGTAAGTGCCAAGCGGGCACCCCACCACAAATTGTACTGTCTGCTTGTGTCTTCGCCAAAATACCGTAGTTAGATCTTGCATTGCTAGAAAAGAATATAGATATTTTGCATATTTATTTGAAAATGATCAGTTTGATCAGTGCAGAACATTTACTCATATTTTTAATGACAGAATGGTGGCCTCTGGAGATAAGCAAACTAATGGTATTTTTTCGATGAATATGTTCAGGATACTTTATGCTGCCCAAATCCCATTTGGGGCACATTTGTGTAGGAATTCCGATGCGTATGAGGCTTCTATAGAAGAATTTTATGAACGTATAATTTACAAACTTGTTCAGAATGGAAAAACAAACATTTCACATGTTTAACGTTTCAAAATTAATCCGCCATGAGTCCGAGTACCACCCCTCATCACGTATGTAAGTTGTAGTAAGCCGTAGTTGAAAAATGATGAAGTAATAGTGACGTCACTACACTTCCCCTCACTTACCACAATTAAATTATTCCTCGTGAAAGCAAAGTAGTATCCTGTAGTATGCCGTGGTTAATTGTAGTTAGCTCGCGAAAAAACGCTTCTTGTTACGATATCTGTCAGTTAGACAACTGAGCTTCCAGGCTACTTGATATTTCGAACTATTTGAAAAATAAGTAGAAAATGACTAATACAAAAATCAAATCGAATCAAATATGGTAATATATCAGTGTTTGTAGTAAAAAAAATTCTATATATACCTCGGTTGAGAAGGCCATTATTAACCTCGCACATTATATCTTTCGGCGCTACGCGCCTCAGGATATAAAGGTGCTCGGTAAATAATGGCTTACTTCTCAACCTAGGTATATAATATACTATTATAGCCGGTAAAAACCTGCAAACAATTTTTATTGCTCTAGTGCTTTTATTAAATAATAAAATAGCTGGGTATTCAAATGTAATACGAGTATTAAAGTTGTGCAACGAATCTTGTTCTTCAAATCCCAAAAATTATTCGTCACGTGCATATAGAAGGATTCGAATCATAGACATATTTCAGATAACATAATTATCTGCGAAACAGATGTAGTGTTCATCTTATAAAAATATATTATCTTGTTAAAATCACAACCTCACTGAAAAATCATAAAATGGGGCATTCACCATATATATTCTATAGCCAGTAATAACCAGCCAAAAATTTTTATTCCCCACTCGTTTTATTAAATAATAAAATAACTGGGTACTCAAATGTAATACGAGTATTCCTATTTATATAATATACTATACAAGAAAATTCTTTTTACGTGTTCTCCATTCGCACTGAGACACCTGTCTGCTACAAAGTCTTGTAATATTGTCATGCCGTCTTGTTTCCTGTATAAATTAGCTTTAAATCGCTTGTCACTATCTGTATGGTATGCATACACTTGTCTAATATTGTTCGAGTTAATTTTACAGGAAAATGAATATTCTTTATTTGCTTGATGAAATATTTAATTGATATCCGTTGAACATTTAGAAAAGTAAGATCTATTAATGGTTTCTGGAACAAACTTTTGATTGCACTACACTTCGTGGCTTAAAAAATATGTTTTTAACAGAAAATTTAGCCACTGCAAGGTTGTTAGCCACTGCAAGGTGACAGACACAGGGCTTCGCAAAACCAAGCAATATCAAAGAGATAAGAGGAAACTTTGGAAAACTTGATCATGATATTCATTTTATGTTTAAAGCAGTGCCAAATTGTCTAAAATAGTTATTTTTTCATATTTTAGTGCAGCAATGAATCGTTTGAGAACATTTATTCCATGACTGGCAGAGAACAACGATATAATAATTCTAGGTCTTTATAATGCTGATAGTACTGAACAAGGATCAATTTCCATTCAAAGTCCATGGAATTTTGTTCACACATTTTTCGAGATAAAATTTTGGCATTTAGTTATATTTAACAATGATGAACATTTCTGTCACAGTTTTTCTATAAATCGGCACCAGGTATGATTTATGTTCCGTTTTGCAGAGAGGATTCTGTATTTTCCAAATTTATTTTGACAAGCTTCCTTATTGAGTTCAGCATAACAGTCCAGTCGCTAAAAATCAGCACAACTACGCTACTAAAAGCAATATGCAAGCTATTTGATGCTTTGCTATAAAATGGAACAACTCCTTCCACTGGGACCGAGCCATAATTATAACAGTGCATAATTATTATCACATTTGTATAAATTATTCATGAGAACCATCATCGAGAGATTGACAAAAAATTCGACCTTTACCAACCTCGAGGGCAAGCTGCCTTTCGAGCCGCGTTTGGCACAAATGATCATCTACTCATTGTTAAAACTCTTATCGAAAAATGCGTCGAATACAATAAAACTCTCTACATAATCTTCGTAACGTAACGTACGAAATGATTTAAACATAAACTGCTACAGGCTATTACAGAATATCACATCGATCACAGACGCATTAATGTCATCAAACACCTGTACCAAAGAGCGAAAGCATATGTCAAGCTGCAGGACTCAAGATTTTGACAACGCACGAGATGACGAGAAACTGAGTCATCTAAGAGTTGCCGACGATGTTTTAATTAACGCAAATAGTATAGATGAAGCAAAACAAATGCTGCGCAGGCTCAAAGCAGCATCAGACCCCGTTAGGCTCAAACTCAACACCAATAAAACCCAAAACATGACAAAACTTATTATGAGTGATACGATCGAAATATATGGGGACGGCATAGAAGAATAAGTTCTTATAAATACCCTGGCCACGAAATCACTAGAGGTCGGTAGAGATAAGCATACTAGCAAAATTTCAAGAAGTTGAGCGGCTTTTGGATAGCTGCACATCAGTCAGATATTTCAAAATGCCGAAAAAGGAAATTATTCGACCAATGCCTGATGCCTGTGCTCATATATAGGGCTGAAACACTTACTCTCACAAACAAAAATATGTATCGCGCAGAGAAGAGTGAAGAGGTCAATATTAGCGGTTTTTCTAAGAGACAGGATCCCAAACGGCAGAATAAAGGAGAGAACCAAAGTAACAGATGCGGTTACTTGTACAGCAACCTTAAAGAGAAATTGGGCCGGCCTCGTAGTGCGATTTTCTGCCAACCACTAGTCAAAGGACATGAGGAGATCACGCAGAGATGTTTACCAAAGTAGCGGCTGCCTATCAATCAGATGGACCGACGACATCAAACGGATAAAGAACAACGGGATTGGGACAGCACATGATAGAGAAAAATAGATAAAGCTACGGGAGTCTTATATTCAGCAACGGACGCAAATGGTTGCTTGATCATGATAATTGAGTATATTATGCCTAATTTTTATTCGAAGTCAAAGACGAGCTTCTGCTTTAATTCTAATGTTTTCTAGATATTTCCAGCAGATAGTTATTATTTATACTTTTTAATTCATAGGCTTCAAAATTCACCATTTTTACTTATTCGATCCTCTATGGGTCTTCGGCAGTCATAACCATTCAGATTTTACTATCCAGTCTCAGTGAAAATTATAATTTTCGTATGCCATTATTCAGATTAGTAATTCCTAATTCTCGCTCAATGGTATTTCGCAGATTTTCCATCGCATGATGTCGAATCCTATAAATTGTATTTTCCATATAATCAAATAAAAAAAAATCGTTCACTACTGATAAGTCCAGCGATCAACTTGCGCATCTTATGGGAGCATAACATGCACCAATTCAGCGATCAGGAAATTTATTCTCTAAATATAGAAATAGTAATAATCTTTATTAATCCACATGACCAATTATTGCATTGATATTTGGACAAGTCATTACATAAAAGAAGAAAATACAGAATTAAATAAATAAAAGCTGAAACAGCGTGGCATCAAGATACATTAACACTACAACAATAGGACACATTATTCAAACTAGGTGTCGTTAAAAACTCAGTCAAATTATAAAAACAGTGAGATCGCAAATAGTTTTTTAAAGAAGATTTAAATTTTCCCAAACAGCCTGAAGCCCTTATATCACTAGGTATGTGGTTGTAAACATTTACACAATTATAATACGCCGATCGCTGATAAGCTGCTGTCCTGTGTTGAGGCAACAATAAGTTTTCCCCATTTCTGGTATAATAATTATGATTTGATGAGTTATTATTAAATAAATGTAAATTATCCCTAACATACAAACATTTTAAAATGTACATGTTATAAAATGTCAGTATCCCATTTTCTTTAAATATAGTTCTACAGGAACTTCTATTTTAGTGTTAAACATAAGTCGTATAATCCGCTTTTGGATTAAAAAAACTCGGTTTGTATTAAGAGCTCCTCCCCAGACAATAATATGATAGGATACGGCGCAGTATACCAGGGCATAATAAACTTGCAAAAGTGCATCCCTATCAAGATCGTACCGAAGCTGTAATATAGCAAAATAAGCCCTATTTAGCTTTGCACAGACCAAGTCTATGTGGCTACTCCAGGACATACTTTGGTCCAGTAAGAGCCCCAAAAACCTAACCCCCGCGGAGCCATTAATTATAACGTCATTTGCTGCCTACTAAAAACCACACTATAAGTCTTATCTAAATTTAAAATTAATCTATTTTTTACACACCAGTTTTCAAATTCTTTACATACTATTCTGATAGATTCTTGAAGCTCCCCAAAAGACAATTCAGACAGTGCAATGGATGTATCGTCTGCGTAATTGATTAACAACCCTTTAGAGATAAACCGCGGCAAATCATTAATAAAAAGTATAAAAATTAAAGGGCCCAATATCGAACCCTGAGTTACTACCATTAACACATGTAAACATTTTTCTGTCAGAAAGAAACGAAACGATCCAGTCCAACACCACACCTCGTATACCTAAGTGAAAAAACTTACTTTTAACAAATTCAATGTTTATAGAGTCAAAGGCCTTTGAAAGATCAAAGAAAACCCCAGCAGCCGGCCTTCCCTCATCCATCTTTTTGGAAAGAAAATTTACAAATTCAACTGCGGCGGTTTCCGTTGACCTTCGAGACCTAAAACCATGTTGGCTGTTGGACAAGATATTATTAACATTCCAAAAACTATAAATTCTACTATACATTATATTTTCTAGAATTTTTGAGAAGCAACTAAGAACACATATTGGGCGATAATTATCATAATTTTTAACATTACCATTTTTAAAAATGGCTGTAACTTTACCTGTTTTTAAAACGTCCGGAATCTCATCAGAAAGAAAGGACATATTAATTAGTGAAGATAGCGGTTTAGCTATTGATTTACCAACTGATTTTAAAATTCGTGCTAATACATCATCAGGCCCACAAGATGAAGTGGTAACTGGTTCACATTACATGGTATTATTTACTAGTTCAGAAGTAGTACAACTTAGTATGTCCTGACATGCAAATACATTATTAATTATTTGTTTAACATTAACTGAAAAATGCGCAGCAAAATTATTTGCGATTTCTGTGTTGTTTGATGAAACAGCTCCGTTTGGCAGGCGAACCGATATTATCTTACAACTATTAGTCGAACGCCCCAATTTTTTGTTCACTTCAATCCACACCTGCTTGGATCTATTGGCAGACCCACTGATTTTGTCGCTAAGGTACTTTCGTTTAGCTGTATTAATACATTTTCTGTAGTGTTTGCGCTTTAGATTATATGCTTTTTTGAGACTAACCAAGTTAGCCTCCCTATACATCTGATAAGCCACATATAATTCGTCCTTTAATTTTTTTAGTTCTTCGGTATACCAAGGGTTGCTTTCTTGTTTTGTCGGTATGCAAGTTTGAATGGGGCTGTACTGGTTATATCCAGTTAAGAACAATTCAATAAAATGTTGAAAGTTTTCGTGAGTATGCTATAGTCCTTCTATTTGGGAATTATGCCCTACAGCTCCGTCTTGCTAAAAATATATACTATTTAATTGAGCTTAGAGAACTTCGTGGCTTATGTCTTGGAAGATATTTCAAGCATCCCTACATACCACTTTGTTTGTTTTTTAGGCTGCATAATAAAGCAAGATATATTCAAGTCGAACCTACTCTTTCGCTCCCGAGGAAATATGATATGCTCGTTTTCCTGAGAGTAATACGGTAAATCGTGCTGGAATCAATTTTTTTGAAATCCCTATTTCTTTTAATACCTTGTAAAATCCAATTGCATTTTTTTGTTCGCGGTATGCAAATTATGAACTAGTTTAATTTAATATGGTTTAAATTCATATATATATTTTTTTATCTTGGGTCCTAGATCTTGCAATGTCAACGCTTTCCTCATCTTTTCTACAAGAACTTGTGTTTGTCTCAACTGTTGGTGGTTCCCTTGTAGTTTCTTTACCGAAATTTACAAATTGATTTAAAATTAACCATGTTGACTTATATTCAACTTAATATTTACGTTCTGGGTTATCTTATTCTGGATACCTGTATAATAATAATAAAAAAATAAACTTATCATATAAAGGGGAATACACAGTTTTGTCGCCACATCACTAATCTGGTTGCTTTATATAAAACCGTTGTTCGAGTAATTATTCAAACAACGATAAAACAGTGTAACATACTCTTATTTAATTTTTCAAAATGTACAAAGTTCTCATTATGAGGAATATTTAGTACAAATGGAGCAATAAATAAAATGCAGTAATTAAATAAAAAAACTTAAACTAAACCTAATAATATTGTAATAGTAAAAATTACTTGTGTTATATATAAACTGCGCGTAAAAAAAGCGAAAAAACACACTTTTAGTTTCATATTTAAATTGCTATAATTTGAAGACGAATTAGCCGATTTCGGTAAGATTTTCATATACTTAAAGGCTGTTCCATTGAGATTTTGTGTCAAAATGTCTCTTTGCGAAAACTAAGATATTTGAATAATATACAGGGCTGAGAAGAAAGTAATTCAAAAATTGAACAATTTCAGCTGTTGCATTCGCGTCAGTGATTGTTTAATCTATTACATCATAGGGTTTTGTCGGTTTTTAAATAAAGCCTTCAGCAAAAAAAAATTCAATATTCTTCAGAAACATCATTTTTATGTGAAAACTTCTGACACATATGTTATGCTATGTTACTAATAAAACTTAGTAACAATATATCGATAATCAAACAATTTTCTATTTAAGCCAAGCCAGCATTATACTGAATATCTACATTTTTATTTTTCCATTGTACAGGGTGGCTCGAATTCGTGTCTATGTATGGGGAACTCGAAAACTGTAAGAGATACAGTATCGGTCAAATTAAGGCAAAATTGCGCATTTAAGTTCCTAACAATATGCCGTTTAGAAAGTTTTAAAATTCCGAGTATTTACGGAGATATCCGGAAAAAACCGAAATTTTGAAAAATCGTTTTATTTTTTTCCTGGGCTTATTTAAAAACGGATTTCAAATCTAATTGCACTTTTGCATTGCCACTCTTTCCGCTCTATCCAACGATGATATCCAGTTTGAAATCAGACGTTTCGTCTTCAAGGGATCATGATCATCTTTCTTTTTTTAAATACGAACTTTAATTTTTTTATCGTTTTTCAGATGGTATTGGCATTATTAATATGAGTATGTGTTTTTATTTTTTTTTTAATTTTTATTATTTTTTTATTATATTTATTTTATATATTTTGCTTTGACGTGATTTTAAATAACTTAAGGTAGGTACTTTTGAAATTTTCATATTCCATAAAAATATTTTATTTGTTTTTGCATTAAGTGGAAAATTGAAGCCCGTATTAAAAATTAAAAATAGTACAATTATTTTTACGAGAATATGGCCATGAACTATTACTCAAACAAGTTGCTTAGTGCATTTTACTTATAAGCAAAATTCCAATAGGTGTTTTCCATCAAAGTTCCTATAGTATTACGTAGTATGATTATAAATTGTTGATGTTCTCTATTAAATATATTTTTTAATTGGTTAAAAGTTGGGAATATTTTGCAGTAAGCAACTTGTTTGAGTAATAGTTCATGGTCATATTCTCGTAAGAAATAATTTTACTATTTTTTTATTTTTAATACGCTCCAATTTTCCACTTAATACAAAAAACAAAATAAAATATTTTTATAGAATATAAAAATTTCAAAAGTACCTACCTTAAATTATTTAAAATTACGCCAAAGCAAAACATATAAGTAAAAAAATAATAATAATTAAAAAAAATAAAAAATAACAAAAAAAATAAAAAAATAATAATAACACATAGTCTTATTAATAACGCTAATACCATCTGAAAAACGATAAAACAATTAAAGTTCGTATTTAAAAAAAGAAAGTTGATGATGATCGCTTGAAGACGAAACGTCGGATTTCAAACTGGATACCATCATTAGATAGAGCGGAAAAAGTGGCAATGCAAAAGTGCAATTCAATTTGAAATCCGTTTTTAAATAAGCCCAGGAAAAAAATTAAACGAATTTTCAAAATTTGTCCGGATATCTCCAGAAATACTCAGAATTTTAAAACTTTCTAAACGGCATATTGCTAGGCACCTAAATGCACAATTTTGCCTTAATTTGACCGACACTGTATCTCTTACGGTTTTCGAGTTCCCCATGCATAGACACGAATTCGAGCCACCCTGTACAGGGTGGAAAAGAAAGTAATGCGATGAATCCAATGTGTTGGAAATGTTAAGACATTTTTTCAGGCGCTGGAAGTTTGTGCCTTCTAAGATCTAGTGATCGTAACAGCTCTATCATTTTGTTGTTGGTTGCCCATCGGTCAACACCTAGAGCGATATTTGTTCAAGAAATTTTGAGAGAGAATAACATTGTGCGAATGTGGGATGGCCTGCTAAACTTCTAAATATGGATGTTACAGGGCATATATGAAGTAGGGTAAAATTAAGGTTGGATCTGAGTGAGTTACCATGTAATAATCTGGATGATTTGATGAGCAGTATGCTAAGGAAGCTAGCGGATGGGTAGTGAGTCGGAGGTGGATCAACGTAGTTTTAATTAAAACGGTATCGTATGTACTAACAATTTACACTTTTTCAATTTATATCCTTGTTATGGCAAGATTAGTTTACATGGAATGATTTTACTGCCTGTAAAGAGTTCATCACGATCCGTCAATTCGTTTAAAGACTACAACAAATTTGAAATGATTGGAAGGCTTTATTTCAAAAAAATTGACAAAAACGTCTTGATTTATTGGCTTGGACTTCAAAGCGGGTTTATTATGTAATTAATACATTGAACAAGTACTACCGCAAATGCAACAGCCTAAAGTTTTTTTAATTTTTGGACTAGTTTCTTCTTGGCCCTGTATAATATCCAAATATCCACATTGCCGCAAAACTACAACGTGAAATCTCAATGAAACAGCCCTTCGGGATCTGAAAACTTCATAAAATCCCGCCAATTCACTTTCGAACTATAGCAATTTAAAAATGATGCGAAAATTGTTTATTTTTTTCCTTTTTTTTTGACGAAAGCTGAGAATATAGGAGGAAGAGAATGAAAATAAATATACCGGATATTCAATTAAGAAAAGCACAACTTCAGTTCACAGCCCAAAAACGAACTAAACATAAAAGAATTAACTATCTCGTTGGATTTTATAAAATAAGGTCTATAAGATGTAGTTTTTACCGCTTCGATATATTTGAGCATAACAGAGAAGTAAAGGAAGTTTTTCTAATATTTTTGTGGTTTGTATATTTGGCCATAATATAAGAAAGCATTGATTACACACACATTTGGCATTTTAAGTAATGAAAATCGTGACTACATAGCCAGATACAGATCAACAATATTACACAAACAAAATACTAAACAGTATTAAAATCGGAAACCGAAGAAAAACTCTAAAAAGATTAAAAAACAACCCAATAACTTATAACAAAGAAACTTCAATAAAACCCTTCAACCACAGCTGTAAGGTTTATATTGGCAAACAGAAATCCGTTCAGGTTCGGAATAATATTTATTTTTAAGTGTAATTTTAATTTTGTAATATTCGCAAGAAATAGATTAACAGGCTAGTGTTGATTTTTGTATTAAATTAAATATAACAGATAATACCACTAAATCTGTTTCACCATCGCTACTGTCATCTATATTAATAACTAATTTTTCTGGTGCATTTTTAAGATAAACATAGGTTTCTACTATTTCCTTTACATGCTTTACAACTTTACACAATTTTCCCAGGTAATTTGAGAATTGTTTTTCGCTTCACTATCAACTAATGTTTATACATTATTTGTAGGTGAAATATTATTACGACGAATGCCTGCTTTAAGTTGGTGCCCTATTTGCTCAATTGGTTTGAATATACAGTGGTATATGTTTGCGACAAAAGTATTGTAAATTTGCAACAAAAAGCCACGTCGAATTTCTCCTAAAAGCATGCGAGTTTATCTGTACAGGGCGATAAGTTATAAAGGTTTGATTTACCATCACCAATCTTTCAGACTTTGGATAGCTTTTGTCAACTTTTTATCTCCCAGAATATTTTGTTCGAAAATGCCTGCTTCTTCTTTTTTTGGTAATAATTTGATTATATCTAATCGTAGCCGACCGACAGATCTAGCCGTGACACTGGATACGTGACGTCACAATCGTCGATGGGCGCTCGAAGTTTTTAATGCGGATTAATACAGAAAGATACGCTTTGTGCGGGTATTTTGCTACAAATAAATCAATAAAGCCGTTTTTATTAATGTTTATTTTATCTGTTTAAATTAATTTAAAGAATATTCATTGTTTTAATGTTGACTATGACTTCTCTAACACCTGCATAGATATAATAACTTTTGTTTGACAAACATCACTACAAATAATGTAGTGAGTAGATTATAAACTACAACGAATAAATAAAACATTGAGAACACAACATTTAATTGCCAATCCCGGATAATAAATGAGGCGTTCCATATCAAAACTCGCCTTATCCAGTTTTCGTAAAAATTGTGTTTGATGCATAAAATTATTCTTTGACCTAATACGCATGAGGCCTGTATAGCAAAACGGGACAAAACTCGCCATATCCTTCACAAATCTACGGTTATATATCGACATTCAAATCAAATCTCGCCTTATCCAACTACATCGTCATTTCAAAACACGCCTTATCCAATTATCCAATCAGAATGCTCGATTTGGTATCACCTGATCACAACAACTGTATGTTCATAGTCGCATTGTTTGTTTATTAACCGATGCCTTGGCGTGTAAACTTGAATCGTTGTAATTATTATTAATTTAAACGCGTTAGGTACTAAAATGGGCATTACTGTTGTGCTTGAAGATCCTAAAAAAATAAGAAAAATCCAAGCGAGCCCAAGAAATGGAAAAGGGAAATAGAAAAAAAGGCTAGTTAGCCTTTTTTTCTATTTCCTTTTAACAAAACATTTTGGTGTAGAATGGGTCAATAGGGAAGAGCTATCGTTTTACAAAAACCTTTTAAATACTGGGGTAGTTGGTGAAGAAATGGTTCAAAATGGGGGTATTGATGATCCGGAGGCGTTTTGCCTGAGAATAACGGTGAAATTAAAGAACCTAGAGTGTATTTGTAATTTTTGTTTATATTTTGTTAATTTTACAATAAAAAATTGTAACCTTTTGCCCCTAGTCTTAATCATAAGCTTACATATAAAATTTTTTGTGCGCTGCAAAACGCGCCTTATGCACAGAGACAGATCAAAACTCGCCTTATCCTAAATTAAAATGAAAAAATAAAATAATTGATCAAAACATGATTAAAAGTAGCATAACTCTAGAGTTGTTTAGTGTCTTATAAATCTATATAGAAATTGCTGTTAAACAATTGCCAGTGATAAGAACATAAACGGTTTTTCCTCATTTTCTGAAAATAGACTTAAAAGGATAAGGCGAGTTTTGATATGGAACGCCTCAAATATTAGGTCTATTCTAGCAGTAATAAAAAAAACATTCAAGTAATTTTGATTGGTAGAAATCAGTTCCCTACTAGTTTGCTGACTGTTTCCAACTAAATAGGAATTAGGTAAATTCCATTGAAATGGCTTGTGATTACCGCTAAAACAAACCTGTTACATCAAATACGTAACAAAATAATAATCACCTATCAAATCAAAACCGAATACTACATTGGTAGGTACTAATTTCGTTTAAATATTAAGCTAACTAGGTGTAAGTAAGTTAAAAAAAATATATCAAGTTCAATTAAAATTTGTTATTTGCTGCTAAGTTTGTTCACAGCTCTTTGCTTCTTCCCTGATTGTGATTGTATTATTGAATTCTGGGTTTTGCAATAATTATTCAAAAGTATGTTTGAAAAATGGACAATGCACTGTTCAAACAATTTATTTTCACTAAGTCCACAAGTATCACAAATATGCTGAGATGTAATCCACAAGTATCACAAAAAATATGCTGAGATGTAGTAAGCATTTCAATGGCCAGATATTGCAAAACACTTTTTTGTGACTTACATTTTAAAAATAAATTTTCAAATGTCTCGCTAATTAAAATTTTAAACACTAAAAACATCTTTGTTATTATTTGTACAATTACATCCTTAGGCCACTTCAATCCCCCCCGGTCCAAACAAGAAATGTATGAAAATTCTGCGGAATCAGGTACTTCAACGTCTAAATTATTATCAAAACAGATTAAATTGGCACAAATGGTACATTTATTTTTCTTTGTTATAACTCTTGCAATATACCCGCCTATGTAAATCAAAATTCGCGTGTCTTTATCGTCAACAGACTCATCATTGGTTAATAGTAAGACATCAAGGAACATGTCATCAAATTATGAATCACTTTCTAAATGAATAGCTCTTTCTTCCCTTCAAAGTAGTTATTTAGAGTAAAATCGCCCTTTTTTGCCGATTTTAATTTTCAATAAATGTCTGGCACGTGTGTGTGAGAGAGAAATAAGTTTGGTTTGACAACATTCCATTCCTAGAGGTCTTTGATTCACCTTGAATTGCTAAATTATTCCACAATTCCAAGCATATTAGAAAATTTTTTAAAAATGTAATATTTCTGTCAGTATCGATATTTTGTATCGGGTCGTAATATGGACCGCGGAAACGTATCCCTTTGAACTGTGAACTGCAATTAACAATTTTCCACCATTTTGATATTAGATTCAAGAATTTTATTGTTCCGTTTACTAAATGCAAATTATTTTTAAAATGCTCTTTTAAAGCAGCTACATTTTTATTTTCAAAAAGACGTACACATAATTTTACATTTTGTCTCTCAATAGACGAAGGATATAATACTTTTCGTGATAGATTGGGTGCAAGTTTTATTATTTTAGTTTCTTCTTCTACAAACATTTTTTTCAGATTATTCACAGAAGCTGTAATTACCAGTACGTTATTAGCTTCTGGGAAGTTTTGCGGTATTTGCATATCATGTGGTATATCCGGCAAAAAAAATGTTTGAAAATTATCCTTTTGATTGAACCACACATTTCTTATTGACTTAAAAATATGGACCGTGTCAAAAAGAATAAAGATTTTTTGTTGATTATTTACAAAAGGATTTAAAAAGTAACTACTTATTTTCCCACCGCATAGCAAATCAAACATTTTTTTATTAACAGAATTATTATCTGATATTACAGCGATAACTCGGTATCCGATATTTGTTAGAATCTCTAAAACTTTAAGAGTGAGCTCATGAAGTAAATCACATTTTAATGTGGAAATGGGGAACAAACCAACTATATCTTTATAATAGCAAAATATTGAAGAAATCATGAAAGCCTGAATAGTAGTGGCGGGTGTTTTCTCCTCGCTTTTAGATGTTGAAGCAAAACATTCGATTTTACCACCTTTATACATTAGATTTGACGTAAATTTCGTCTAACATTAAAATAACGTTCTTTTCCATATCATTTAGAGCATTTCGTTTCTCTGTGAGATAATTCAAATGAATCTGGTCCAAGCCTGAGCTGTTAGAACCTATTTTCAACAATAACCGTTTTAAATGTCGCGGACTGGGTAATGTCAATGTATTTGAATTTTTCATCAAACAATATGCACCTGGAAATGAAAAAAAAATACTACTAGCCCAAATAAGAATGTCTGCAGAATATGTTATTTTGTTACAATTTAATAGTAAAATTTGCTCGCGAATGAATTTAATTTTTTTTACCATTTCGTCAGTTTTGGCCTCGTTTTCTATCCTAAGTAGAATCTTACTCACAAACTTTAAACCGTCGGCGTCGTCATTAAGATTAGAAGTATTATAATTTTTCACAAATTCCAATACATTAATTAGCATGAACCAGGAGCTGCATATTTGTGTTTTAGCTACAATATCTTGAAAATCTTTGTTATTAATTTCAATATTTTTGTAAAAAAAAAATTATTTGCACATCTTTGAATATTATAATGCCTTTAAGAATATACGGCAACACTGAAGGTGAATCACCCTCACTTATGTTACAAATCACTATTTTTTCATTGTAAATATTTAAAGTAAAATAGTTAGTTAGATATTTTTTAATTTTAGCGGAAATATTTATACTTATTTCTTCAAAGTTGTGTATTAAATCACTCTCTTTCTTAATTTCTTCATCGATTTTTTTTCGTTTTTCATATTCTTTATGACGCAAAGTAGGGGATTTTCGTTTAGGTGGCAATTTAACAGACATATATGACGGTTGATTGTCAAAAATAGTTGGATAGGCATCTTCCGACAGTTTTATGATATCTCGCGGTACCCTCAAAACTGTCCCGTCAGGCCTGGTCATTACATCTTCCCGCAAAATAAACTTTTCAGCAAAATGCTTAATGCAAACTCGAGAGCTTTCTCTGACTTCATAGCCTTCTCGATGAATCGATCGTAGCCATTTTTCACGATGACTATGTTCTTTTGGAAAACGAAATACTGTTACCTTATCAGCTGTATTGTAGTTGCTTTTGCAGCCGGGAACTGAACAAGAATGTGGCATTTTCCTAAAGAAAAATCGACGCTCACATAACAGATGCCAGGCAAAAATTTTAAACGCCAAAAAGTTGAGGACCAACTCGTACAAACATCTGATTTGCAATGCAAAATGCAATGTAATGCGGTGCGGCCCGGGCCGGTCGTCGCCGCAGTTTCCATCGCACCATCCTCGATTGTGACGTCACCACAGCGGAGGGGATGAGCGTCATGGCTAGATCTGTCGGTCGGCTACGATCTAATCCGTCAATGTTTTACGCTGCAAGAAAACAAATCATAGTTTAGCCAAGGGCGGATCTGACAATAACCCAAACAGATATAAGTTTAAACCAATAATAATAATTAAAAAATCATAACGTATTTTTTTTAATCTGCCCTTAATTTTAGCAACAAGACATGAGTATATATAAGCAATAAAGAGCCGGGGCCAAAATTTTGACGAAATTGTAACAAAATCCTAAGATTTTGATGTCAGAGAATAAGACTTTGCTACAAATGCTTGCGCGTTTAGCCAATAAGCAGAAATGTTTTTGGAAACTTCCATCAAAACACCAGCATTCTAATGAAAAAAGATGGACGCACTGACGCACACCAACGCATGGTTGGCAAGTTATCTGATGACTTTGGAATTTTCTGAGCTGATAGCTTCACAATTCAAATTGTTTATAGTGGTTAATATTATTACTCTACAAATGTACTATTATATGTGTATTACTCGGTGTATTATATACATATATAAATTATTATCTAATCATAGTTTAGAGCGGCATTATATACGTATAATTTTAAGGTATATGTCACGATAAAACCTATAGATTAGTTAAAAGAAAGATTTTGATCAACCAACATTGTTGTCATATAAATTTTTAAGAAATCATAAATAGAAGAAAACTTACATACCTTAACATTTTGATAACGCCACATCGCCAAGAATTCACATTACTCATGATCATGTATTCACCATGGAAAAGACACACGCACCTGTTCGATTCGATGTTCAAGAGAAACTGACCACCATCGAGGTGTAGGAAACCACGCCTCTCGGAATGTACCTATGCCAAAAGCACAGACCCGTTACCAAAAGCATGGCATTTAGCTCCAGAAGCTCTCGAATTTGACATAAAACCATCTCATTTCACTCTCAGGATAGGATAAATAACACGGAGAAATTGGCCCAAATTAAGTAATTTTGTGCTAAAGACCTACTTCCTAACCAAAACACGGCTTTAGCCAGAAGCTCCCTAATTTGACTTAAAAGCATTTCATTTGGCTCAAAGGCATAATCGGGCAAATGCGCGGTGAATTTGACTCAATTGCAGTGGTTTCGGTTAGCGCAAAAGCAATACCATTGAAATTAAGGAGTCTCCCTTGCCACAAAAGCAAAAAGGGCAATTGCACGAGTTCATTTGCCATTAAAACATCAGTTTTTTCAGTGTATATATGTCATTCATCAGTTCAATTGCTTATTAGATATCACAATATCACAGTGCATGCTAAAATAGTTTTATAGATATATTTATCATTTATTTAAATGAAAGCCATAGTTCTTTAGCATCAACAGATTATTAATGCTCTAATGTTTTAGCATTGTGGATAAAATACATTGTAGATTTAGCCGAAGGTTCCAAACCCCAACTTAGTTAAAAAGCAAAATGCAAACTGAAATTGTTGTTCAATGAAAATTTTATTGATTACATGCTAATTATATCTTGCTAAACTCTAAAAATTGCTACTTGCTAAATAATTCATTTTGCTAATAGTACATAACGCCACTTACTAACACCAAGACGAATGTGCTCAATTCTGCCAGCTGAAACTGACGTTTACATCCACTTAAACTAAAGCGCATCTCTAACATCTCTTTAATCAAAAGTCTGCGTTAATGTTGTCGCGGAAGATCTGTGAGCACGTAATCTAAAATATTGGCATGCGACCAATATAATCAGCCGCGGAGATAGTGCGAATGTCTTCTGACATTTAACTATGACGAGAAAAAAGCGAAAATTGAGAGTGCAGACGGTTGGACTGCCTCAAACAGTTTTGTCACAGGCAGATGATAAATATTAGGTGCTTGGTTGAAGACGTTTCTGTTCTGAATACGTTGATATTTTTATTAAAATTATTGTCTCGGCGCGGCGGCATGGAGGTTTGATACTAGCTTTGATATATTTCTTGAAATAGCGTCGCTTAAAATTGAAATAAATATTCTATATAGGTCGAGCTTATTTAACCAAAGTTTAAGCAATCATCCAATAAAAGAAGAATGGCCAAAGATTCCTCAGAAATAAGTTTTACTGCTGCGGTCATATTGTTAGTTGCATTTCTGTAGTTACACAATCACATATTTCTTCCAAAAAGAAAAGACTGACGACTTTTATGCTTAGTACAGGCAATAAGTATTTAAATTTATGTATATTACAAAATACAATTTTATATCAGGAACATTAGGATTATTATGTAGGTAGGATCTTTTTTTATATTTTATATTTATTTAAGTTTTTGTTGTGTTGCTGTTTTCTTAGACAATTAAATATTTCTTACAACAAAATGGCCCTCTTAAACTCGAGAATAAACTACCTTTACATTACCATTTGATGCTATTTTAAACAAAAATGCATGAGATTCAAACTATCAAACATTATGTGAAAAGCCATATATTTTTACGTGAAATAAAACATTTACAGCCGGCAAATAGAGAAAAAATATTTCAAAAGTTCTTTGATATTATTTGACGAATTGTTTCACGTATTGATATTATGGCGCTTTTCTAACAACCTTAGCTATGCTTTTTTTTCTCATTTTCATAAGGAGTCATAGGAAATATTTATTTTCCTTACAAGTATGAAATTGAGTCGATGGTTACTTGATGAAAATCCATGACACACTAGTAATTGAAACACTGTTTCTTTTTCACTATAGTTTTTAAATTTATTCACACAACATGTTTTGTTGCACGGCAACTTTGTCAAGTGACTATAGATATAAATAACATTACGCTAAGGTACAAAAGAGGGAATAACGAGGCGTCAAATTTAATAACGGCGAATTATTTGTTTCTAATTGGTCGTTAAGTATATTTCATGTTTTTTTAATGTTTGTTAATTTCTAAAGATTACAAAAACGATAATTTTTTACTATTATTTTCTATATGGAGGATAGTGAACTGTTGATTGAAATCATGATTGTTGTCTTAAAGATGAGCTGCGTACGCTGAATTGGGCTTATTGTTCATTTAATCAGCGTACGCAGCTCATCTTTTAGACAACAATCATGATTTCAATGAAGAGTTCACTATCCTCCATACAGAAAATAAAAGTAAAAAATTATCGTTTTTGAAATCTTTAGAAATTAACAAACTTCAAAAATTAGAAAATATGCTTAACGACCAATTAGAAACAAGTATTTCTCCGTTATTAAAAATAAAACATAATACCTCTCTGAAAACTATCATTTCCGACATCTCTGTAGAGAAAAGAAAGTCAGTCTTTCCGGTGCACCCGCACGGGAAAAAGTTTTTCATAATACCTCTCTGAAAACTATAATTTTCGACGTCTGTGTAGAGCAAAGAAAGTAAGTCTTTCCGGTGCGCCCGCAAAATTAGGGGGCGGGAAAGCATTTCCCGTGCGCCCGCACCGAAAAACTTTTCCCTCTCCCTAATTTTAAGTGTTAAATTTGCAGTTATTTAGTCACAAAATAAGCATAAAGTATAATAAGTTGGGCTAAAATTATACAGCGATGCAGTCTACAAAATCAATCTAGTACATTTTAGCGTCAATAGTCTAACTTTAAGTAAAATTATTTTATTTGTTCTGACCTTACTTGTCACAAATACATCAAAATTAGCTACCTATTCAATTACAACAAAGCATACAAACACATTTCCATATCAACGCTTGATGAATATTAGAGACCTGTGTCTTGCTTGTCTTGCAAGTTTGACGTTTACTTACATTTTAATAGTTTCAATTACTAGTGTTCCATACAAGTGCTCAAAGTGATATTTTCCGCACATAAAACAGGTAGACGAACAACACGAAGCAGATTTCAGATATGTTTTAAGTGCGGCAAAGACACTTTGCACACATGCCACGAACAAGATTTAGTCGACGAGCATCAGATAGCAGTAAAAAGAAAAACAATGCATTTTAATATAGAATCTTTCGCAGTGTTTGTAGGTGCTTGCTGACATGGAGGTAAATGTCAAAATCAACAGATGCACCTATTGTTGCTTGACATCCAATTATCAATTATCATTATGCAGGATACTTCAAAAAATATTGGTACCTATTTTATTTTTAAACTGAAATATCGGCAATCACAAACAAATTTGGGCAAATAGAATAAACTAAGACTTGCGACGCGACGGTTTCTCACTTTGTAAAATAATGTACACTAAAATAGATATAAATTTTATTTTTTTACCTATGAGCAGTATGAGTACGCGCAGTGCGGAAAGTATCGATTTCCTTACGGACATTTGCGCGCAAAGTTTAACTTTATACACGCTCGTAGAAAAAAACTTTTCCACACTCGTACTGGAAGCGTACTTTTCAGCACGATTTTTCGTTATGGAAGTAGCACTGTTTAGCATACTATGCGGAAAAGATACTTTTTTACATTATGCGGTAAAGTACTTTTAGGCGCAATAATTTTGTAATCCTCGTAGTACATACATTATTTCTGACACTATTATATCGATTGCCATTAAATATTTAAAGTTTCATTCCGTTGTTTCCATAAAAACAACTAGTGCAATAGGTGATCCTTAATGCTATCAAAATTACTTAATAGAATATTGTAATATAATAAGAGGAACCTAATTCAAGTTAATTTACGTAAAAAAAAACGGAATATTAATCTGCTTTCATAATATTAAATTTGAATCTGGAACTATTTCTCGACGCGTAGCAAACAATCGAGCGTGCTCATTTTCTATTGGTCGTATTCGCGTAGACATACAGTCGCCCTTCGCTCTCACAGGTCGGCGGGATGAAATAACTGACATTCCGTCGTCCGTTTGTCAACATTTTCTATTCTATGATTTCGCTTGGTTTCGTTTTGTTTGTTTGTTTATTGTCAATTGCCTTTATTATGGAAATTAATTCATGAGAATGTTTTGGCCCATATTTTGGGTTAGTTATTGTTGGTTGCGCCCCCGAAGAAAGTGGAGGGCCAGGCACGAAGTAGTGTTCAAATATTTGAAGATAAAACATAATGAGGATTCCTGTACACTCGATTCAACTATGTTTCAGGTTAAAAAAATACCTATTTCCGCATTTTTCCTATTAGGAAACTAATAAAGAATACCTAATTTCTTTCTTTTTATAGAAAAATTGTTATTTTTGATAGTGCTATTGTTAACTGGACCAGAAAAATACTTTATATTTTTTCATAAAAAAAAACAAATATTTTTAACAAAAATATAAGTTATGTGTGCAATATACTAATAGTAAATTTCATAAATGAGTTTCTAAGTGGCATATATGAATATTTGGGCGAGCACATTTTTGAAGAATCGTGCATCGATGGCCACTGCCATGAATTAATAAAATTCGTTGTGAGACAATACTTCAAAATAGGAATTCATCATGAGGTAACCCAAAGAACCCTATAATTGCGTCAAAACAGAATACGAAGTATGAACACCAAATTAATTTTATTTCGTAATGAATGAAATTTGTTTTTTCCTTTGTTTCTTTATATAATTAGTATTATTCCCAAGTAGACCGGCACGACGGCTAGCGACACCCTATAATCAATCCTCCAATTAATTATCAATTAAACGTAAATTGTTTTTTCCCGAATTTTATTAGTTTTGTGCATATTCCAATGTTAATAAATTATTTTTTTAGGTCTAGTTCTAGTCATTTTCATTTTTGTAATGGTTTATTATTTTCTGCTTGATAGCTTGACAGGCTTATTTCAATGTTACCTGACATTAAACAGGTGTCCTCTAAAATGTTACGCCTATGGTGCGCCGCCGGGAAAAACATGACGCAGGCGCGTCGTTGTGACCGCACATGAATAAAATGATTGACGCGCTTCGGACGCCATCTTCATTATTTTCATGCCTAATTTATCCCCTCTTCACGTTAATATTTCTAATATTGGCATGTAAATATCTGGTAATTTATGAATGACTTGCTCTCTCTATTGTTTTTATATGTCTTTGGGTATTACGAAATAAATATTGAATGCAGCTAATGTAGCAAGTAATGAATTCGTTCCCGAGAAATCAAGAAAACGTTATGAAAACGTTTGAACAGTGGTGTAAGATGACGAATACATGTCCCTTAAAATAAGTATTCATTGCTCACGCCTGTAGAAAAAACGTAGTACTTATCACATGCAGAAAGTGTTTTCTCCGCCGTTGACGGCTTGACCGAACTCCGCTTTGTGATGCCGTTCGATCAACCGCTCACATGCGGGAAAGTATCACTTTCTGCACTTGTTTGATATCGTTTTTGAACCTTTCAAAAGAACAAACTTGCTGTTGTTGCCGGTGTCAAGGGGGCTTGCGTCTTCAAGATACGCCACTGATCGTATTTTAGGGTGCGTTGAAAACCGTAAAACTAGTTAATGCTAGACAATAACGCAAATAAGGGGTGCCATATAAATCCTGAAAGTCGTAAAAAAGGCTGATGTTAATGCCTGATTAAAGCAAAAATATTACGAAAAAATCAGTCTCTAACACAAAATACAATTATATTAAAAACTTCCCTTACAACTTATTCCAGTTAAGATTAACTAAGGTATTAATTATAATATTTAGTATAATTGAGTGGTTATTTTAAAATGATCTTATATTCAGCAAAAAAAAATTCTTGAAAATCTTCTACGTTGGGGTTTGGAACCTTCGGCAACATGCACTAAAACAGAGTTTTATCCACAATACCGAAACAGAATATTTACACTAGACGCGCGTTTCGCTAACCATGTTAGCATCATCAGGAGATGATTAAAACTGTTTTAATCATCTCCTGATGATGCTAACATGGTTAGCGAAACGCGCGTCGAGTGTAAATATTCTGTTTCGGTATTGTGGATAAAACTCTGTTTTAGTACTTGAAAATCTTGTTTCTGTCAGCCTGATGATTGCGAATGCGATTACTTAGCCCATACTGTAGAATTAAATATTTGGTAGGTAAGCAATAATAATTTCGGATTACTGATTCTAAAATTTCATTTAGTATGTGACACGCGTATTCTAGTTATGTCGATTAAGTTTCAAACTCAAACAAGCACATTTAGTTTTTCTTAATATATGCCAAACCCTAGAGCATTTTGGACTATTAAACGAGGAGGTCATTAATCAACTTTACTTGTCAGATATCCATTGCCTTTATAGCGAAAAAATATTTGGCGCTGGGTCCGGGATCCGTAAGTGAATTTATAACTATTTTCAGTCAATATCACTTACACATTATAATTTTCAATGTTAACTATGATAAGAAACTTGATAGGAAAAAGAGGATATGCATTCTAGTTTGCTTTATGTGCATCCGTTTTATTGCGAAACGACCTGAAATGCTAGGAAATATGTTCTTAATTTTTCTCAAGGATAGGTTGGGTTGATAATTTAATCAGCAGATTTGCTTTTGCTCCCTAAAAACACGCTCTCAATAGTTTGTACTTCTAATTCATTACTGTTAGGTAAGTTCAATTGTAACATTTGAATATCTAAATAAGTGATATTTTTTTCTACCACGCACAAAATAAATATGAGTAGCATGTGTCAAAATCAAAATAAGGGATTTAATATCGTGTACTAGATTGTATCAATCGAAAATTAGCATACTAAAATAATAAAGAATGCTGTTAGTCACTTTACTAAATACTGATACTGCTAGTGGGTTTCGCGCATAGCGTATTCGCCCAGTAAGGCCTCCGTCCGGGCTTAGCAAGATGTGGGGCGACCCTCCCAGATAGGTTACACCTTTGTTGGATCGGAGGCACTATATTTTTAGATCCCTTAAGGTGTCGAGCATACGCTTTCTTGAAGGCCCCGACTATCACACACAAATATAAAATGCCGATTCTAAACTGAATCTTAGCAGGCACAGACAGAAATGGTCCCACGGGGACATCCGGTCCCCCCGGCTTGGTTGCCGGCGTGAATGAGTATTTCTTCTGGCTAGGACTCCCGATTCTTCATCGGGGAGAAACAACGGTCACTGAACGGTAGCCACGTGTTCACACAAAACAGCGACAAAGGAGCCGCTACAAAAGGCGTGCTTGCTCGACTGAAGACGGAGCGGAAGTCTCGAAGCTTGGTTATGACAGAAATTGTTTTTCTCGAGAGTTTAAATATCCCCATAGGTGATTTATTAAAGCAAATTTTAATGGCAAATTTTCAGGTGTGGCATATTTTATGGAAACTATATTCCATTGGGAATTTTTCAGCAAATGTCGTCAATACATTGTTTTAATTTTGTTAAATATATTGTTGCTACAATTAATGCATTAATTTACGAAAAGGGCTCATTAATACATACTCAAGAATGATACAAGTTTGAATACAGATCAAACTGCCGCATATTTGACAACAAACTACAAAAAGTCTAAAAATACAACACAATAGAAACTTAACTTCACGAAGAAAAACTTTCAAATTTAATAACATTTCCTCTGTGGCATAAGGGCGAAGGTAGCTTTAATCATGGGAGAAGGTACTTTTTAAGTCAATATATATTATTAGAAATAATAAAGCAAACGACAAATAATAAACCTAACTGATAGTTTAGGTTTGTCTTTGGTTCTAGCCAGTTTAGAAGTATTTGGTTCTTTTGTAGTATATTACAAAGCATTATCTCAAAATTACATTTTTATATTAAAATCTATCAGTAAAAAACGTATGCACTATAGAAATTTTTCGTCAAAGTAAAATAAGCAGTTATTTAGTATTAGCTAGCAATATTTAGTAGGTACTGTTGCGCGGAAAACCCATTTAAATGAGTTAGCAATATAAAATAACGATGGTACCTACCCCTAAGGACGTGGCCAGCGCAACATGTGCTCCGACTGCTCGTCGGCGTGGGAGTGGGTCCAATTATTTAGTTTTGATCAAGGCGCCCTGAGTTTTAAATAGAAGGTCCTCGGTCTTGAGAATCATTAAGGGTGATTCAAAATCAAACGACTATCAACTACACTTGTTTCGTTGATGTATCTCAGAGCAAATAAAAGACCGTAACGTTCGTGCTGGTTTAAGTATAGTGGATGCTCGTTAGGTTTGATGTTCAAGTGTTGGGTTTCTTTCAATAAACAGAATGATATAAATATAAAAAATTTAAAAGAGCTTAAGTGAAAATGAAAAATAATAAGTTAATATATGCTTACAATTAAAGAACTAGTTCAGTTGTGCATACATACAGACTGTAATTTTAAATAAATTGAATAATAAAGGAAGTGAAATAGATAAAAGATTGATCAAACAATTGTTAGGCACGTTACGGAAATAACAATATAATATACCAAATGAAAACGAAAGATTAAAATCAATTTCATCAACTGGATAATAAACGCAATATGCATAAGGTATCTATTGCCTCATCATACTAGTAATAAAAAGTCATCAGGATAATATTTATTACTACTAACCGTGTGCGCGTCTACCATAGTATACGTATCCGCAGTTGTACATAAATAGACCTTAACGAGTCAGAGTTGGAATGGCAATGTTTGTCATTTACCACAATATAAATTAAATGTAAGGAAGCTCTAAGTAAGCACTCTCCTACTGCAATTTTAGGCAGCCTCCTCTTTTAGAACACTCTCCACACAAAGAGTATTTAAAATAATAAAAAGGTCCCCATAGTAATTGACAAACTGACGAAGATAATATAGCCAATATCATATCACTATATTTGATTTACACAATAAAAAGCCTTAAGGAAAACTAAACAATCTATCCGCTCTTTTAAAATAAAAATGAAAACCCTAGGCAAGATCAAAGCCTGTCCAGTTATGCAATTAATATTAAATCGTTCACTAAGCTTATGTAGAACTTTAAAAGTTTTTGAAATCAAAAATTCAAAGTAGAAAAGAAATGTATTAAAAATAATATAGCAGCTATATCCTATTATACACTACGAGATCCCATAAAAACAAAGGCATCAACTATGAGTGATTAACTGCAACATGATACCGAGGAGATATCATCAATTACTATTCAATACACTTTATTTCCTCAGAATATTACTTCTTGTAATGAATATAGTAAATTTATGCTATGCCTGTTCCAGGCCAAGGCTATTTTATGCTCCATGATAAATTAACAAATTTTGAACATGATTCAAGAATAACACTTTCTATATAGCAGTATTGTGCAGTACATTCAATCCCCTCTGAGAACCGTTAGAAAACTATACTTTAATGATTTACACCATGAGGAAAAATCCTCCTGTACAAGGTGGCTCGAATTCGTGTCTATGGATGGGTAACTCGAAAACCGTAAGAGATACACTGTCGGTCAAATTAAGGCAAAATTGCGCATTTGAGTGCCTAACAATAAGCCGTTTGGAAAGTTTTAAAATTCCGAGTATTTACGGAGATATCCGGAAAAAACCGAAATATTGAAAAATCGTTTTATTTTTTTCCTGGGCTTATTAAAAAACGGATTTCAAATTTAATTGCACTTTTGCATTGCCACTTTTTCCTCTCTATCCAATGATGATATCCAGTTTGAAATCCGACGTTTCGTCTTTAAGGGATCATCATCAATTTTCTCTTTTTAAATACGAACTTCAATTTTTTTTATCGTTTTTCAGATGGTATTGGCTTTATAAATATGAGTATGTGTTTTTTTTATTTTTATTTTTATTTTTTTATTACTTTTATTTTATATATTTTGCTTTGGCATAATTTGAATATAATTAAGGTAGGTACTTTTGGAATTTTTATATTGTATAAAAATATTTTAATTGTTTTTTGATTTAGGTGGAAAATTGGAGCCCGTATTAAAAATAAAACATAGTAAAATTATTTTTTTTAAGAGAATATGTTGAAAATATTTTATCTTTGCACTAAGCCACTTGTTTGAGTAATAGTTCATGGTCATATTCTCATAAAAAATAAATTTACTATTTTTTATTTTTAATACGGGCTCAAATTTTCCACTTAATACAAAAACAAAATAAACTATTTTTATACAATATAAAAATTTCAAAAGTACCTTAAGGTAGGTTACTAAAAATTACGCCAGAGCAAAATATATAATTTAAAAAAAAATAATAAAAATTTAAAAAAATTAAAAAAAAAACACATACTAGCTCATATTAATAACGCCAATACCATCTGAAAAACGTAAAAAAAATTTAAAGTTCGTATTTAAAAAAAGAAAGTTGATGATGATCCCTTGAAGACGAAACGTCGGATTTCAAATTGGATACCATCATTGGATAAAGCGAAAAAAGTGGCAATGCAAAAGTACAATTCAATTTGAGCCCACGAAAAAAATAAACCGATTTTTCAAAATTTCGTTTTTTTTCCGGATATCTCCGGAAATTCTCGGAATTTTAAAACTTTCTAAACGGCATATTGTTAGGCACCTAAATGCGCAATTTTGCCTTAATTTGACCGGCACTGTATCTCTTACGGTTTTCGAGTTCCCCTTACATAGACCCGAATTGGAGCCACACTGTACAGATAATAAATAAGTATACAAAATGTAAAATATATATATTTGCCTTACTATGTAGGGTTTTGGTGGTGATGACAAATGAGAGCAAGGTTCTCTCCTACAGGCACCCTTGAGGAAGGAAATGGCGTATTTTCTTCCAGAATCTTTCGCACGTGGCCAGTCACCAAAAAAAAAATTGACATCAGAAAAAAATCCAACAAATCCACAGTCGATTCATTTATTCCACCAAACTGATAACTATGCCAACTTCTCTAGCCCGAAATAAGATTATCCCCATAAGGGCAAATTAGAAGTTCTTAAACTTTTATCAGGCTTACGCACTACCTCCTCTTAGGAGAGTTTACCAAGAAAGAGAACGAGGTCAAGTCAAGATCGTCCACCTGTTCAATGTTTAAGGGCTAGAAAAAAATTGCCAGCTTTACATTGTCCTTCGACACCATGTAAAATACAAGATGGTTGCCATCAAATTTAATAGCATCTTCAATACGCAATAAAACGTACTTAAGGCTGTATGGCCTTAAGTACTGCTGGCAGGATAAAGAAACACCGACGATAAAACCATTATCCACAATAACTAATCAAACAGAAACTACCTCATTCCGGCCCGCGACCATTTTAAATTCCTGACCTAAAAAACGTAAAATGCATGAATACGAGGCATAATAATTCAGGCCTAAACGTACCTTTAACCAAGAGCCTGCGTTTTTTTGTTGAAACCAGCTGCGAAGCAACCCGGGCGGTATTGCCGAATTCAGGGAACACAACGCAACCACTAAATCATCTTGCTGTGTACATCAGGCGAAAGCTCAGACAGTCGTTTAACATCAAACAGATGGTAGCATATAAATAAATTATGTTGTTTCTTGTTCACTTGGTCCGCAAACACATCAAAATCTCACGAGGATCGCTAGAGAAACATGTACACTTGGCAACATTCCAAAGAGTACCCCTCAAAGTTAGACAACAAAGAATTATTGTCAAAGACAGCTGTCTCACCTCATCCGAAGGTTATCATACCAGAAATAAACATTGCCCGATTTTTTAACCTTTCCTGTTAAATATTGAGACGAATCCAGGAAAATAGCCGACAAACTCCGAAGCCAATATTTCTGACATCCATGAGACTGTTTTAATGTATATTATCATCGAAGGTGATTCGGAAAAGTATGAGAATTATTGAATGTTTTGACATTTCGTTCTATAAATGCCTGTAACTTTGAAGGTTTCCTCGATAGCGATGGCAGAATACAGTACGATTTATTGATTGATTATGTGCTAAGCCAGTGAAAATATTCATAAAGCTTGATCGATCCTATTAAACAGCCCGAGCAAATCAAGTTACGTCTACGACCATAGAACTCTCAATTTTCCCTGAAACTGCTCGATAAACCATGCATGTATCCAAACGAAAAAGTAGTATTATATTTAGCATGACGGACTAATATAATAGATGTAGGATTAAAGCTGAAATAACTGACTTTATTTGACCTCTATATGTTGTTACATGTTTTCATACTAAATTGACATGTACCGCTTCTACCCCGATTAGCCATTTTACAGTTTGTAACGTCAGAGAATGATACAGCCTTTACTAATTAAAGCTATATTTCATCTAGCATTCTACTACTAAAAATTTTGTCCAACCTCTTGGCTATTTGAGTTATTTTTCGTTGACCCTTTGTCAAAAATTCTTGTTAAATTCATTGTCATGGGATTTGTCTAAGTAATGGTTAAATTTCAAAATGAAGGCATCATACTACATATTATCGCATCAATTACGATAAAATCCAATGATTTGCATTATCGTCTCGTTGCAGTGTTATTTATCATTTGGATAGTAAGCCTCTACTATTTCCTCTGGAAAGGAAGAAGAGTCTCACGCATGTGCTTGTCTTAAATAAAAGTAAACATTTAGTATTAAGTGAGTTTCAAGCCTTGTGCCTGCCAGTTCGAGGTGTGCTCCGAACATAGATAATATATAAAAAAAAATAGATAGGCAACTTCCGAACAACGGGCTGGACCTTATTGCTAGTAGCGCCGTGCTGCGACCTGTGTGTGAACTATATAGGCGATCCGGCGGATGGCGGTTTTTTTAAAAAAATCTTCGTTTGGGAATAGAATTGTTTATCAAATATTTTTTGTTAAACGCCAAATTTTCAAAAGTTAATTATGAACCTGTTTAAATACTTCTGAAAAAGCATGACCTAATACATACAAATATTTAATAAAATAAATTCAATAAATTTAAAGATAAATATTAAGAGCTCAAAGCACCCACCAAATTATCGTAATTTAGGTGTATTATTAAGGAAAAGCGGAAATAACAGGAAATTTTGATATTTACTTCCAATTCCATAAAGTAAGTGGCTAATCCTTTTAAAAAATTGCTTTTGAACAACTTAATTCATGTTTTTCATGAATTTGAAATAAATAGGTACCTATAGCAAATATTGTTTTTTTTGTTTTAACACCTCGTTTAAATGAGATTTCTAACTTAAATTGCAATATTTTACATGAAACTTTTAAGATTTATAATGGATTTATTGAATTTGTTTTAATACAGGTATTATGTGTCGAGTCACACTTTTTCAAATGCATTTAAATATTTGTTCATACTTAAACCAGAAAATTTAGGGTTTAACAAAAAATATTTAGTAAACAAAATTTAATGTTGAAAAATGGAACTTAAAACAGTAAATAAAAGTTAATCATAGTCAAAGTCAAAATAAGCTTTATTATCTAAAGACAGGTGTCTCCTTGACAAAGCAGTATTTAAAATAATGAAAATATATGTACGTACAGAAACAAAGTAGCTTAACCCTAACAACAATTTGTTAATAAAAATACACACAAAGAATCAAAAACCATAGCACATTAAAAGTTATCGCAATAAAATTCATTCAGACTATAATACGCTCCACCAACTAGCAAATTCCGGACTCTCTTCCTAAACAGTTTCAGAGAAGGAAGAGATATTAAATGCCTTGGAAGATGGTTTAAGATTTTAATGCTTTCGTTTCGTATATGATTGACTTTTTAATCAAGGCAGAGTGGGGTATTGGTAACAATAAATTAGTGACATTACGAGTTACATAAGATGGATTTTGCGAGGTAAAGTTCTGTTTATTTTTATGAATGAGAGTCGCCGTTTCTAAAATAAATAGACCATACAGAGTCAAGATCTTCTCCCCTTTAAACATTGGTCTACAGTGATCCTTGTTTTTTGCTGCACAGATATATCTAATGGCACGCTTCTGAAGAACAAAAAGAGAGTCCATAAGATACTGGCTACAAAACCCCCAAAAGCCTATCCCATATCTCAGTCTCGATTCAATTAGGGCAAAATATACATTTTTTGCCAATGAGTGTCCAAAGTCAATGGCAGTTACTTTAACTGCAAAGCAAGCAGATGCAATTTTTTTAGAAAGGGACAGAACATGAGGCTTAAAGCTCAATTCACTGTCAATTACAACTCCCAGAAATTTAGATCATAGAGACAAAATAAAATATACTTTTGCTGTTTGTTCTATTCCTAAAAATAAAATATCAAAAAACATGAATTTTAAAATTGTTAGATTAAAATTATGATTTAAAATTTTTCATTTTTGCAACCCGTTCTTTGTATTTTTGATGTTTCTCATGTTTTTTTAAAGCATACATTTTTATTTTATCATTTGAGGAAGAAATAGTGCGCTTCCCCTTCATTATGTCGTTAACATTTCTAATCCATATAAATGTATGAAATTTTGATATATAATGAAACAGCATTTTCAATACATCATGATTTTTGCATTTAAATACGGAAACGTCATCTTTACATAAATGCTTCAAAAAAAAAATCAAAATTGCCGTTACATTTAAGGAAGAACATATTTCTGGTAAAATAGTTGCAACCAAATAAATAAATTTCTGGAAGAATGAGTTAGAATGTGTTGAAGGTGCTAGGAGGGCTCTTGGAGAATAAGCTCGAGCTTCAATTAGAAAATATTCTTCTCGACTCCTATCACCTTCAATTAAGTTTTTTCTACACACTTCATATATTTGATTCTCTTTATACATGATACATGGATACAGAACATTTTCCCTTAGATGTTTTATGTGAAGTTCCTTTAGGTGAAACAGCAGCATGGGAAGGTGATTCAAGAAAACTGCTACTTGGTTGAATAATTCCAGAAGTTGAAGCTAGTACAATATCTTGATTTTCAATAATTTTACTGGATGAAGCAGGAATCACTTCTCCCGTTGCCATTTCCAAAGTACTTGATCCTGCAGAATAATTAAAAAAAAAAATAAATACTTACAGTAAAAGGCTTCTACATAATAATACACCAATCAACATTCAACTGTTAATAAAATATTTTTAGAAATAATAAAATAAGTACAAAATTTTCTTTTATATATTTTTCATAAATACCATTTTTAAAATTAACATACCATCAGTTTCGTTCTTTGGTAAAAATAATGTAAGAACAGCATCAATTTTTATAAGCGAGTTTCTTCGGCTTCCAATAAAAAGAGATTCTGGCCCAAAGTGTATGTGACACACACGGTATGACTTCCTAACCCTTTCTATCGACTTTTCTTGCAAATCATGTCTCCCAATTTTAATAAGCCAGATATTGTGTAGCTGAAATTAAAAAAACACTCATTAATGATATTTTATATGGTTTGTGAAACTCAGGTACAATGTTACATCATAACGGTGACACTAGAGCTGGGTTCGGGTATTAAAATGGAGTAAAACTGGATTTTCGGACACGCAATCTTGGAGCGTATGTGTCAAAATGTATAGTCGAATGATTCGGAGTTGTTGGGCCTGGGAACGACAGATTACTGACGGATTCAAAACAGTTGTTTTCTATTTTCAATTTTCAGGAAAAGTGTTTGCTCAATTACAAATTTTATTAATGTTTTGTTACACAGTACCAGTGATCGATTAAATATAACTGGGTTACCGGCCTCGTCTACAACAGGACAATGTAAATATTTACTTATTTCCATATTTTTATAATCTTGGACTACACATGGCCACAACATTTGTGCATGTGACCCAAACAAAATTATAATTCTCAAGAAACAAGACACAAAATGAAAATAAAAAATGATACTTCTCGCTCGATTCTCAAACTACGCAGGCTCACTCCAATATCTTCCTTCTGCGAGGTGGAACTTTTGGAGTAAACTCTTTTTATCCCACTCTGTAAAAGTCGAATGCTGAGAGAGCTACTCCATTTGCACAAAAAGCTTTACCCGAACAGCTGGAGTACTTTTAGGTATGCATGGAGTGAATGGCATGAGCATCCCGAAGGCGCCTTATAAAACCTTATAAGAATAGGATTCATAGTATGGACATAACATTGTACCTGTGTTACAAAAATTGTACATATTATTGCACTGATGCAGACTAGTATGCAGATGATAAAGAAACAATGAAAGATTGTACTTTTTGGAGTTGTTTTGACAAGAAATAGGACCCAGTTATTCCTCATTTTCAAACATCATGTCTTGCTCAAGAGTAAAAATTATATTCACAACCATCACATCAGACAGACAGACTATAGGAAATAGTAGCCCTTATTTTATTTTAATTTTATGTTAAGTAAGTACCTATTTGTCTGTAAACTTAAATCCAGTGTAATAAATAAGAATTATAACTCTGTCTATTCTTTTCTATTAACATAAAAAACCAAATAGGGTGTATTTTGTGGTAAGAAAAAGCTTGAATTCATTCAAATAACAGATTTATATCAATTTAGCTTTAAATAAAAGTCAAATGTGGGTTAGGATTGAACTGTTTGGATGAGTGACATGGTCAAAAAAATTTTAAATGTGTTTTTGTAGGTACTACACTACTATTTTTGTGTCATTTTTTAATATATAGCTATATTTAATTGTAAAACTTACCTCTGGTTCCTTGGGGAAGGTATGCATTTGGCACTCTTTATTGGTGTTTTTACAGTCAGGTACACAACAAAAATAAACCATTTTTATACAGTTTTAAAAAGTTCAGTTCAGTTTTCAGATAAAAAATCACACACACACACAAATCAATAACTCAAAAATATGTAAGAAAATCTCTATAATCACTAAAATACCGACAAAAGCTCTGTCTAAATGCAACGATTAACGAAACATAAAAGAAGTAATAATAATGGCGTCTTCCTTCGTCCTTGTCAGTCCATGATTTTTAGCGCATGCTCAGTTTAAAATACTGCGTATAGCGCCCTTCTGCGACCTGTGTGTGAATTATTGTCAAGGATCTGTCATGCCCATAACAGTTTCCCGGGTATGGCTCCGAACTAAGGCGTTATCGATCTGTGATTTATAAATATTTGTTTTTGTGGATGGCTTTCTCTTGTGGTCAGGGCGTTTATCTAAATTAAATAGGATTTACCTGGTCAAGATCTTAGCTGATTGTTTCAAATATTGACGGAAACCACGGCAGTCATTTTATGGTAATAGTTCGATCTTTTTGCTTACCTATCTACCTGTTTCAATAATTAACTTTTAATATTAGTGTTCCAAAAGGGAAGTAATTAGTAAGTATAGTTTATTCGAATTAATTGGTTTCCATGATTGAATCATTTTGATATATTTTTTTTGTTTTCAATCGATTTCACTTCTGGTTTTATTGTTTGTGTATTTTTGTTGCCTAGCCTAGGCCAAAACGAGTTCCAAATTACAACTGATTAGCGAATCGTGCGTCGAGTGCAAAAATTATGTTTCGGTGTTGTGGATAAAACCGGATAAAAGTCGAAGAAAGTAATCAGTATTTTAATAATTGTGAATTGGCCATACTAACTCCAAAGATCTCACATCATTCCAATAACAATGTTAGATTTCACTTAGTTATTTGTATATTACATAACAGGTGTATAACGAACTAGTTTTCAATCGAGGGGCTTATTTAGTACGAGGGGTTAGCCTAGGTTGAAAACATACGGAAGAACAACAGCACAGGTTCTTAATACAATCCAGTAAGATTATATAAATAGATAATTTTTGGATTTGGCAACACTTAAACAGCTAAAATGTCGGAAAGGTAGTTGGTCACAAATTATGGAAAATGGAGTGAATCGCAACGGCAAATTGAGGGGCGGCAAGTGGGCAGGTGACGAACTTTTGTTTTTCGCTTAGTCTTAAAATTGCCGCATGAGTATAAGTGTAATCCGAGGACTAAACCTTGCCGTCAGGTTCCCATGTAGTCTACGAAAAAGAAACTAAGGAATTTGAAAGTGTTGTTTCATTTGGAGTACCAGCAGAGATATACAAAATTAATTATACCGTATTATACAGACATAAAAACAAAAAAAAAATGTACTAGGTCAGTGCTCCGAAATGGGGACAATCATTAAATTCACCTACATGATCTGAGAGTTTTAATGAAAAATAATTTAAACAAAATCGGTCGACGAGTTGAATGTTTTAACAAGTTGCCGAAGTCAGAGTAGAGGCATATTTTGGTGAGATCACGTCTTCAAAGATGTCTTTAAGCAGCTTAAAGCCTCACGTAATAACTCATTTGCTCGCAAAAATGAATGTTTTACAAGCATGACGTAATGACATTTCTCGTAACCTAAAATGCAACCTTGTGTTTTTTAGTAATTGTAGGAATAACCGTTAATTATTGTTGAAAGTAAGTGAAATTAAAAAATAATAGCGAAATTTTATTTATCTAACTAAAACAGTCAAGATCTAGGGTTTTCCATTTTGATGCACGTTTACCAGCACAGCAAGTTATTTCTATACATGGAAGAGAACATCATTGTCGGAGTGTATATTGTGAAGAATAGATGAATAAATACTTAAATTAGGACTTCTTTTTGCTTTTTCGAATATGCAAAGCCAAAATCACCAAAAATAAACATAAACAAACAAATAATTAAACTGTCATTTGTGTCATCTCCCCACTTCCGACGGCTGACAAATTTTCTGGCGTCAGCTTGAGGCCGCGAGATTCCGCTTAAAGCGTATTTAAGCGTGACGTCATGACTTATTCGCAAAAATACACCGCTGTAAGCTGCTTATCGCGTCTTATTCGCGAAAAGTTGGCTTAAGTTTCGTTAACCGTCAAATAAAAACTTTCCATGGAGTTAAAAAAAACATAAAAAGGTCAAGGGCAGGAGTAACCCCTGAAGATGTTAGAGCTTATTTTATTTCGGAAGTCAATAGATGTCAGTGCGTCCAATATTGTCAGTTACGACGAAACTAACCTAACTGATGATCAAGGAAAAAAAAAGGTATGAAATATCGGAAAGGGTAATGAACCATAATAAGTCGGCCACCACTCCCATGTTTGCAACTGTAGCAGACGGTGTAGGGCCAAAGATTGTACGAATCTTGGAAGTGCACGTTTCAGTTCAGCCCCTTTTGGATGGTTTGACATCAACGGATTGAGACATTTGCCGTGTTTTGGAAACGACCAACAGAAAAGTGTTAATAGGGAATAATATTTCTTCGCACATCCCTTTGCAAGCTGTAAAAAAATTATTTTTACAGCGAATTCCAGCCACATGTCTCAGCCCTTAGATGAGGCTTTTTTTCGCCCTTTTAATTAGGATTTGCATAAAATACTTACTTAATGGGAAAAAAATTGTTGAGAGCAATAATTAAACGGAGACCAAAAATACTAGGTCGGGTTTTTTGAAAATATGGAATTGTTCCATTAAATCCAGATGAAATATTTTCAAGACCACCGTCAAGTTCGCACCTTTGGAAAATGGTGGGGGCATAGTAACAGATTCAGATATTTTAAAATCACTAAGATATGAAAAACTCCCTAAACTAAGGCAACAGCGCAAAAAGATTAATGTTTCACCAGGTCGTAGTGTAGCAGATCTTAACTTAATTTACATATTTATAATATCTAGTGATTTCAGTTATGTTGAAAATATTTCCATTCACAGCGCATTAAGAAAAGATGAAACAGAAGAGCATTTGGGAGATGACGTAGAAAGTCTTCTCAATTTTCCTCAAGTTGGTTCACCAAGCACAAATGTCAATGAATACTCCCGCCTTTTTGAAAATTTTTTTACCACGAATGGTGTAACTTTCGAAGGTGTTGTTCCAGTTACATTGGATTCTATAAACATAGACGATTAACAGAGTTCAATCCATAGATGAAAATTTCATAGAAAATTTTCTTCGAGTGAAGCCTTCGATAAAGCGACAGATAAACACAACATTTTCATTATATATTTGAAATATAAAAAATTGTTATACTAAAGTGATGGATAGTATAGCTGTGCTAAAACAGAGTTTTATCCACAATACCGAAACAGAATATTTGCACTCGACGCGCGTTTCGCTAACCATGTTAGCATCATCAGGAGATGATTAAAAATAAAATTGAAATCTACCTAACTCCCTTTTATACTACTGTTTGCTTAATCAAGCGGAACTAAAAAGAACCAATCCTGTGATCCCGCTAACATGATTAGCGAAACGCGCGTCGAGTGCAAATATTCTGTTTCGGTATTGTGGATAAAACTCTGTTTTAGTGTATGTTGCCGAAGGTTCCAAACCCCAACGTAGTATAGCTGTGAAAAATAATATACAGCAAACTCACATAAAAACTCTGCAGAGATTTTATAAATATTTGCCGTAATTTATTTTAGAGTTTTTTTTTTATAACATATCAGTACCAAAATAGATCTCGGCTCCATCTACTCTGTACTTATGATTTTTGCAATTATCGCTAGACAGTGTCAATAAAATTGGTTTTTAAAACGAAACATTTTTTTTAAGTGTTTTCAAAGGATATTAAAGTTCGTTATTGAGAACGAAATATGTTTTTTACTTTTGCGTCCTATCCATAGATGCGGAAGCATAGTACGATGGCCTTGAGTTTCGAAAAACGAACTGTTCTCTTTTAGAAAATTCGCTATTTTTTTTAGATTAGAATATCAATATTAATGGAGATGCCTGTAACGTATATCATTGTAGTAAGTAATATTTGTAGAATATTAGAGTATTTTCATTTACCAGTAGGTATATAAGCTATACCAGGAGCTGGTATGGCTTTTGTTGGCACTAAGAACGTATATACGTGCAAGTGAGCATTATGAGAAAAGTTTAAATCTTACGAAATTAAAGGAATCAATTACTTTTCTCGTAGATAATATATGGTTAATAATTATATTATGTTTATATTTTTCATTATTTGAAAAAGATGCTAATAATCAACTAAATTTAATGATTGTATTTGTCAAAATAGCGTGTTCAAGTTCATAACCGTTCGCATTACGTTCCATTTACCCTAAAATATTAGCTTTATCCAGATATATTTAACGGAATAGAAATGATAGTATTATGATAATGAACTAATTATACGTAGAAGATTTAGATCACAAAACGCGGAATGGGGTTGTACGATTATTAAAATTAAATTTTGTCTTCTATTTTCGACAGCTGTCTTAATTATACTACATCTGTATTATTTGAAACAAGGATCTTCAAAGAATTGTAGTCATTTCAAAAGATAGTTTGCAGTATTACCCTTGCTGTACGACATATTTATTCTTGTGTATAATTATTTTTATTATCATCATCATCTAAGCAATAGTTTTAAGGATGTCAAAATGTCGGCCGTTGAACAATGAAAAAACCATGCCAATTTCGAAGATCTGCACAAGCAGCGCAAAAGCCGGAAATGTGTCAATTCGCAAATTGAGAAATGTTTCAAATAAACATTTATAATTTATGATGACTGCAAATGCATGGAATAAATTAACAGGTTTTTTTTTTCAATATCTTATATAAGTCTCATCATGTAATTTTTTTATTTGTTATTTATTTCTCATTTATTTATTACTTTCAATAACAAGCACCAATATAGCTGTATAGTCTGTCCGCAATATCAGTAGGGTATGGTAAGATATAATTGTGATATAGGTAATTTCGTGATAAATATTCCAAAATTTACATGTATATTGCCGATTGCGTTGAAGCGGCAGTTGTGCAGCTGTGATAGGCTGGGCAACTTCTTACATAGCTGCAAATTAAGATGCGCCCCTTGAACAGTAACATAATTGGTCTGATGGTGCTGTTTTTTTTTTCGATGCAGAAAACCGATAAATTCTGCAGTGCATCCCTTTCTTTGTAGATATTACAAAAGTAAGTTTTCAAAATGTACGTCTTTCGTTGTTTTTAGATTGTCTAATGGCCCTGTCAAAGTCATACAAGCAATTTTCGCCAGAAGATTTTAGCAGTAGCTCAAGTCTTGAGGCGGTTTTCTTAAATTTTTTAACGTTTCTTGGCGCAGCAAAATTTAACTGCTTATTCTCCGTCCTTTTTTTTCTGCGTTTATCCCTGTTTTTTGTATATATAGTAAGTATTAAATAAAAACTATGACGATTTTCTAACATCCAGAGTATCACGAACTTCCTGGATTGCTAGAAGCTGCAAGACCTAAAAGAAAAAAGAAAATGTCCATCAAAAAGGCAAGTGAACAAAGGGGTATTCCGTGAAGAGTAGCAGAGCTTAAGACGTAACTATTTAATTACATTATAAAAATTCAAGAACTTGGATTTGAATTAACAATATAGGTAATAAGAAAAATAGCTCATCAACTCCTGCAATAGATAATTTCTTCAATATATAGAACGATTTCGCCAGTAAATGGTGGTGGGTTCAATACAAAAAACGATTTAATCTTACAATCTGTATTCTTGAAAACTAGGCTGCTTATAATAGAGCTTCAATGATAAATCCTGAAATGATAGAAGAATTTTAAACAAAATTGGAATTGCTCGGAATTTAAAATAACTCAGATAGTTTGTGGAACTGCGACGAAACTAGATGTTTTTATGTTGTCAATTCAAACAGAGTAGTTACTTCGCTTGGAAACGGTTACGTCTACAAAAAGAATATGCCGATAGAGAGGAGTCTCAAACCTGCGCCAATTCACCATGGATTTTGCCTTTAAAATTGTACAAAAATGTCCGGTGAAACGACACTTTGATGCATCACTGTCCTCCATGGCACACTTTTTCCGAAAGGATGGATCAACAGTGACATCTTTTTGGATTGGCTACATTTGTTCATCTACTCGACCAGTAATTTTGTTAATGGATTCCCATTAGTCACACATCAGTTCGGAAGTTATATGGCTTGCATTAAATAATAAGGTTTATTTATTATATTCAGGCCCACACTAGTCATATGTTACAGCAGCTGAATGTAAGCGTTTATAAATCATTAAAGGCTTACTGGTCGAAAAGCTTAAATGCTTGCATGAAAGAAAATGCTAAGGAGCCTAATAGAACCAATTTCACACTTTGCTGAATCCAGCGTTCATCCCAAGTTTTTGCACGTCAAGCATTCAGAAAATCTGGGATATGCTCTTTCGATAGAAAAGCTATTCATAAGGAATCTCTTACACCGTTTCTATCAACTTCTATTGAAATAGCTAATGAAGGTATAGCAGCTCCAACAAATCTCTGAAATGAGCAATATATTTACTCCGCCTACGAAGCCTTCAATTGCAAATCCGAATCGAAAGAAAGGCGATTCAAGCGAAGTATCTCAATTTTAGAACTAATGTACTTCCTTAATCAATTGATGAACAATTAGCGTCAACATGTCTTCTACAATCACCGATCCCGATGGTTTTTGCGAAACTACCAGTCACAGCTAACCGAAAATCTAAGAAAGTGGTTTCTATAGATAATGACTGGGACTGTGAAATGCATGGAAGCAGTTATTCTCTAGATAGCAAGAAAAAAATGGTGCCACGTGGATCCAATATTCCCACTGCCTGGTTCCATACCACGTTAAGTGCCAGTCTTGTGATGCTAAAAATAATTGTTTAAAGGCGATATGTGCGGGAACAATGAACACACTGATGATGAGTCTGAAGAAGACTAAAAATGTTGTAAAAGATAACATGTTATTTAGGTATTTCCATATGCCTTGTTTCAAAGAATTTTAAGTTTATTTTACTTTAATGTGTAGAATGTTGTTTTACTTAATAAACTTAATACTTTATTATCAACCTTTTTTATGCAATAACTGGCATATCACGTATTAGTCTTCTCGGTACCATGAAATTAAATATCGATGTCACGATATAACTGCTCTGGAATAAGATTTTTAATTTTTTTTTTATTAGGTTCATCAACATTTTACATAAAATAGCAACTGCAATCTGTTCCCTAGTGGTAAATCATTCTTTCTGTGCTATTTTCTTTGTACAGAACTTAAACTGTTAGCTCTGCTAGGTGAAAAACCTATAATTAACACGAATATACCTAAACTCACGAAGGGGAACACTCTAGTACTTTTGACCTTTGGGTATTTTTTTTTTCTTATAAAAGATTTTGCTTATCGATTGAAATAAATTGGCGTTAACAGATTTCTAGTCAGATATAAGAGTGTAATGAGAAACTCAGAAATTCTTAAAATTAACCTTATTTTTAATTTTGAAGGGAAAGCGATATTAAATCTTAGTTTGGTGATTAAAAGTATTTGCCCAGATCTCTACGGTCCAGTGAATTGCTTTTTTTCAACTGCTTGGTAGTGCAGTGGTCAGACACGCTGCTTGTGATACGGCGCGGCGCGGCGGCGGCGGTCCAGTTTCGTTTCGGTCGGTAACAAGGCATGTTTTTAATTTTTTTAAAGGTTACGTTTGCCTCTTTTCTTTAATTTGGATTAGTTTTGTCTGGTTACGCCCCGTAGCGAGCGAAGCGAGCGGAGGGTCATGCGCGAGCTTAACAGTAATCCTTTAAATTCTCGCCCTACCTATATCATACATCGCGAACACGCACGCGCGATGCTTTAAATTGATACATGGAGTCTGTACCTAGACGCTTGTTAAAGTAACCTAAATTAGTATAAATGCTAACACATTAAAATAAAACAATTTTTACTATAATGTTGAAATGTTTGGAAAAATATGCAAGTTTTTTTTCTCACATTCCTTAGAACTACAAACCATAATTATTAAATCAGGAACAATAGAATATCAAAAATTAGGTCCCTATATTACTACCTCTCTGTTACTTCGACTTTCTAATGCTAGTTGCAACAAATAGTCAGACTAGGACAAAAAAAATACTGATGTCATAAAGGACGGTATTTAAATTTGTGATGATTTTCAATTAAACGAATGGGTGATATATATTTGTTTAGAATTTTTTAATATAAAAATACAATTATATTTAGATACTAGGTTCACAGATTACAAATTACTCAGAACATGACGCTGCCAACAGAAAGGAATTAGTATTTTACTGCTTGTTTCCGATACAATTTATCAGCATTAAAATTGTACGTTGTTAGATCAATGGTTATTGGTTATCAATGTTGTCATTCACACTAAATGAAACACACTTTGTATTCCATGCATAAAATTTAATCCAAATTAGCCGTAGCGCTTTCGGCCTGGGCCATCATCAGTGTTACTTCTTGTCAGTGGAACAAAAAGACATATCCACGAAGAGGAACAAACAACATCAAACGACAACGGTCACATCAAAATATAAAATTACAAGTTACATTTTTGAAGAGGGTTTACATAATTAAACAATGAACACTAAACGAAACTAGACCGAGGTGAGAACTACGTTTTCGTGGAATGACAAAACTGTTGCCATGTAGCATGGCATGGAATACAAAGTGTGTTTCATTTAGTATATTTCGTACATCCACACAGCTTTCACTCTTCATTTTTAATGTTATCATTGTCTAGCAATATATAGGTTCAGGGTTAGATTTCCATGAAACTCCAACCCTATCTCGATACAAGTTTTAATCTACATTTCATGCAACAAAATAACGCAATAGCGCAAAATTTGATTTACACCGGTAGCTATAATTATTACAAAACTACATCTACTTTCAAAAAACTATGATATTCCCCCAAACTAAAATGTAAACGTTTAGCGTGATCATTTTCTTCAAGAGTATTAGAAAATATAAATTTGACTCTATAGGTGATTATACAACTCACTTTATAAATCCTTTGTAAACGTGATTTACTTATAAATGGATTGCTAGTAGCTTTCTTAATAGTTTAGAAAACATAAAATTTTTTCGATGTTTTGGCAATTTAACATTTAACACACTCTACGCTTATCTTTGATCAGGCGACATGTTCTAATATTAATTTCGATATTTTTGATTTGTAGAAACGATTCCTTAATAAGACTTTCTTAATATATGTGTAAAATGTATTCTTAATAAATGAGCAACTTTCTAGTATTAATTGTATTAATGTTTTGATGATAAAAGTTCTGCGTTGTTAAATCTTACATGAAATTTACATGGAGGACAAACAATCGGTAATTTGTGAAGCAGATAAAAAATTTGTGAAAGGAATAAAAAATGGTACCATTTGTGGCTATAATAAGTTATTGGAAATAAAACAAAAACTATAGTTCTCTCTTTTAACACCAATTTTTCAGTAAACTATAAATAATATGGGACAATTCTTAAAATAATTTCATTTAAGTAATTTGTACTTTTAAAATCACTTTTTACTATTTTTGCTTCTCCCTGAATATATCTTCAAAGTATATTTTTCCTCATCTACTAATTTTTATTAATCATACAATTTAACCAAATGGACCCACTCTATATTATAAGATCTGGTTATATCAATATGTTAAAATAAAATATTTTGGCCAAAACGCCGATTTTCGCTACTTCCTATTAGACTCTATAATCATACGGGGGATTTGCTACGATTTAGAGCATTATATTAATTGAGTAAAGTAAAAAAAAGTTAAGCAAAATATATAGGCCTATCTAAAAACATTATTTTCCGGCTGATATATTTCCTTCCCGATTTTCATCAAGATCGATTACTGTTTATTGGGGTAAGATAATAACTTTCAACGAAAAAGAAAGACTCTGATTTGGGTTTCACGATTTCCGTTTAGGAAGACAGATGAGTTGACAAACTGTTGCCATGTCGCATTGGTTTTGTATTATTGGAATTGTAAGGACTTTAATAGCTGCTAGAAAATTATTTCAAAATTTCCTTAAATATTTTAATAATTATGCGTAGGCCTCTAGCGGAGCGGCCGGCGCGGCGGGACGATTGGTGGAGGCGCAAAAGTTCCAAATACTTCGATTTAAATTTTGAATAATAGGATGGAATAAACAACACGTAATTTTCAATATTTTCAAATATGATTTAACAATGTGGCGACTATGATATGCTTTTCTCCATTAATGCCGATTTATCCATGCTTGTACGTATAGATGACACTCTAATTGCATTTGACGATTGAGAAAATAAAGAGGTCTACACATCTCTATTACTCAGTTATTTGTATGATATTATGATTTTGCTAAAAATTATTTCTGACGACGAACTTGTCTAATTTTAATATAATATAAAATCAGTTAAGTGGGGTCTACTCTTTGGGTGTGGGGCTTACCAAAACGCCGATTTCCGTTACTTCCGATTAGACTCTTATCTATAATCCTCCGTATATTTGCTACGATTTAGGGTATTATATTAATTGAGTAAAGTAAAAAAAAGTTAAGCAAATTGTATTGGCCTATCTAAAAACGTTATTTTCCAGCTGATATATTTCCTTCCCGATTTTCATCAAGATCGATTACTGTTTATTGGGGTAAGATAATAACTTTCAAGTAAAAAAAGAAAAACACTGATTTGGGTTTCACGATTTCCGTTTAGGAATATAGATGAGTTAACAAACTGTTACCATGTAGCATTGATTTTGCATTTTTGGAATTATTAGGACATCAATAGTTACTGAAAACAATTTAAAAAATTAGTTTCCTTAAATATTGTAACAATTATGCGTATACCTCTAGCGGCGGGACGATTGGTGGAGGCGCAAATGTTCCAAATACTTCGATTTAGATTTTAAATAATAGGGCGGAATAAATAATACATAAATTCTCAATATTTTTCAAATATTATTTAACAATGTGTCGACTATGATATGAATGTCTCCATTAATGCCGATTTTCTATGGTTGTAGGTACAGATGACACTCTAATTGCATTTGCTAAAAATTATTTCCAACGACGAACTTTTTTAACTAATTTTAATATAAGATAAAGCCACTTAAGCGGGATCTAGTTTTACAACTTTTTGGGTGTGGGGCTTGCCAAAAATTCCGGTTCCGAGTTCCTTAGAAAATTGTGGAAATTAGGACACCTCTGTTGAATTCTACTTTGCAAGGTAAGACTAGTTTTTCGGTTTGCTTAATCTTACGCGTTTGGAAGCAATGGCATTTTATACATAGCGCGGTTAGTATCATTCGTTGATAATTAAAAACAAAAACATTCTAAAAAACATAATTTATTAGACTTTCCAACAAGTTTATTATAAAAAATAGTATTGTAAATAATTAGTTACTTACTTTATGTCTTAAAAGGGATAACACGAAAAATACCTTTTAAAATGAAAGATTATTACTAGATCTGCAATTTTATTTATTTCAAGTGTTGACTATTTTACAGAAATAGGTGCCGCAGTTATAAGGTGGATAGCCGCTAGACAATAAATAATAACCAAAGCTTGCTCTAGTTTCATAATTATCAAAATATTAACAAAAAGCAATTAACACAATGCAAATAAGTCGGCGTATTTATTCTTCGACAGAGATAATAAAAGTTCGACACTAATTGTTGTATTTATTTGCATTAAATGTTTCCAACAAGTATTTTTCATTTAAACTAGGCTTACAGAATAGATAGTGAATGCATTACTCCTACTCATATTTGTAACCAGACATTTTAAAGAGGCGGTGTAATTGTTTACTAATTTCATTTTAAATCGGACTTTTTCTATGTTCATACATAATATTACAGGTTGAAATTGAATGCGCCATTAAGGTATGTACCAAATGTGTGGTACAGGAAAAGTACTTGCAAGAAAAACTCTCGCATAAGTGTTCTTCAAAATAAATCGAATATCTAATATGACCTTCCATCACGTTAAATAGGATTGAGAATCGGCATTTTAATTGCTTATTATGCAATAAGCATTTAATAATACCCACTAAGACACGATTATTAAGATTACGACCCAAGCCGTAGTCGATTATCGTAATTAATACCAGTGTCTTAGTAACCATTAAATTTGAGTTGTATGCACTATTGTGAAAAATAAGTAACAGAGCTTTCAGAATTTTCTAAGTCAATAGTAACTATGACTTATCAAAACTGATACATTTTAAATATCATGGACATGGGGATCTTTGATATTGTCTTAAGATTGATGTGATTTTGTCATTTAATTATTGGTTATAAAGTCGCATAATGAAAAATCCGTATTCTATTGAATCTCATTATGTACAGGTAGTAAATGTCTAACAAATTCATTACATTATAACAGTAGAAAGTAACTAAATATTTTGGATAGATTGAAATATGATTGGTTCGTTGAGATGCCACATCACACTAAGGCTCTATGATTTTTAAACCACGTTCCCTATAATAATACTAAATTTTCGCACCTTAACATTTTTCAGCTTAGCTTCGGCGGAGTTAGGACTCAGATTGAAGTAGTGGCAGATAGGGTTTTTAAATTTATTATAGGGTAGTCATGAGGTATTACAAATATGAACATCTGTAAAATTACTGTCACTCCTGTTTTTGTCGTTTTTTTTATGGCAGTGGCACAAACACTGAAGAAAGATCCGATGGCACTCGACGAGGTACTGCTATCGCGGCAAAAGTCATATTTACAGTTACAGAGTTGCTGCGTATTCGTGTTCTAAATTTGGATAGGGGTGTATCTCGTTTTTTTGGCAAGATAAAACTGAATATAAAAAGTTTCGTATAGAATTAAACGCCCATATGTACCCCTTGTTCTGGTCTGTTATTGTTTTTCAAAAATTAAACGGATTCTGGAAACACCCGTAAGCTGATTTGTAGGTTAGGAGTTGGAACACTTTAGATTTTCTTTCTATATAATGTGCGGCATCAAAAATTATAAAGAGATGCCAAATTAAAAGAACAGGTAACTAATTAACTTCTTTTCAAACATGCCTTCGGTGAAAAGGCGACTATAGAGTGAAGATAACTAGTCATGAGAACTGTTGAACAAGACATGTCTAGAAAGTGTACAGCAAAAATGTTCCCATTTCGCGCCATATTGTGACATAAAATAGGACTGGATCATTCAACAATTTTAACGATAGAACAGGAAAACGAATTGACAAACAGGATAATGAGATTAGCTGAAATTGGCATGCCTATAACCAGCAAAGTTTTAACTAGAAGTGTATATAATTACTGTGTCATGAATAATATTGGTGTCAGAGAAGCTGTATCGGAGTGGAAGAAAATGACTGAAATTATATTATCATACACACTGAGTAAGGTTTTTAAATAATTTGATTTTTTGATAAACCTCACTTAATATGCAACGTGGACGAGAAAGATGGCTGATTAAGTATGTTTAAATAACCATACGTATTTGCTAAAGAGGTTGATAAGAACATGCATTACGTTACACAGGAAGATAATAGTTTCTTGTGGGAATTCGATAGATCAAGCTATGCCACCAGCTATTCTGTAGAAGGGAAACAAAAATAAGCCGGAATTTTCCAAGAATGTACAACCTAAGTCAATTTTTATTATGAGCAAAGGTAATATGACCTGCATGAATATAAGACTCCCGGTAAGGCGTTGCTAATTTTTGACAGAGCTAAATCGCATTTAGACACATATAGTCCAGACCGCCGACAGATTTGAAATCACTGTTATATGTATCTCGAGTAATTGTACCTATATTCTTTAGCCTGTGGACAAATCCGTCTTTAGATCATCCGAGTTCACTAGGATAAAGGACTGGCAAGGTATTAGAGAGTTTCTTCACAGAGGAAGTTAATCAAATTTAGCTTTAATATTGTGTTTTCAGAAGTCTGATCCAAAGCTTTTACTTCATCTAACGTGTGTAGTGGGTTTAGAGCAATCGGGATATATCCGTATAACCGAACAGTGATTAATCAAAAACAGTGTGGGCTCCTTCTGTTTTAACCAAAATGCCTGATAATTGTTTGATTATAAACAAACATTAATTGACCAACATTCAGCTATTGCCTAGGCTACCACAAGAACTGTAATCGAAAAACCTATTGTCAAAAAGGTTGCTCCCTCACTCACAACTCAGAAAAAAAGGAGCGGCGATATAAAAGCAGTACTAGTGAATCAGGTGCAGACGAATATCAGGTATAATCGGGGGACAGCAGTGCTTTCGAATTATTAGAGAGATCTGAAGACTTAGATGCAGATAAGCTGAACATATCGTTCACAAATTTTCTTTCCACACCTGAGATGGAAATAATTAATACAAAAGGCAAAGAAAATCAATAAAATAGCAGCTCGAATAGTGAGGTAAAAGAGAAATTGACACTGAGTCGAAGCAGTAATTCTTCCTCAAGCAGACTTCAGAAAGTGGTGTGCATATCGACTTCAGAAAAGTTGTCCAGTTTTGGTCAAAGCAATAAACCCTACACAAACTGATTCAAAAAAGTTCCAATTGTTGACAAATCCTAGTATTGTTTCTTATATAATGAAGACAGACAAGCAGATATGCGGCAGTGCACAATATGCCACACCTGGATTCACGATGAGTGCTCAAGTTTGTCTCCCAAAGAGAAAATCCCCAATTGTATATGTCCAAAATGCGATGAAGTTGAACTTTTTTCTACTCACTTCTTTAAAATTTACCCACTTTAGTAAATAGAGCTCCAGTGAAATTTAAGGTTTTGTTTACGTTAACATAATTTCAATAAATTGAGTTATGGTTTTTTATTTTTACATTTTCTAGATGCATTTATTCTATTCTAGTAATAAAATTTTAATAACACCAAAGAGATATCCCATATTTTATAGTAAATTTTTAATAAACCTGCTATGGCCATATTAGAGTCATGATGTGCCAATTATAGGAATCCAGGCTCCCAATATGGGCATATGTCTTGTAAAAAAAAATAAATTAACAAAAATTTTGGATTGTTTTTCCATACTTTGCTATAAAGATGATTCCATATAACCCAGCACTAGTAAACTACATGTCGTGTTGAAACAATTTTCCATTTAAATATCGAATTTTTTTCTTAGAGGTGCCCATATTTACGTAAGTTAACTTAAATGTACTGTACGATTTTTAGTCTAAAAAATAAAAGTCGTAATTTTATAGTAGATGCGTTTGAAGCTGTGAAATATTCACATGCCATTCTGTTAGACCTTTCACATGTCCCTTCTTTCGGATTGAAAAACTGAAATGAAGTACAAACAGCATATTTATTTACAAAATTTATTTCTACATTCAAAGATAATATTTATGTTACCACTGAATTCTTTCGAAATTCAATTCTCTACGTACGCTCAAAATATATCAGAGCAGTGGTTCCTTAACTGTATATTAAAATATTTCATTTCTCACGGCCCTATTAACGTTATCCTGTATTATCAACAAAATATTTTTATGCACTGCGCTATTTGCATTACTAATACGACCAACCACCGACGATAACAGTTTTGCTTTTTATCAAAAATGGTGTTTTTCTGGATATAATATATGCACCCTTTTAACTATTATCGTTAAAAATAATGTATATTAATGGTCTATATTCAGATTATCTCGTGTTCTATTTTAGGTATGGCAATATTATAAATATTGAATATCAGAGTTTTATTATTATGGAAAAAGGAGGCTCTTTACTTAATTTATTAAGAACTCTGAAATAATCTGTGGGAATCCAAGAAGGTGACATTAAGTCTCCACTATTATCTATTATAAGGATAGGTTTAAAGGAGAAAAGAGTGAATACGAATAAATGAATTTTGCCTACAATATACTTAAAAAAGATTTACGACTATATAGATATTTCTGTAAATATCTCATTCATTAAAAAACTATTCTATCAATAAGAATAATTATTGTGTCTTATGGGTTTCCGCAAAGCGAAATTCAGTAAACAAATAACTACAATGAATTACAAATCTATACAGAATAGCAGCTACGGAGAATGGAAAGCTTTTTTAATTATGATATGTGTTCTTTTTTATCGTTGTTTTTTTAGTTCTGTCTCCATAAAATTATTAAAAAGCGGATGGACAAAGAAATTAATATAAGCTTTCCAATTAAATCACAGTATTTATTTGCAAATATCTCAGTTGAGATAGCTGAGTATAAGAACAATACAAGTCCAAGTATTAAAATTTTGAGAAAACGAGAAAAACTCTTTATTGAATCAGTTATGCTTCTTACAAGTTTGGTAAGTACAAGGTGCCCTAGATAACTCTTTAAATGAAAATATCACTATTATTTTTACAATTGGAAGAAAATATTCCAAATAAAAGCTACTCGATTTCATTTACTTTTACACATGCTTTTGATTTTATGCAAACATGGCGTTTTAAAAAACCACAGCACACGCAATTTTTTTTTTAAATATAATAAATATACTAAATTTTTTAACGACTTTGAATTTTCTATTAAATTCGGCTTATTTTTTGTGTAATATATCACATAATACCCAAACTTAACGGATCGCGAAATATTAAAGGTTTTAGAAATACGAAATAATATGATTTTTTAAAGCCAAAACCAAAATGTCATCGTAAAAAAGGCAAATGACTTGATTAAACAAGGCAACGAGAAGAACGGAGACAAGAAGGATCATCGCGCGAAATGAAAATAAGAAGAAACGGAAATTGCTGAAAAATGTCATCGAGAAAGCCAAACAAAACCCCTGCCAGAAAGTAATTGCTGATGTACAGGCTGATATCTGGGGGAAACGCTTCTAATTTGTTATGGAAAGAACCAGTATAAGATCAGATGTTCAAATTGTCAGTTCAATCACATTTTCTGAAGCAAAGAAATTATTTCCAGAACATGAAGGAATAAAATGGGTTCAGTTAAACATCGATACCGAGGCGATGCCAGTATGGACAGAGGACGAACTTAATAACGCCGCAAACAGAATCAATTCAAAAAGGCGGCAGGGTCGGATGCCCCTGAGATAATTAAGTGTGTAGTGAAACTTTTACCTCTGGAATGCTTGGAAGTCATGAGCAGACATATTCAGCTGGGGGAATTCCTAAAACTGTGAAAGGTTGCTAGACAAGTACCGCTAGTAAAGCCAAAAAAGCCAAGTCGTGCATGAGAAAACTTAATAAAGGCGAGGCTCATAAGTGAAGCCGACAAGAGTGGAGGCATTGCTTCTTCTCAGTTTGGTTTTATCGGAGGGAGTTCTATAGATGTTCTCTGTAGATGCCCTAGCTATAGTTTTAAAGATGGCAAATGCGGCGCGTGGCAAATCGCAAGATATGTAAGAAAATACAGAACCAAATAAAAGTTTAGTAATATAGAAGCAAAATGAATTTTCAAACTTCAATAATTGATCATTAAATACCCTTAGAAAATGATTTTGGTTTTATCAGAGGGAGTTCTGTTATAAATGCCCTAGCTTGGAGAATGCAAATTCTGCGAAAAGTTACGCATGGGCAAATCGCAGGATAAGCCTTCTCGCGGCTCTGGATGTCAGAAATGCGTTCAACTTCATATAACTGACTATCTTGAAAAGAGAAGGATACCACCATATCTGCTGCGAATAATATCCAGTTATTTTTCACACCGAGAACTATTGATAGGAAACTATTTTTCTATGAATGTTACGAGGGGCATGCCACAGGCATTAATACTTGATCCAGTACTCTAGAACGTGTACTACGACGGTGTCCTATGACTAGAGACGCCAAGCCGTGTTCAACTGGTGGCATACGCCAACGATCTGGCGATCATAATAGATGGCAAATCAGAAAGACAAGTGTTGACGGACATAAACCTCGCAATCCACAGAAGAGCAGATTGGAAGCACATAAGGAAATTGAAACTAGATTCAGATAAAATAGAAGCTGTACTATTGAACTATAGAAATGGACCAGAAAACTAACCATCGAAGTTCTTGATATGGAAGTCGCTCCAATGCAGAAGTAAATTACCTGGGGTTACACTGGACACAAGAGCTGTTATGAAGGCGCACATTAAGAATGCTTGCAGAAAGGCCAAAAATCTGCTGGAACACTCTGCAGGTTAATGCCAAATATAAATGCACCTATAGAAAGTAAGCGAAGAATATTAAATGCAGGTGCATATTCAATCTTTGCATACGCGGCACCGGTGTGATACGAAACGATTCAAATTGAGCTAAAAGCAAAATAGAAAATTTAGAAAATATTAATAAAAACAAATCTTAAAAAAATTCGAAAGGGCGGGAAAATACTGAGATACTGCACTAAGATTCTGCTTTATTATTATAAGGTAAAAAAAATAATTTAAGTATTATTTAATTTTTTTAATATCTACTAATACACTACTAAATATGAACACTCCAACTGGTACAAAGATACTTTTAGTTATAAATTTAAAAGCAAAAATATGTAATGATTGAAGCAAATCATATGTGAAAGTAGACAATTCTAATAAAAACACTATATAACATGAAATGCATGCATGTGAAACTTGTTTTTTATGTTATACTTAGTTAAGAAAATAACTTTGCTTTACATACCTTCTCACTTCCAGCAGTGTTCAAAATATACCCTCTGTACCGTCAGGGAAAGTCAATGGTCAATGTCCAGCACTTTCTGAAATATATCGATGACCTTATTTTGATATACTTTTGTAATCATCCCCCCCTTCCTACTACTTAGACTTTAACTAGTACACTCCCTGCTTCAGAGCTTCCTGGCTAGAGGATTAAGCAGGATAATTGGACCACGGTGACCAGTCCAACGACCGGTGTGAACTAAACCCAAATAGTATAAGATTTGCTGAAATTGTATCTCACTTAGACTGACCTGTCTTTATCTATTGGAATAAACGGTGGATCGATAAGAGTTTCTATTATTTTCAGATGCAGCTATTCCCTCATAACAGGCTTATGGTTTCCAATATTTTCGTCCAGATATTTATCGAGCTTTTTACCAGAACGTTTTGTTGTCTTATCGTACAAGGCGAAGATTTTGAAAAACCTCTAAATTAAAGATAGGAAGCTATTTTAATACTTCTTATATTATGACATTCATAATATTCAAACTTTATCATACCAATCCAATCGCCGTCTTATTGTAGATGCATATTATGAAGATGCGAAATATTGAGACAATAACATACCTCAAATTATTTATGAAAATCGTTCTTGAATGACGTATTTATGCCACTATTAAAGTGCTACGAGTTTCAATAATGAACTTAATTGCTTCAAAACATAACAGAGATAAAACACTTCCGAGCCGCATTGTATAAATATTATCGATTCTATCGCAGAATTTCATGACAACGATGAATTTCATGGCAACGAATTCTGAAAATTGTGATCGGCAAAATTGGGATACTTAACAAAAAGTATTAAAATCTGAGAATATATTTTTATAATGATCTTGACATCTTTAAGTGCGGATTTATTATTGTGCTGCTCCATATTTGCCTAAAAAATAACACATTGCTATAGATTCTAGATACCTACATTTAACTAGAACACGGAAGCTTCAGTATAAATTCCAAAATGTAAGTTATGGCCCAATTTCGAACCAGTTTTGTTGGTAATTGTGCTTGGGACAAGTTCTATTTGACGTTTTACACCCTCTTGTTCGGCAATGTAAATTACTGCTTTAATAAAAGTGAACAAATAACCTTCTGTACACCGCATGCCTTAATTTTGTGGGAAGGAAATTATACCACACGTGCTAGTTATCGCAAGAAAATACAGACTTAAATGAAAGTTTGATAATATAGAAACAAAAATAAATTTTCAAAATCAAATAATAGATCGTTAAATGCCGTTTGAAAATGCTCTTTTCCTTTAATTGTAAGGGCTAAATATCAGTTAGTTTTTAATAATATTTAAAAATAATCGGCATGCTCATGTGATGATCGAATTTTTACAGTCAACATTTGACATCATTGAACTTCAAATAATTTGTATATCTGGATGATGAAATATATATAGACGGTACAAAGCGTGGACATATTAAAGTCCTTCCCATGGAATCTCCTCAGAGCCATCGTGCTACAACAGGCATCGGCTTTAAACCACGCAGTCCATTAGAAGGCAAATGAGATTGTATCGTTCAGAGATGGCATAGTAGAGGATAATGATAATACCAACTGGAAAGTAAAACGTTCGGGAGGACACGGTAAAGAAATTGACACTAGGTACGGGAAATACTTGGGATACCGAAAACCAGGCAATTGAAGTGGTTCCAACACTGTTATATGTTCATATCTTCAAGCTACATCGGTTAACCACTGCGCATGACATCACCAGCGTCTTAAAGCCGGTGTTTCTTGAAGTAACATGTGAAAAATGCCAAGTGTCATGAAGAACATTCCTCATTTAAAGATGTAGTACATGAAAAGAATATGGAGAGTTTTCTGGAACCAAGCAGGTAGGCCTTAGGTACACAAATTACCAAAATGTTTCGCTTGATGTCCGAAGCAAGAACCCTGGTAGGACAGAAGACTCTGACAAATGTCCCAGCCTAATGGTTTTTCATCTGGACGTTTTGGGACTTTCAAACCATGTGACCTATCCTCCAGGCTAGAGAACACCAAAGTACAAAGTCTAGAGCTGATCACTGGGGAGTGACCGAACAACCCCAATTCTCACTTCTGTTAGACTAGGAAGGAATAAGTCTGATGCCGATGCTTCCAGAGAAAGCGGCCCTAGGTCGTAGATTCATAAACCTACTCCCTACTCGCATCGTCCGGTGAAGTGTCACCTCACCAGAACTGGAAGATGCTAAGTGGATTTTCCGAATCACGTTCCGCTACCGCGCTGGTGGTTCCGGGTTCCACCGTAGGAATATATGGACTTGATGGCGCTGCCAGGATCAAAATATTCCGGAGGTAAACTCCCCGGCCATTCGGATCTCCGTGCGCCGGGCGCTAGGTGGCCTTGGTAACACTTCATGCAACATTTCACAAACAACAAAGATACCGAACCAATTAAGAATTAATTTCTGCAAAATAACTAGCCGTTACAGAAGCACAAATATGTTCTACAACAACAACAGTAAACTACCCCTACCCTGTTTACGACCTACACTCCCGATTTAGACATGAGTTCGGAATATGCCTTTTTGCCCGAAGCGACCTTTCGAGTCACCGCGAAGAAACATTCGAACCGAACAACCTTGACGGCATGTGGCTCAAGTTCGCCGCCAAGGAATTAACCAAATTCAAATGCTGTCTCTATTGCCCCCCAAGCGACAGAGCCTACAATAGTATATTATTTTATATGGAGGAAAAGTGATATTTTTCATGGCGCGCTCGTGTTTAACAGCCGAACGTAGTGAGGCTGGTAATAGAGAGCAAGCCATGAAAAGTAACTTTTCCTCCAAATAAAATATGCTGTTTTTTCTTCAAATGTCGACAAATTAATGCAAAAACATCTCTTTTTAATAGTAGTAATATCTAATTATTATTAAAGATAAGTGGGTTCGCAAGGCGGCTTAGACCGGTGTCGGTGAATAGGCACAGGTTGTTGATATAGTAATGTAACATAAAGCTGTCAGTGGACACTGTCAACAATAATTATTTTTTTAAGATTGCGTCTTCGATTGCGTTTTAATTCCGTATTGATAAGCAGGTATTGAGTAAGTTCAATTAAATAATAACCAATTTGTTCATAAATTAGTGATTTTTAGAAATGCAGTCACAATTATTAATAAATCTTGAGTTGTTGACACTTATTTTGTTGTGTGTTTGCATTATGTTGCTATGACAACACTTTTACCTCCGCTGGCGGAAAAGTGAAAAGTAATGCTCCGGCGGAGGAAAAACGAAACTTCACGGCCGCCTGCACAGTCGAGTAATGACGGATTTACTGACGTTTGAAGAAAAAAGCTTTTTTACAACACTAGCTATCACTTTTGATTCAATACAGGTCGACCACCCCAATTCAGAAATAATCGTTCTGGGAGATTTCAATGCCCATAACACCAACTGGCTCAAATACCACAACAAGATCGGCAACGAAGGTAGAGACGCTAAAGCATTTGCCCCCAGCTGCGGACTTACTCAACTTGTAGATGACCCAGCTCGGATCTCAAGAGAGGAAGAATTTGCCGCCTTCCTGGATCTTCTTCTAATCACAAATCCTGACCAGCAAACAATTACAGTTGGTCCGCCATTAGTTACTGCCGACCACAAACTTATTACAACGGTTTGTGAACTACCACTCCTACAGAAAGATTCGTCATTGCCTCGTAACATCTGGCAATTGTGCAAACTGGGACGATCTAAAAGAGTTCTACCTAGGTTTTTCTAGGTTCGACGTCTGCTTTGGCACTGAGTCTGCTGCGAAGAAATTACGCTAGTAATCTCCTCAGGAATGGAAGCAGACATCCCAAATTCCATCAAGTTACCGTCAAAAGGAAAGCCCTGGTTCGACAGAAGATGCGAAAGAACTGTAGGTAGGAAACAGCAAGCCTACAAGTACTGACAGCAAAATCAGACCGCTGAAAATCGCATTTATTTTACCAATGCGAGAAACAAATGCAAACGTGTGATTGACGAAACTACGGACAAACACAATCAAAGTATCAGAAATAAGCTTTTGCAATGCCCCGATGGCTCCAGGAATTTCTGGTCGGTAGCAAAGGCAGTAAGTAACAAGTTTACAAAAACGTCTTTCCCATCTTTGACAGACGAATGATACATCACGGCGACTACAGCTAAGGAAAAAAGCAAACATGCTCGCTGAAACGTTTTCATCGCACTCTACCTTAAACATCCGCCAAGGCAAAGCTCTCCCCACCATATCCAGCATCAACAATATCATGGTAGAAGCATATTTGAAATCGCATATCTAATTTTTATAAGATAATAAATTCGTCGTTAGTTCAACCTAATAATTCTCTTTGTGTCTCTTGGCGTACGAACGACCGTTCAGGTGTGGTTGTCACGATTATCCCAGATTTCGATAGCCAACAGGAGAATCACTCAAATCAGAACAGCGATGAAAGTGCAACTACTGCAAATATTACGATGCAAGATTTAATTTAATTTAAGCGACAGTTCGCGGCATTTTATTACATGAGCAGGCTAGCCAATAAAATCCAGTTACAGCAGAGACCCAGCTTCACAAATCAAGAATTCGCAGCGTTATTACCTCAGTTTTCTGAATGTGGAGAAAATGTGGATGCTTGGATTCAGAAAATAAATGCTGTATAGGGTGTTTATCGGGTGCCTTATAATATTACGAAATTAATATCTATTAGACAGCTGTCAGGATGAGGTAATATCATTCACAGCGTACTATTATGGACTGAGAAAACTTAAAGGACGAAATAATTAAGATATTCTCATCCAGACTGTGTAAAGTTGGTGAAGACTTTTAAAGCTTGTAAATGGAAGCGAAATGAATAATTTTCAATTTACTCCCACGAAAAAATGAAGTTAGGTTTTGATAATTTAGATCTTTAAAGTCCTGCCTAGATAAAAGATTTTGAAAGTAATGAAGACGTTTTGAAAATTATGACGCGAAGTCTCATAATATTGGTGTAAAAATGAAGCCAGAAAGTTGTGATTTGCAATTTGCTTTAACTGTAATCAGGCTGGTCATCGAGCAAGTGCGTGTTTAAAGCCGACAAGGTGGAAAGGGTTCTGTTTTGAATATGGTGAGATAAATCTCAATTGAAGCACTACACCAAGTATAAAAACCTTATTAGGCTAAGATCTGTAAGTCAGTATGCTGTGACTTTAGATTATGCGGTGGAATATGAACAATGTAAGTACAACCATAGTTTACTATATGTGTCTGTTTATAGTTTAAATTTTAGAAGAAAATCTAAAGGTTTAAAATTTGAACAATTTAATAAATTGTGTCGAAATTTAAAACCTTTGCGTTTTCTTTTAAAATTTTGCAATGAATTTCCATCAAGTATCACGTAAATAAGTCGATTTTATAGTTTAAATAATAGACTATAACTTTTCAGGTACTAATAATTCAGTTAGAAATTCTGGTTACATCTATAACCAATGTGTCAAATCCAAAAGGTTTTGCTGTTCCTAACGATATCATGTCATACCCCATTCTTTAAGGACGAGACTTTTTAACTGGTTACAGTGTAGGTTTTAGTTTAGGTTACCCAGTATAGGTTTGCAAAAACTCATGAATATTTGGAAAATATTTCTGTTAATCAAGTCATGCATACAGATATAGAGATTCAGTTAATAATTGTTTAAATACATCTTTTCCTTACTGAAGATGTTTGGACTTTCATTGCCTTTATTGAGTTTTCTTGTATACAACACTTCGAGCAACGCTATCTCTGCTCGTTATCAAGTGGTTCTAAAACTATTTTTTGTTTTCTGAGAAAATGCTTTTCTGCGCTAGGGATGATTAGTGTGACACTCGCCACTGGCATACCCACTAAAAAAAACTGTGCTTGAACCCCCTAGAAGCCCAAGTATCAATTTAAATGCTAGTTAGATTTATATCAGCCTAAAAATGGTTTTAAAATGGTTGGTAGAAGTACTGGGGTTTTATGAACACCTTCAAACATGCTAACAGATCTTAAAGTCCATTTGTTCTTAAAAATAAGTTTTAAAGCAGCCTTGGCGGCAATAATATTAAGTGTCTATGGACTTGAGACCGGTTACTCTTGTGTTAGCTTTAACAAGGCTTTTGTGTTATCAATCTTAAACCTTATTGATCTTCTGGAGGGTTTAAAGTATGTTTAGTTTTAAAATAATCTGTCTTAAGACTATAGCTTTAAGTTGGATTTAAAACATATTCATGTTCTTTAAGCACTTCATAAAACTTGCAGTATTATATAAGATAGCAATAAAGCTCAAGTCTTAGATTGGCTACTTAAAAGACTGTATTAGGGCTACTGGGATATTATATCGCTTCATTAAGGCCATATAATCTTTAGGAAATCCTATTGGACTTTTCTATTGCTTTCTTAAACCATTACTTTAATTCCTACCGCCTAGAGCTCTTTTAAAGCGGCCATCTTGTCATTCTCACTATCTGTCGTGATTCAGTAGCGGTGTTCACCGTGTTCAATATAATTTCCTTAAAAATGGAAAATATTTCACATAAATACTTACAAGTTACATGAAATGGTAATTTAAAAAAAAGTAAAGTTGCAATCTTTAAAGATAATAAATGAAATTGTAGATCAACATAAAACTGGACAAAATTTGAAGTTATGCTGATCTAATTGGGTGCGGAAAACTTGATCGCAGCGCTAGAAGACTTATGCGACACCGTTATAAGGCCAAGCAGTTTTATGAGCAGGCCGAGCAACCTTGGTCAAGACCATAGCCTAAAAAAAACTATAGCTGCGACACTTAAGCGCGGCACCTTTGAGAAGCGAGGACCAACTTTATCACTATGTAGTGGGGAGGAAATAAATAAATCTAACTTGACGTCAACCCCCCAATCATTAGTGAAGTGAGCCGTACTAAAATTTTTTGAGACGTTATATACTAAAATTGTTACTCTCCCCTATTATTTTGTTTAAACTTTCATCACAAAATATATGATTTATAAAATACTGTTTATTTCGAGTAGAGAATAACAATTTTTTTGATCCAAAAAGCTGCATAAAGAGAGCCGGATATTTATTTAAACATTACACCTGAAAGAAATAGTTAAAAATGTCTTTTGAAGTGAAATTAAGATTGTCGAATGTAGATTACTTGTAGTAAGTACAGCATTCTTGAATGCTGAATATAACTATAATAGAATATAAGCTCCAAGTTAATCTTTAAATATCAACAAGATCTATACACAACAAAAATGTTTTTTTTTATATGAGATTTTATTTTGCACACGTAGTTACGGTTTTAGACGAACTTGTGAAGATCTGCAATAATAATTTTGAAAATTTTGATTTATCTAGTTGTTCTCTTCTAAGCTAAAAAAAGATCTTATATAAGTACATAATTTTGTTTTATATAGATTTTTAGCAACCTGCACAATTTTTTAAACGTATTATGTACGGTTTTGCATATTTTTTCGTAACAGCTTTTTCATTTTATTCGCTGGATAAAAATATTGTCAAGATGGTGAAATGAAAGTAAATTTTTGATCTGGCTAGTTTATGCCTGAAGTGCACAATTACGCTAAATCGGAGCAACCTGTACCGTGCGTTCAATTTATCTTGATAACATTTCGATTCGCTGTAACTTTTTTGTTTTTAAAGATATCAAGTTAAACAAAAAAGCAAAATGTAGGGTTGGTAGCCAAATTTTTTTCTACGTTACATATAAAATAAAACACTAACGATTTTCTGAGATATCGGCCTACTCTATATTTTTTAAATGGAACACCCTGTATATTACTACATTTTTGGAATCTCTAGAGAAGTCTAAAAACATTTCGTGTATAATATCTTATACCTATCTTTCTTTAGGTGTTTAAGAAATATTGACAGTTGAAAGTCGTGCATTTTGACATTTTGATAGGCTTTAAAATCTAAACCGCATGAGAGCAAAGAAAACGGTTTGCATATTCCTGTCTTAGGTTTTCATGAGCTATCAAATGACAGTAACTTTGAATTTAACCCGTGAATAAAATTGACCGGAACTTTTAAACCTCCGGTTAAATTGAAAGCCACTGTCATTCGATAGCTTATGAAAACCTAAGATAGAGATGTGCAAACCGTTTTCCTTGATCTCGTGCGGTTTAGAGTCTGTGAAAATGCCCGACTTTCAACTGTCAATATTTCGTAAACAGCTAAAGATAGGTATAGGATATTATACACGACATGTGTTTTGATTTCACTAGAGAGTCCAAAAATTTAGTGAAATACAGGGTGTTCTATTTAAAAAATATATAAAGTAGGCTTTTATGTCAGAAAATTATTGGTGTTTGTTTTATATGTAATCTAGAAAAAACTTGGCTACCAACCCTATATTTTGCTTTTTTGTTTACATTGGTATCTTTAAAACCAAAAAAGGTACAGCGAATCAAAATGATATCAAGGTGCTGATCAAATCTGAAATAATGGATATATGTGGATAACGATCGACTTTTACGAAAAACAACCAGCAAAAACAATGTTTTTGAGACTTACGCCTTTATGGTAGAATACGAACTGTTTATTGTCAAACGAAATGTTTTGCACTTTCTTATCTTCCACATAACCACAACCTGGAAAATACCCCCCACCAAACCTAAAATTTCGTATATCTAGATAATTTCTAAATAACTAAGATAAGAAGATGCAAATCGTTTCGCGCTAAGTTAATCAGATCAAATTCTTTAAATGGAAAGGAAGCTATTCGACATGCTACATGAAATTTATCTAGAATTTTTACAAGAATTCGAAAATCGGAAAATGTCCCGCTCTTTTGAAACCTTTTATATTGAAATATAATTCAATTATATTGTCAAACTGAAATCAACATGGCTAAATGATGAAATGGTTGTAAGACTAATAAAAAAATTAAAAACATGTTATTTCTATAAAATGTGTATACATATGAAGGGTACAGGGGAAAAATGATCTAAGCGCCATTTCCATAGGAAACTTTTTTATTATTGACTTCACAGAAAATTTTATTCTTGATAAAAGTTGGTGTTTGAAAAAAAACTAATTTTGACAATGCTAAATTAAAGATAAGTTATACAGGGTACTCAATAAATACAAAAATGATGGTTAAAAAATCAAAAACTTTGGAATATCGGAAAACCTTCTACAGAAAAATAAAGCTCGTATTAAGATAAAAATAAAAGTCAAATACCATTTTTTCCAAAAGTGCACCGCACCGTTGCGGAGAAAATCCATTTCAATTACTGAAAAGAACCCGCTTTTTCTTACTTTTGTCCATATTTTTTTCAGCAACGATGCACTTTTGGAAAAAATGATATTTGACTTTTATTTTTACCTTAATAGGAGCTTTATTTTTCCTGCAGAAGCTTTTCCGATATTCCTAAGTTTTTGTTTTTTTAACCACCATTTTTGTATTTTTTAAGTACCCTGTAATACTTAGTCTTAATTTAACATTGTCAAAATTAGTTTTTTTCCAAGCACCAACTTTTATCAAGAATAATTACCCAAACAACGAATCTTTTTCTATTTTAATTCCTATGAAAATTTATTGCACTCCGGCCCAGGTAAGCGCGTATGATTGGCATCGAGTTCCAACTGCGTGGTGTCCTCCCTTCACTGAGCTTCACGGAGGAAATTTTATTCCGTACCCCACTAAACGAGCCGAGTGTGGCGGCTATAGTTTTCTTTAGGCTATGACAATGGGAAATTGCTCTTAGGTACACTCTGCAAGTATCCTTCAGGTTTCTCAAAAATTTGCAGCTATTTATCGCATTGTAAGCAGGCTGAAAGGTAGGTTTTATCTTTTCTACTCCTATTTGACCCAACTTGTCATGGCAAGACTCAAAAACATTATTTTCCGTTTAGCACGAAACATAAAAAAAGTTTGTTTTTCGTATCTTTCCAATAATAATCCATCCCTTAACTCAATTAATTAATCTTTATTTCTACAAATCGTATCCCTAATTTTAACACCGTTCAAATATTGATTCTGTTTAATGGCCGGTGTTTATTCAAAGTGTAACCCTTCAAAACAAATATCCCATCCTCTTACCATGATGATATTCAATGGTGTGGCCATAATTTTGGAGGAATATGGCCCTACGAGCAATTCGAGGATTTACATAATGTTTACCTAATATTAGCATAAAGTTGACGCAATCAGTAAGAATTTTAAATTTAATCCGAAATAAATACACATGAAAACGTCTTAATGCAAAAACCACTTATAAATGTCTATAATGAAATACAGTGCTATAAAGAACCCATCACTCTGCTTCTGAAAAAAACGCACCAAATCTAATTGAATCGTACTGAAGTTAGTAGCCGAATTTAAAAGCAGCATTATTTTTTATTAAAGCATAAAGAGGGCTTGCTATAAACGAGAATTGGGGAATGAAACGACAGAAATGTAAAGTTTAACTTACAAATCGATCAGCTCCTTTACTGGATAATCAATACCTGACTCAACATTTTAAGAGTTTGGTCTTCCTCCATGCTCATTTATAAAATATCCTAAATCAGTTATTTCAGAAAATAAAATGAAACATCTGTCTCAACGAAATTTTAGTTGATATCTTGTAGCTTAAACGAACACCTTTATCAATATTTGAAGATGACTTTCAAGAGTAGTTATCAGCGGAGCATCAATTATAGAAATTAAAAATAAGATGGGTAAATCTCTAGAAAACTTCCGATGTCGAGAAGAATACATTACAGAAGATTCAACAATTTTTACAAGATGGAAATAATTTTTTAAATCTAAAGCAGTAAGTATTTTTTATTCTTGGGCTGGTGCAAATGATCATCAATTAATGGTGTCGGAAGTTCTTATGTTATGCTTATTTCGTTAGCTTCACCAAAATCTTTAGAGAGCCTAGTTTCGCCATTTCTTTTTAAGTTTAAAACGATAGCAATGGCATAGGGAGGGGAGCACTTAAATTTATTATGCCTCCAGCTGAAAGTTTATCTAATATGTTACGTACCTCGGTTCTCTTCTGAGAAGGATAACGTTCTTGGACGAATAGAAATTGAACTATATGAGGTTTCAAACCAATATTCACCTCAGAGTTATGATCAACAATATCCGAACCCCGCCTATAAACATATTCATTTTCATAAAGTAAGGGTAACCTTTTAGAATGCTTATAACTAATAGAAGAAAATATTTGCTTGAAGGTGATAGACAATGACGCGTTACTTGTACAGGCTTTCTGCATCAAAGCTTACAAAACTATCATTTTCACTAAATTCTTCTTAAGAATATTTACAAATTATTCAGAATTCTGTGCAAATAAGTTGGTTCTTCCTGCCAAAAGCTAGATGATTTGAAGGAGACACTCACTTATGCCCGATTTCTGAAGTACCAGATATCTAGTGTATAAAGTTATAATTACTATGGTTACAATTGTATTAACAATCGTTGTCATAGGAAATATTTGAAGAATAAAGTTATCCATACTTTAAGAAACTGAGCATTAGAGAACTTGTTAGAGAGTCTCTATAGTGTTTGAAATGGGTCTGAGAGGCACATTTGCTTTGGGAATTTTGGGTAACCTATAGAGATGCGGTAGTTATGGTGTGGAGTGAGAAAGCACCTCGTTGCTTCCGGAATGTCAACTTGATATTTCCTTAAAGCTCTGTAGATTTGTCCTTTAATTCTTTTGGCGGGGTCATTAGGATTTTTTTTATTTTTGCATTTCGTCAGGGCTTCTTGTAGCTTCTCGTCGTACAATGCGGAATCCATGACCACGTGGCATTTCCTATATCTGCTGGCAGAATTTTTATTAATTTGCCTTTTTGTCGTGTCCTAATGGATACTTCTTTTTCCTTTGTCATATTTCTTCATTTGTGCTTATCCTTGTCTAATAGTGCCCTGACTTTCAATTTAAGCTCCTCTCCTTCTGGTACTTGAAGTGCCGTTGTGTCCACAGCACTTACTATGTCAAGAATTAGAGTAGATTTTGGAGCAACTCCCAAATTTAGGCTTTTGTTCAGCAGGTTTTCTTCCGTAGTATCTAGAACCTTTAATGAGACGTTTATTACTTTTTCTGGCCTTGCTGTTTTTCGTCATTCGTAGTCCATTTTCCTTTGAAGTCCCTTTGTTGTCATGCTTTTCCGTCAGTTTCTCTTTAAGTTCCCTCCAGGAATTATCTACTGTCCGAAATATCGATTTATAATCGTCTTCTAATATATATTCTTTGATTTCTTCGGATCATTATTGGATGTTCTTCAAGAGCTGTAATTTCTTCTATTTGTGGTAGTTAGTCTGGGAACAGTTGAGACCATGGCTGGCATTGTCTAAAATGCGGCGAGCCCGACCGCCAAGGATTGTCGACCTTAAGCAAAAGTTAGTTGGGATAACGTAGCCATCCTTAGCTGTGAGGAGAAAGCTAATGTGTTACGCTCCGAGACCGTAGCTGCTGAATTTGTTACTAATACCGGGTCCATATCGGTTTCGTAACAAAGCAAAGAAATTTAAATCAACAGAAGCATTGTATATATCTAATTCCGTGTTAGTGTGATAAGTTATACATAGAAGAGACCAAGCGTCCTTTGCAGTTACAGGTTAAAGAATATAGAACAAGAGGAGAAACAATGACGATAATAAAAGGAGAAACATCGAAGCTGGAATTACAGAGCACGCGCGGTAAGAACATCAGAATATATTGTATAGTTAGATGCAAAAGTTGCACACAGGGAAGAGCACTGGAAAAAGCGGAAGTTTAAGGAAGTCGTCTATACTGGAAACAATACAGGCGTCTTCAGTAACTCGAGTATGAACGTCGTTCCGGTCTGGCAACCGCTGATACGACCAACCGGTGCCGGTCGAATGCGCACAGCACCGGCGACAGCCAATGTGGATGCGCCTAGCTAGTATATAAGCGAGTAGATATAGCCAAATGTCACTGAAGACTAACCTCACTATAAAAAAGATGCTCGCTAGGCCTCAACTTGCACATGGTTTAACAGCTTGGGGATACGCAGCGAAATTCTGCATGAAATTGCTCACAGGAACAGAGTTCAAGCTAGTCAGAATGGCAGCTCGCGCATCTTGTTTCGTCAGAAATGCTGACCTGCAGGCCGACCTACAGTGGCAACCACTAGAAGGCTTTATAATCGATAAGACTAGGCACGTATTCTTAAGAGTAGAGTACCATGCTGATGAAGAACTGAGGCAAGCAGTAGATTATAATCCAGAACACCCAGGAAGACGCAGATGGACCGACCAGTGCTAAGTATCACAGAGCAGGAGTTGAGTAACATCCATCCTGCTCCCTATATCTCGTCTAGAAAAAGACGACGCAACCAACTACGCGAGGCGTGATCCTAGCAATCACAGCGAGGCATCTACAATAGGAAGACCAGGACTTAATAGGAGCCAATCCCGGAAGTTCACCCCTCCGGCCCGTAGTATAGACTCCAAAGTAACAAAACAAGCTTTAGGATGGTTTTCAAGACGTTGTTACAGCCAAATGAATAAGACTCACTTAAAACTTTCTGCTCTAGACAACCTCTTGAAGGCAAGATAAAGGCTCTCTTACAGCCAAAGGGCCCATTCCTATGAGGGTCTCAAGACCAACTTGCATTGAAATCAATTCTCTTATCATTGCCTTCAAGGCAATCATAAAACTTTTAGCAAGTGTCGTTTAAAACCATAGGATTTATAGTGATCTAAGATTAGGATGAGTTTAAGAACTCTGAGATTTATAACATCTTTAGATAAAATTAACATAACCTGTAAACCAGTTACATCAAATAAATGTCCGTCATGTGATGTCGTCTAGTCTGCGATGCATTCCAACTCCTAAGAATAAACATGGAGGAAATGCAATACCAAAATCTGGTAAATTCGTCGAAATGGGAGACAAAAATTATAACGCAGTCGACTTTTTCGATGAAAGATGGAAAGATACCTTCTAAAAATTAAAGCGCCTTAAATTTACTGCTTTTTTAAATAATTAAATTATTATTGACTAATTATAAACAAACTTAAAAATGTTTGCTTGTAATCTTATATTGTATTACTGTTAAAATCCTCGTATTTTTTAAGGGAGGAACTGCGAAATTTTGATAAAATTATTGAATATTACGTCCCTAAAATATTTCCAATATGGAGGCTTGTGCTGTTTGTAAAAATATGGCTTCTTATGATTTAAAACCTCAAGGTTTCTTAGAAAGAAGGCATAAATCATATTAGTTTTGTCATAACCTTTTATTTACTGTAAATTAATCTGTTTACTCCTAACTGTTCCTTAGAGTAAAGCTTCTTAGTCTTGACCATAGCCTAAAGAAAACTATAGCCGCGACACTCGGCTCGTTTAGTGGGGTACGGAATCAAATTTTCTCCGTGAAGCTCAGTGAAGGGAGGACACCACGCAGTTGGAACTCGATGCCAATCATACGCGCTTACCTGGGCCGGAGTGCAATAAATTTTCATAGGAATTAAAATAGAAAAAGATTCGTTGTTTGGGTAAAAAGTTAATGTTTATGTGTTAAAATAGGAAAAGAACAGCATAATTAAGCAGCTAGTTAGTTTGTTTATTTAAACTTAAATTTGATCATAAGGTATCGGAATCGGTTCAAAAGCTAAAACGTACCTATCGTAATAGGTTACAAAAATTAAAGTAAGTTAAAACTAACCAAAACGAAAGGAATTTAATCAAAAATATTAAATTTGCTTATAACGTATAGGAACCGATTCAAATGACTAAAATAAATTAGAACTAACTGAAAGTAACCGAAAGTTGATTGAATGACAAAACAAAAGTAACTAATAGCACAAAAACGGACTAAAACGTATCGGAACAGATTAAAAATGTTAAAGTAAATTAAAACTAACCCAAATTAACCCAATATTGGCAAGTAAGCAAAGACATTAAAATTGGTTATAACGTATCGGAACCGGTTCCAATGACTAAAATGAATTAAAACTAACTGAAATTAACCGAAAGTTGATTGAACGAAAGTAAGTTAAAACTAACCCAAATTAGCCGAATTTTGGCGACTAACCGAAAGTAATCAAAAACTTTAAAATTGGTTATAACGTATCGGAACCGGTTCATATGATTTAAATAAATTAAAACTAACTGAAATTAACCGAAAGTCGATTGAACGACTAACCAAAAGTAACCAAAAGCACCAAAAGGGCTAAAACATATCGTAACAGATTAAAATTATTAAAGTAAGTTGAAACTAACCCAAATTAACCGAATTTTGGCGACTAAACTAAATTAATTAAAAACATTTAAATTGGTTATAACGTATCCGAACCGATTCAAATTACTAAACTAAATTAAAAATAACTGAAATTAACCAAAAGTCAATTGAACCACTAACCAAAACTAACCAATAGCATCAAAAAGGGCTAAAACGTATCGTAAGAGATTAAAAATATTAAAATAAGTTGAAACTAACCAAAATTAAGAGAATTTTGACGACTAACTTGAATTAATTCAATAACTAAAATAAACTGAAAGTAACCAAAATTTGATTGAAAGACTAACCAAAACAAACCAAAAGTAACTAAAAGTACCATAACGGGCTAAAACGTATCGGAATAGCTTAAAAATAATATTAAGTAAGTTAAATCTAACCCAGATCAATTCCATTTTGGCGACTATCTTGTAACGAAGTTACTATATTTTTTGGGGAATAGGATGCACTACGGATTAACTTTCTTATTTTACGTGCTATTAACATCATTCTTTTTCATAAAATATAATTTAAATATTCTAAATTCCATTCTATAAAATATTCCGTCGCGAAATCGGTTTTCACTTTTTCCGTAGTTCTCGTGCAGTACCAGTAGAGCGTCGCGATCTTCGTTGCATCACGCTGCGCGTGAGGTCCCCGCCTATCGGCCGGCCGATGACGCGATCGCGGCGATCCCCACTACGGGTCGAGCTAACAAAACCGGGCGGCATCATGATACAAAGTTTGTATCATGGGGCGGCATCGCGCCAGTCGGCAGTCGAGAGGCAGTCTAGCACCGAGCCAGCTCCAGACAAACCGGGAAGGACCGACCGACCGAGCAGGTAAATATCCGTCGTACCGTATCCCTGGTCCATGATCCTTTCCTATTGGCAAGTGGAGTAATCCCGGCCATCCTGCCTTGGCAAGCGGAGTAATCCCGGCCTACCGTAGTATTCCCGGCTCCCCTATTGGCAAGCGGAGTAATCCCGGCCATCCTGCCTTGGCAAGTGGAGTAATCCCGGCCATCCCTATTGGCAAGTGGAGTAATCCCGGCCATCCCTGCTTGGCAATCCCGGTTGGCAAGCGGAGTAATCCCGGCCATCCTCCCGTAGTAATCCCGGCTCCCCTATTGGCAAGCGGAGTAATCCCGGCCATCCTGGCTTGGCAAGTGGAGTAATCCCGGCTGAGTATCCTTCCAAACTAAGTCCATCCAGGCTTTACGTCCGAGTTAGGGAACCGTTCTGCTGAACCGACCGTGTCATAGAGCTGGAGCTATTGAGAACCGTATACCGTATTTATCGTAGGGCTTCCGTACCGTATCTACTGCCACACGTACCGTAGGGCTTCCGGACCGCTACAGATCACCTTTCTAGTACCGAACTTACCGTAGGGCTTCCGTATCGCTACCGTTTACCGTATTTACTGCCATATTTACCGTAGGGCTTCCGTACCGCTACCGTTTACCGTGTTTACTGCCATATTTACCGTAGGGCTTCCGTACCGCTACAGTTTACCGTATTTACTGCCATGTTTACAGTAGGGCTTCCGTACCGCTACCGTTTAACGTAATTGCTAACATACTTACCGTGGGGCTTCCGCACCGCTACAATCTACCGCGCGATTAGAGATTTCGATTCTTTTACTACCGTTTTGAGTTTTCTTACGTATTACCGGGTTGGGTTGCTTAGAATAAGTTGTCTGATACTTTTAGCTATAAGAAAGTTAGGTTTATACTTACTGTCGGATAAACACGACCATTATTTTGTTTACACGGAGTGTTTCATTTACCAGGGACCGATTCCGATTATTTAAAAACCGAACCTTGGACAACCGTTTCTCCACTGTCTAAAGGCTACCCGATAGGCGAACAGCGATTCCCTGTGTCGCTGTAAATATCAAAGGGGTGGCGCCCGAGAAAACCGAAATACAGGAGGTCGCAAAAAGTAAGTAAAGGGCGCCGTTACAATCTTAAACACTGAAATTGGTAATAACGTATCGGAACCGAAAGTAATCGATAGTTGATTGAACGACCCAGTTTTGGCGGCTAACCAAAACTAACCAAAAATATTAAAATTGGTTATAATGTATCGGAACCGGGTTCAAATGACTAAAATAAATTAAAACTAAACGAAAGCTGATTGAACTAACCCAAACTAACTAAAAGCACCAAAATGGACTAAAACGTATCATAAATTACAAAATTGAAAGTGTTCAAAAATAATCGAAAATTAATAATATGGAAACATTCATAAAATATATACGAAGGATACAGGGGAAAAACGATCTAAGCGCCATTTCCATAGGAAACTTTTATTATTGATTTCCCAGAAAATTTTATTCTTGATAAAAGTTGGTCCTTGGAAAAAAACAAATTTTGACAATGTTAAATTAAGACTAAGTATTACAGGGTATTTAAAAGATACAAAAATAGTGGTTAAAAAAACAAAAACTTAGGAATATCGGAAAAGCTTCTACAGGAAAAATAAAGCTCCTATTAATGTAAAAATAAAAGTCAAATACCATTTTTTCCAAAAGTGTATCGTTGCTGAAAAAAATAAGGACAAAATTAAGAAAAAGCGGGTTTTTTCAGTAATTGAAATGGATTTTCTCCGCAATGGTGCGGTGCACTCTTGGAAAAAATGGTTTTGACTTTTATTTTTATCTTAACACGAGCTTTAATTTTCTGTAGAAAGTTTTCCGATATACCGAAGTTTTTGATTTTTTAACCATCATTTTTGTGTTTATTGAGTACCCTGTATAACTTATCTTTAATTTAGCATTGTCAAAATTAGTTTTTTTTTCAAACACCAACTTTTATCAAGAATAATATTTTCTGTGAAGTCAATAATAAAAAAGTTTCCTATGGAAATGGCGCTTAGATCATTTTTCCCCTGTACCCTTCATATGTATACACATTTTCTAGAAATAACATGTTTTTAATTTTTTTATTAGTCTTACAACCATTTCATCATTTAGCCATGTTGATTTCAGTTTGACAATATAATTGAATTATATTTCAATATAAAAGGTCTCAAAAGAGCGGGACATATTTTCCGATTTTCGAATTCTTCTAAAAATTCTAGATAAATTTCCATTTAAAGAATTTGATCTGATTAACTTAGCGCGAAACAATTTGCATCTTAGTTATTTAGTAATTATCTAGATATACGAAATTTTCGGTTTGGTGGAGAGTATTTTCCAGGTTGTGCTTATGTGGAAGATAAGAAAGTGCAAAACATTTCGTTTGACAATAAATAGTTCGTATTCTACCATAAAGGCGTAAGTCTCAAAAACATTGTTTTTGCTGGTTGTTTTTCGCAAAAGTCGATCGTTATCCACATATATCCATTATTTCAGATTTGATCAGCACCTTGATATCATTTTGATTCGCTGTACCTTCTTTGGTTTTAAAGATACCAAGGTAAACAAAAAAGCAAAATGTGGGATTGGTAGCCAAGTTTTTTCTAGATTACATATAAAACAAACACCAATAATTTCCTGACATAAAAGCCTACTTTATATATTTTTTAAATAGAACACCCTGTATATTACCAAAATTTTTGGACTCTCTAGTGAAATCAAAACACATGTCGTGTATAATATCCTATACCTATCTTTAGCTGTTTACGAAATATTGACAGTTGAAAGTCGGGCATTTTGACAGGCTCTAAACCGCACGAGATCAAAGAAAACGGTTTGCACATCTCTATCTTAGATTTTCATAAGCTATCGAATGACAGTGGCTTTCAATTTAACCGGAGGTTTAAAAGTTCCGGTCAATTTTATTCGCGGGTTAAATTCAAAGTTACTGTCATTTGATAGCTCATGAAAACCTAGGACAGGAATATGCAAACCGTTTTCTTTGCTCTCATGCGGTTTAGATTTCAAAGCCTATCAAAATGTCAAAATGCACGACTTTCAACTGTCAATATTTCGTAAACACCTAAAGAAAGATAGGTATAAGATATTATACACGAAATGTGTTTAGACTTCTCTAGAGATTCCAAAAATGTAGTAATATACAGGGTGATCCATTTAAAAAATATAGAGTAGGCTGATATGTCAGAAAATCGTTAGTGTTTTATTTTATATGTAACGTAGAAAAAAATTTGGCTACCAACCCTACATTTTGCTTTTTTGTTTAACTTGATATCTTTAAAAACAAAAAAGTTTCAGCGAATCAAAATGTTATCAAGATAAATTGAACGCACGGTACAGGTTGCTCCGATTTAGCGTAATTGTGCACTTCATGCATATACTAGTTCGT
>MU182032.1:421954-444973 GCA_016904865.1 Pissodes strobi
TGCTCCGATTTAGCGTAATTGTGCACTTCATGCATATACTAGTTCGTGAACTATAGCCAGATCAAAAATTTACTTTCATTTCACCATCTTGACAATATTTTTATCTAGCGAATAAAATGAAAAAGCTGTTACGAAAAAATATGCAAAATCGTATATAATACGTTTATAAAATTGTGCAGGTTGCTAAGAATCTATATAAAACAAAATATAAGATCTTTTTTTAGCTTAGAACAACTAGATAAATCAAAATTTTCAAAATTATTATTGCAGATCTTCACAAGTTCGTCTAAAACCATAACTACTTGTGCAAAATAAAATCTCATATAAAAAAACTTTTGTTGTGTATAGATCTTATCTATTGATATTTAAAGATTAACTTGGAGCTTATATTCTATTATAGTTATATTCAGCATTCAAAAATGCTGTACTTACTACGAGTAATCTACATTCGCCATTCTTAATTTCACTTTTCTTTTAACTATTTCTTTCAGGTGTAATGTTTAAATAAATATCCGGCTCTCTTTATGTAGCTTTTTGGATCAAAAAAATGGTTATTCTCTACTCGAAATAAACAGTATTTTATAAATCATATATTTTGCGATGAAAGTTTAAATAAAATAATAGGGGCGAGTAACAATTTTAGTATATAACGTCCCAAAAAATTTTAGTACGGCTCACTTCACTAATGATTGCCGGGGGGTTGACGTCAAGTTAGATTTATTTATTTCCTCCCCACTACATAGTGATAAAGTTGGTCCTCGCTTCTCAAAGGTGCCGCTCTTAAGTGTCGCAGCTATAGTTTTCTTTAGGCTATGGTCTAGCCAAATAAGACCTGTAGTTATATGAGCTGGAATTTGCTTAAAAAAAAATAGGTGTCAAGCTAAGGATAAAACCTCTAGTTTGTTTGGAATTGATTAACCGGGTAAAATAAATGATAAAATTAGAATTCACTTGGAGTCTTCGACTTAAACCTATCGCGCTAAAATTATTATTATGAGAAAAAATTCCCTGAAAATATACTTAAATATCAAACATGCAATTTAAATCATTGTAACAAAAGCCATAGAGATGTTAGAAACTATGCACAGGGAAATTATGTTATGATCAGGAATGTTGATGTTACCCCAGGTAAAATAAAAAGTTAATTTCTAAATTTAAGGATAATATACTGTTGGAAAAGTTTTAGCCAATAATAGGTATTTTTTAGAACATGCTGAGGATACCAAGTCACCAAATGCCTTTTAGTGACATTTCTGGCACAAATTAAATAAATGCATATTTTTACTTTTAGTATTTTTTTGTCATATATAATGTTTTTTTCACTATATTTTATTATAGTCTTATTTAGCAGTTCTCACTGTAAAAGAGGAAAGTAGTATTTTGCCAAATGGTTGTTTATGTGGGTGGTATAATAATGTCTAATTCTAAAATTATGTTTAAATTTTTATGATTGATTTAGTCTATGAGGAATATCTAGAGATTTATGATTACTTAAATTCCATATTATGTCTTATGATAACTTCTGTATGATATTGTTATGCTTTATGATTTATGATGGCAATGTGTCCGGACGATGTTATTATGACATATTTAGCATGCTCATTTAAAAACACTAAGCGCCATTTTGAATTTATAACAGGCAAATTCTGAACAATTTTTTAAATTAATTTCGGCAGATGCCGAGTGGGCTGAAGTTTAGAAAGTAAGTTTATTTTTGGAGTGATTGAACTTGTTGAAGAGCCATCAGTACCTGAAACGTTATTCAAAATATTAGAGGACAATTTCTTTTTATTTTCTTTGGAATCTTCGATATAGCTTTCCGCCAATGTATTAGAGCTCCCACCAACATGTCTCTTAACAGTTAATAAATCTGCTCCTGGAAATAATGACGTATACGATCTGCAGAAACAATGTCCAGTATATTGTTGAGGAATTGGACTCAGGATCGATGCCATATTGCATGGCATTTTCCCAAAAATATTAATGCCAACTGGCTGCTTGAGGCATTTTCCATTTCTGTATCCCACAAAAAAAAACAATTTGATCTGTATTGTTTGGCCGTATGGCTATATATCTTTGAAGCATTTCCACAATATTTATTGCTTCAATATTCCGGCTCGTGACAAAAAAAAAACTCATTATATGTTTGTTTTCGTAAATGGAATAGTAATACGAATGCACTGTCTTTCATCTCTGGCATTTTGTAGATGCCAGATTTGTTAATTCGGTACGCCTGCTGGCACCCGTAAACCACACTATCGATTACATTTTTATCATAAAATAAGTTCTATCCTCGACTTCCAGCAAAAATTGAGTTATGTCTTCCTCTGTTAAAATCTTAGATTTTTTTGACCAAAATCCTTCCGATTTTCTTATTAGAACGCATTTAAATGGACGTATTTAATAATATCAATATTTTTCTTCACTCATATAACTGAGCGTAGCATAGAATAATATACTTACCTAAAGGTTTGGGAAAGATGTCCGAAATAAACCAGAAGGACCTTTTCGTTGCTGCAATTCTATATTCCATATTAATATTCTTTTTGGTACCTAAGTATTGCGTATACGATTTTCTGCCATTTTTAGATTATATTGAAAAACTTTTATGTAGGGTAGGCGTACCAGTTATAGCCACTTTAAGGATTTTTTAAAATGTCGTTAATTGTGTTTTACAAGGAGTTGACATGCCGTTGCGTTCTATGATGCTAAATATTAGATGGTATAGTCTTCTTTGTAGTCATTTGTGAAAGAAATTACAGCGATCCTTCGCAAATATAAAAGAAAAACATAAGATAGGAAAACTGTAGTTTTTCCTATTATAGCCAGTTCATCACCATTAATAGCCAGGTCCAAGCACTATATTTAGTCACCTGATTTCATTTTTTATTTAAGGTTAATAAGCAGGCAGGGAACTGAATTAGGCTCAGCTATATCAAGATTAATTTATTTAAAAAAGAAGTGCAATGATTATAAAATAATTTGTAGGTATATTTAAGTTTCTGAATAGTAGCACATTTGGCGTACAGAGAATATTGAACGATAACATAAGAACACACATCTTAGTTTTTAGTTTCATCTTTTGTCTTGACTGTATCTTTAATCGTATCACTCATATATACCTTTTACAAATTCACTTTGCTCAGGGCTTGATACGTCATCATTTATTGGCACCGGATCAGTGTTACCTTCAGACTATTTTTTACATTTTCTTAAAATTTTTGTTTCCATCGTTTTTTCGTTTGACGTGCTTCTCTTCTTCACCTCTTTCTTGCGTTTTCGTTCATTTTTTTCATCTTCTTTTCGTGAAAATTCATCAGCTTTCGCGAATCCACTTTTCGTTCGTCAAAACTGAAGGCAAATGATTTTTTTCGCTTTTTCGTTGATGGTTTAGGCTCGGGATATTGAAGAATTTCTTGCAGAATGTCATCAAGAGTATTTTTAGGGTTTATAACTATATTCCTATGAATTTGGATTAACTTTTTTGGCGTATTCTTATCGTCTCTACTCACTGCTATCTGAACAACGGCATCTGTTTCATTTTCGTTTTCTACGCTTTGATATTTCGTCGTTTCTGCTTTTTCTATAGATTTTATGTCAATTTCGGGGGTATCAATGTGACTATTATCAGTTTTGAAGTTCGTATTATCACAATTGATAGTTACTTCTACATCACTTATGTTTGTACTAGCATCCAAACTTGATCTCGTTTCGGTATTTGTTCTATTATCATTATCCCACTCTGGAAATTCAAAAATTATATCACCTTCATTTAACTCCACATTTGATATTTCTGGAGGTGCGTCTTCCAGAATTTCATTTGAAGGTAGTTCTTTTTCAGTGTTACTTATTTCTGAAGTTTCCCTAAGACTCTTCCATAATTTATATAGTTCCAAATATGTGATGTCCCCCTGCCATTCTTCTTTATTTTCAACCGTTTCAATAAATAGATCTAAAACAGTTGTTTTTCTATGCATCTCAAGGCTACGTTTTTATCAGGACTAATGTTAACTTCTGTTTTTATATCTTCTCGAAAGCGGGACTGTTGTTTTATACATTTACTATAGTTGACAGCATCAGGGTCAAACGGGTATAGTCCTGATGCTCGAAAGCCGGCCACTATATACTGTCTTTAAAATTTTCAGTTTGAAGAACTTCATTTAAAGCAGCCAGCGGAGACGTCTTTTTTCTTTAAGGTGTCACCATTGTGATTATACAACCAGTTTCTCGTAATTTTTTTCCAAGCTTGCTTCAATGGAAAAAAGTGAGACATCCAGTGGTTGCATGCGACACATACTATGTGTCGAATTTGGAGGAAGGCACGCTAAAATTACAACAGGGCGATGCATATTGTTGTTTGATAGATAAAGGTCGACAACATTTGCGAAATATTCAAAAAACTGCTCACTCTGCATCCAGCCACTGTCAATTTTTGCCAATGCTCCAGTTTATAGGCGCTGCTTCCAAAACTGATTTAGGTAATCGGTCATACTTCAAAATCGTAAGTGGAGGAGCCATTTCACCTGCAGCGTTTACGGTCATTAATGTTGTAATATTGTCTTTCTCTGACGTTGAAGTTATATTATAGATATTTTTTCCCTTTTCTCCTAAAATCAATGCTCCTTTCGGCGACAAAAATACAGAGGTTTCGTCCATATTCCAGACTCTTTCTGCGTAACTAAAAGCTTCAGTATCTTCAATTGAAACCTTAACTTCGGCAAACCAAGCTCTAATCTTTTCTTCTGTAACCGCGGCGCGGGCTCTGTTAATATATTCTGAATGTTTTTGACTTATTCAAGAATGACGTTTCAAACAGGATTCGAACCATTTGCTTCCTGGTCTATTGTTTCTAAAAGGAGTTTCAATCGGGTTTTTCTCCATTATTTGCTGAACAGAATACATTAGTCCTTCCTTATTTACTGGAAATCCATGGCTTGCGTTTGTCAATATCCACTATTCAAGTTGGTCTTCAATATCCTTACCTAAAAACAACTAATGTGTTTTCTACTTTTTTATTAGTAGTTTTATATCGCCCTTACCTAGAAAACACCTTTTTCCAACTTTTTCCATTTTTGTCGAAGTTTTTCGAGTTAATTTATCACGCAAGGTCGTTTTAGTCACCCCAAAACGAGGAAGTTGTTCAATTAATTGGCTAGCGAGTTATCTCTCGAACCAAACAGTCATAATATTATTCCATATCATTAAATTCAACTACATATGAAGATCACGTTGATGAGCTTACTTTGATTTTTAAATGCTTAAAGAAACAAAACACTGTTGAAAGATTTGCAACATTCATGCTTAACCAGAGCCACAAAGCTAAAGCTATGTTTGAAGGTTTGAGCAAGTGTTTGAAGGAGAAATAAAAACTGCTGTGGTAAATCTTATGATAACATTTTGTTAATGATCGGTGAGTACAATCCCTTTAAGCATTTGTAAGGGCAAAAATAAACTAGCAGTATGGGTACCATGTACTGGGTATGCACTCAGACTTTTGCAAGCTGCTGCTGAGTATTGTCTGGGTGCTGTATGATTCTTTGCCTTTCCGGAGGAATGTTATGCATATTTTACGGCCTCAGCGAGTAGATGTAATGTTTTAATCGATTGTTTGAAAAAACCGACGCTGACAGATTCATTTCTGTACCAAAACGGACAACAGCAACACTTTAGTTATAGAGAGCAGATGCTAGAAAAGCCCTTTCGCGAAGCTATTGAGATATAAAAATTGCGCTTTTTGAAATTTCACCGGATAAAGTAGATTCAAGAAGTTACGTGTTACTGCTGTAAGTTTCTATAAAAAAAAATATGAAAGTTGAAAACGGGACTATACACAGTATTTTGAAAAGGTATCTTGGGTAAGTAAACAAAATTGATGAAATTCTGTAGAACTCTAGATTGGACGTGAATGCAGCCGCCTCAGCACTGGCGCCGCCGCTAACAAGCATTCATAAGAACAAGACGAGATCGGGATAGCTTTGAAAAATATGAGGTGAAAACTGCTGAGGTTTCACCTCATATGAGAATGAAAAACAGAAAAAACGCATAATAAACGTACGTTAGAAACCTCTCGACCTTCTGCAAGCCCCAGAAGTTAAACTTACCTATCAAGAAAAGTTTCCAGCTCGGAATTCACTTCCTACCATAGATCAATTTGAAACATTATTGCAGCAGAGGATTCAAGCATACAAACTAATTGATACCCTTTTGGGTTTTCTTAAAAAGTTGAATACATTTAGTCATAATTACAACAGCTCCAAACTTATAATATTAGAAACATATAAGATTGACATAGACGATAAATTGGAAAATGAACTGATTCAGCTCAAGTTTTTTTTTATTGTGAGTTTAAAAAAAATAATGACGAAAGTTAAAAATTCATTAGTCAGGAAAGGTGGATGTATTAACTCGTCTTAGAAGGAAACATTAAAGGTTAATTTCCTAATATTGAGATTGGCCTAAAAATTAACCTGAATATATAGTCACAAACAGCAGTGAAAAAAGGTTTTTTCCAAACTTGAAGTTGATCAAAAACAGGCTTTGAACCTCCATGATAGAAGACAGGCTCAACGCTTTAGCTTTACTCAGCATTGAAAGTGATATATTGTTTGCAAAAGTTCTGTATTTGAAGTCATTAAGGTATATTACCTCAATGATATTCAGTTCTTTTGATCTTTTTTTATCTCATGAACTCATCAAATTCTAAATGCTGTTTAGGTACGTCGTACGTAAATTTTCTACAACCAAATAATAAACTTTAAACGTTTCTTTCTAAGTTCCTAATTGGATAATTGCTCAAAATGCGATTTTGCAGGTTAAATTAAAAAATATATTTTTCCTTGCACTTATACTTATAAACTACCTAACTCCATTTACTAACTATTTGCTTAACCAAACGAAACCGAAAGAGAACCAATCCTGGGAACTTTTTTATTTACGCTCGATCAACCACGATTAGCTTTCGACGTATTCTTAATTGTCTCTTTTTCAGTGTTACTGAGAGGAAAATTAATATAATTTTCCTCTCGGTAAAGAAAGATTTAACATTGAAAATGAGACAATTAACCATAAAGCGAAAGTTAATGGTTTCAATACTAACTTAACTTATTAATAGACATACGTTCAGAAAAACCATTTGTGATTCCACTTCTTTCGTCAATCAGGATATAAATACAAACTATGTTTTGATGCTATAAAATCCTTAGTATAATACTCGAGAACTCAAACTGAGAAAAAAGAAGATTACAAAATCGTCAAGAAAATGCTGCCTACAATCAAGAGCAGATAGACAAAAATACATCCAAAGCAGACAACTCCTTCTCTTGTTACCTCGGTTGCTTTTTATAACCGCCAGTTGTGGACTCTTAACTTAACAATCCACAGATGTAATAATAATCATTCATTTAATATGAGGCCGGAGATACACGTAACGGTTTACCTGTACGGTAGGCAGGTTACCCTGAAGGGTATTCCTGCACAGGCAAAGAGCACATACACGGTACGTGTATGTGAACCGAACCGGAGGGATTCAGTTCAGTTCGAGATGGCGACGAAGCAAGAAAACGACGCGATCGCTTGGGTCGGTTTAGTAGTGGCGACTAAATACTTTCAAAAACACAGAAAAAAAAACGCAAAACCTGGTGTAAAGCCTGGCCTTTGAAAAGGCATGACTACACCCACACACAATTACTACAAGAATTAAGTTCAGAACCAATGGATTATCGTAATTATTTGCGGATGAGCGAGGAAGTGTACCAAAAATTGTTTATAACACCTTTAATACAAAACAAAAATACAGTTATGAGAGCTGCTATCTCCCCCCATAGTATCACTAAAATTAGCGAAATAGGCAACTGCAAAACTTGTCTTGCTTGTAAAACCTGCCACTGTTGATTGTGTTCCTTGTTGGTCAAAATTAGAAGATGGCGAGGCAAGGGGTGTGCTGGTGTATGAAGCGGGGCTGCTCATGGGGCTGCTCAGTGTAGTGTTCAAATACTCAGGATTATTATATGGGTACAATGGTACATTAAGCATGCCAATGCCAAAAGGTCGTAACGATCTTCTTGTACCTGAATCTTCTTGAAATGATCACGTACGGAAATTAAAACATCATTCAACAGTTCCTCATTTTTTCTTTTATTCGACAAATTAGCAAGTCGCCCGCGTTCGTTGGAGTCATTACAGCGTTCATTTGCACTCGACCTTGCTTGTTTTGGAGTAATATCGTTTTTCTCTGTGGTTAATGTTACTTCATTCACGCTAGATGTTGGGTCTAGTAGCTCGGTCATCTCCTGCAACAAATATACATATTATTAGACCCAAAAGCTCAAAATTGGCAACTAGCAACAGCAAATAAATTCATTAAATCCCGCTTAAATAAGCATATAATGCTAATGAAATTGCCAAATTACGAATTTGGAAAACACAAAAATTTTATATATTTTTTTTCAGTTTCCTGATTCTGCTGAAAAATGGGAAGTGGTTGCAAGAATAATTGAGGAAAAATGGCATTTTCCACACTATCTCGGGGCCATGGATGGTACACATAAAGACATGGTTTCCCCAGCTAATCGTTCTACTTTAGCTATAAAGGCACACAGCATGGTACTGCTTGCAATAGTGGATGCTACATATCGGTTCCTTTTAGTGGATTTTGGAACTAATGGCCGAATTTCAGATGGAGGTGTTCTTATAAATACTACATTTCATGAAAGGTTAATCAGTAGTAAGCTCAATATTCCAGAGCCTAGGAATATCTCAGATAAATTCCAACAAGGTCCCTACGTGTTTGTGGCCGATGACGCCTTTCCCCTAGCAACGAATATTATGAAGCCGTTTCGACAAGCTCAATTAGACCCTGCTTCAAAAGTGATTTATAATTACCGACTTCCCAGATTTCGTATATTCCATACACAAATCAATTTAGAACCGGAAAACATATCAAAAGTAGTGACGGCAAAATGTGTCTTGCACAATTTCTTGACGCAACAACAACCCACCACTTATGTACCTCCAAATAAAACATATCACGAGAATAGTGATGGGGAAATTGTTTACACCGGCTTGAATGCCTCCGAATCGAACATGATCGCCTTGGATCGTCAAAACCAGGGAAATTGGAATTCTACTGCTAAACAGTTAAAAGATAAATTCGGTTCCTATTTTATGTATGAAGGTAAACTTTCTTGGCAGGAAAGCCGTATTCTTAAAAATAAGACGTGAAAAAATATGTATCATTTGAAAACTATTCAATAAATTCTAGTATTATTATTTAATTGATTACTTACTTTGTCACTTCCATCGCCGTCATCCAAATTTAAAACAGACGAACTAGGCGTATCTTGATCTCCCAAAAAATCGAATAAGTTGTAGTACCAGAGTTTCGTTACGTACAAATCGTCTGTTATGTTCCAGACTTCTTTCACATATCATGTTTCTTGTTCTCTTTACGCACGTTACTTCTCGAATTGTTACTTTTTTTCACTACAGAGTTCCTTGTAGCATCGAGCTCCAACGCCTTTAACTTTGTCACCAATTTTTCGTAGGCTGCATTTCTCTTGTCGCGATCATGATACTCTTTACTTTTCACTCGCCATAGACAAGGTTCAGATTTATATATTTCAATAAACTGTTCGATTAGTTCATTAGTCTTCCTTCCTGACATTGTTTCCAAAATAATTCCACAAAAAAACTCGATAAACAACGTAAAGATACAGGCGCACCCGCTCAACAAACTGAACTAATAACTGCACAGCTATCCAATAAGCAGCACACACGCTCCGGTAAGCACAATTGCACAGGTCGAAAGAATTGATTTTTCATTCTTCTACGGTCGCCTGTTCAGGTCGCTTCCCTCGTGTAATTTTGCCTGCAGACGCTGACACACACGCTCCGGTTTGCCTGTACAGGTGACCTGTTCGGGTAAACCTCTCCGGTAAACCGTTACGTGTATTATGCCCGGCCTTGGCATGAGGCTATATCAGCGAAGGCCTTCCTCCAGGAGTGAAACAGGTGACGTTATATTCAGGCACGTGCTTCTGTCAAAAAAACCTGTCATTTATCCGTCATATTTACCCTATGACTTCAAAAAGTGAAAAGCCTGGAAGCTGTGAAGCATAAGTTCCTCGTGTCTGGTCACATTCACCTGGAATCAGTTATTGAAAAAAGAAGTCAAGATATGAATCACCTGTACATCATCAACGTGACTGATACCAGCTTGTTCGCTTATGTGGAAACTCTAGACGATTTTCAGTTCTGAAATGCGTAACGAAGATTTTGTTGATATTAGTAGTTTGCTGAAAAACGATTTTCAGAAAAAGAAAACTAACGACGCAGGAGAGATAATTGAAAATGGCTTCGATATGAAAAGTATCTTTATGTTATCAAGTATAAAGAAACTTTAGATCCTAAGGTGAGATTCAAAGTATTCAACTAAAAAGAAGGGGTATCCTGCAAAATAAAAAAAAATGAGATGCCTGCAAACATAAAATCTCCAAATCCAATCAGCATAGAAGTTATACAACATTTGCTCGAGTTACTACCCTACATAGATGGAACTTTCCACCACTTTTCCCGAAGCCTTGTGACGAAAAAAAGTAGTTCAGTGAAGTGAAGTTCTTGAAGAAGAAGACTAAATTTAATATTACCTAAGTTGATGCATGTTCTAATAGCTTTGTCATAATTGTTTTCCTAATAAAAAATATCTGATGATAATACTTCGATTTTTAATTACTTGTGTTAAATAGTATGTTATTCATGTTCCGTGTTAAATGATATAAGTCATCAACTTTTCTATTTTTCACCATGAAAATAAGTAAGAATTAATATGCAACACTTTGAAATCCAAATTTTGACAGTTTCTGAGTTATCAGTAAAGAAAACGCCCGATATATTATTTCACTGATTTCAAAAATAAGAATAAACTTGAATCCACGCAAACTCAAAACAACGAATTCCGACTTATACTACTTTTCCGCGCATCAGCCATCTAAGGTGTTTTATTTTAAAAAATTGAATGCAATTGTGTCACACTTTTTTGGGACACCCTGTATATTGAAAAATAGTTTCTTAAAATACGCCAGTTTGCATATTAGAGCGAAGATTTTAACTTGTGTGGTATAAGAACTATAGAAGCCCGAGGCACTATTGCACGACCCTGTATAACTTTAATGCAGAATTCATAAAAGAGAAGCTTGAAAGAATAGACATCGAAACGTAATGCGAAGAAAATGGTGTCAAAAGATAGAGAACGTATAATGGCCTGAAAACTCATTTATTTTATATTAATCTACATTATGGAGCTATATATATATATATGGCTTTTTTACTATACATCTCTACGCGCGCCGCTTAAAAGTCTTATATAATTTAACTGCGATGTTTTGAATAATGAATATTATATGTTGGTTTAGTGTTGGCTTTTCAGAGAGAGATTGGTAATCTCCCAACTTGGTTCGCAATGCTCAACGATTATTAACTTAACAAGACCAAAACATGCGATTTTAACGAATTGTGACTATGCGTACTATGTTGATCAGCTAACGCACACAATTTTTAAACGAAGAACTTCTCGCAAATTGGAAGAACTCACTTGAAAATTGTGGACACTGGGCAGCCTCTGTACAAACTTACACAAAAGCGAAAATTTCTTTCTCCAAAATTGTCCTTTTTCAACTTGTCAGGTTGAGAAAACCGGTCAGCCCGTAACACAATTTTTCATACCTCTATTTATTGTTAGTGTCCACAATTATTGTGTGGTAATTACATGAAATACACAATGTGTTCCTAAATCAGTAAAATCGATATAAGAGAAATGGAGTTTTACGTATTACGTTGAAATAAGGATTTTTCAAATATTTTCCCGTAAATGAATCAGCGCTTCCTAACGAAGTATTCTTAACCAAGTTCGTTAACTCCTGAATTGGCGTTATGTGGTCATCACAAGGAAATAACTATGGGCCTATTTAGAAACTGACTGGATCTGGAAGCTTGTCTTCTAAAAATCATTCAATAAAATCAACTAAATATTCGGTCAAATTCGTATTATACAAAATATATTTGTGAGATAAAAATGATAATGATTTCTAATGCCTATAAGAGTAGGTATCACCACTACATATTTCTTCAATAAGCTCTTACTCAAAATGATATTGAGCATCACAATTCAAGCATTTAATGTTTGTGGTCACTGTGGAGATAAACAAATTGCAGTGTGTTATGAGTTCTCATAAAATATAATTACAAGATCAATCGACTTACCTGTAAGGAAGATCGATCGGAATTATCCGAGCATCTCCGCCATCCCTCATTACACTTTGTAGTATACAACTTTTTCCCAATCGGTACAATTTTTAAAGAAGTTATCTAAAAACATGGTGATTCAGCCGACCCTGGCTAGCCGCTCGAGCTCATGCATCGCCTTGATGCGTCATTACAATTTTGGTTCGTGAGATTTTTGATTACATTGCATTTGGGGTGAAAGGGAGAAGGTAAAGACTGGGTGGGTTTGTAATGAGGGATGGCGGAGATGCTCGGATAATTCCGATCGATCTTCCTTACAGGTAAGTCGATTGATCTTGTAATTATCCTTCGCATCTCCGCCATCCCTCATTACACTTTGTAGATGTTTAAAGTATTTGCGATGTAATCTACATTAACTGAAAACTGCGAGTTTTCTGTAGTCCTAGATTTGTAAGGCCCTTTTTATAAACTTAAATTCAAATTTATAACCATTAGATTTAATAACACACATCATGAAGGTACATATATCATGTTTAACGCTTAACTGATATTAACCTTTAACTTATTTTTAATACTATACCAATATTCTTATGTAATATGATAACAAGTTGGTAAGCAAGTTATAATTGTAGCTTAATATTTATATGATTCCTTAGAGTTTATGGTTCAATAAACAAGATGCCAATCCAGTGGGATTACCCACGTTAAGTTTTTTTATAGAATTTCGAGAATACTTTTGATTTTTCTGTCGAGCCAGCTGTCTTCTGAACGGTTTGTAATGTAACTCCCATTCTTTGAGCTGCTGAAGTTGCCCCGTGTCGCGTGCTGTGTGCCCCAAAGATTTCCGTGTTTATACTGCTGGCTTTTAGTATTAACTTGACCCATCTGCTAATGGTTTGACTGTTGTCTGGGTGATAGGGCTTTTTGTGAGTGAGTATTACATTTTGTTTGGTTTTGCTACTTGTGGTATCGATTGCATCTACAAATGCAACGATCTATTAGCATATTTACAGTATCTGCAAATGCCCTAATTTCTGTTTTTGAACAAAAAAATACGTATGTTCACTAGCTGCAACTGCAATTGCAGACAGTGGAGGGTACGATCGATTGTATCTGCTAATACAACGAACTATTCACCTTTTATTGACAGGTAGCACCCTTTTTCCTTTTATGCGTTCTATGTAAGTCTCTAATAGTGTGACTATACATAGTTCAGGTTGATTAATAAAATAAGGTAATATCAAACTAGGGTGAAACCTCTTTAAGCCACTTGCTTTTATTTTATCCGGGAATCTGATTTCAATTATGTATTCATATTTAAAAATATTGTCTATTTTTACTTCCGGGTTGTCCGTGATTTGTGTGCCGTTATTAGTATTAAGAGTGTTACTAGCTTTAAAGTTATATTTGTAGATTTAAGAATTCGTGAGGGTACATGCTCTTTAAGCGCTGTAGAACTGGGTAGGAATCCCAAGTAACTGAGTATTTTGATTTTGGGGGTCTTATGTTAAATGTTCCATTGAGAAAACTTTTTATAACCGCTTCGTCTTTTGTTTGAGTAGGATGACTCCGAAGACAATTGAATATTTAGGAGCTCAAGAATAAGTTTACGGTTTTATTATATATTTGTTGGCGCTTAGAAAAACAGAAATTCCCTATTTATTGTAAGTATTTCCGTATTGTTTGAGGGCGCTATCTGTCAATGAAGAAATAATCAGTTTTATCGCTTCATTAGGTACGCTTTGTTATAGAATAGCTCTCCTGACAATAAGGAAGTTTCATCAATTTTTTTTTTTTTATTTTTTTTATTTATTTTTTTTTTATTACTGCTGATTTCGATAGCCCATGAAAAATAAGTAAACATATGTTTTTTCTTTTTTCCTTAAGCCGAAAAATGAGAAAAATGAGGCAGATACAACGCCTTGAGATGTGCTTATGACGTCATAATACACATGAATTGTTACGTCACACCATGCATGGTATATCTATATATACAAAACTAAAAACTGGTATAGCTCTTGTAATATTCATCTTTAGCGGAAATAAAAAAATACGTATCGATCTTTTTTTTTTTTTTTTTTTAAATTTAATTTTTTTTTTTTTTTTTTTTAGTAGGTTGTAGTAGGTATCTCTTCAGCATTAAAATCGTTTGTAATAATGTGAATCAAGACTTATTAGAGAAATTAGGAATTCGTGTTTCATATTGCCCTAGCCACTATTTGCCTAGAACAAGCTGCTGGCACATTTTTCATACACATTCTTGCCTCACTGCGATCTCTCATCAAGTCAATATTTAAATCGCCAACAAATATGCTGATTTCTCTTGAAGAGTGTCATCATTCAGTTTTTGGCAGAGAATATCCAAAAAATCATTTGCCTTATAATTGGGAGAACCGTAACATTTCAATACTAACGAAGTTATTCATATCATTCGAAAAGAAATAAATCAATCAATGTTTCACGTGCTATGAACCTTCAAATAACGGGTATAATAATAGTAGCATTTGAGCTTTCAGAAATAGGGTAGTACTTAAATATATCGTACACAAATTATTTTCCCTGTCTTCTAGATTTATTTTTATTAACAGGAGATAAAAAAAATCATGTCTTCATTTAAAACTGTAACATATAAATAGCTAAATAATTTTCCTGAATAAAAATAGAAGATTATATCCTAAGAAAAAGCTTTCTTCGCCATTTTAGTAAAATGACCGCCGAGCTGCATAGTTTGACATATATGGACAAGACATAAAAACGAATGGTTATAGTAAAGCAGAAGACATGAAAAATAAAAATTTAATTCTGGTATGCCTTTTATTATGTTATAAACTGCTGCATCTAAGTTTTTACGGAATGCGCTAGCTCCTAATAAAGTTTTAACATTATGTGGTAAAAACGATTCAGATTTTTCTTTAAACTTATTAAGGGGTTACGCGGTATTTCAGTTATTCATCTTGATCTTGCAACATAGAAAGGAAACAAGGTAATAAATTGACCTGTTGAATATCGTGTGTTCTGTATAGAGATGTGGGGCTAAGTTTATTATACGTCCAATCATGAAATCTAGAACAGAACAGAATGTAAATTTACACAGTTTCTTCTATACGCCTGTAGCATTTGCTGAGCTTCGCAGCACAATTAAAGACATTAAAAACAAATCCTCATCTGGGACTGATGGGCTTACTCTGAAAATATTCTCAAACCTGCGGAAATGCACATCAAACCATCTTACTACTTTAATTAACAAGTAATTCCAAAATGGGGTTTTTCCAAACTGTCTTAAGACGACAATAATTATTGTTTTGCATAAAAGAGGAGATAAAGACCATGCTTCGAACTAGCGCCCAATTATTGCGCTCCTTCCCACATTATCAAAGATCATTGAAATATGGATTAAAAAAAGGCTTTTATCATTCCTCTCTAAATATAAAATACTTACTACCCATCAATTTGGATTTTTAAGTAAAAATGCACAAATGATACTATGTTTTCCCTCTTAAATTATGTATACTCCAACCTGAACAACTATCACTCTGCAGCAACAATTTATTGTGATTTCTCTAAAGCTTTCGATTGTGTAAATTATAATATCTTAATTAACAAACTACGGATTCAGAGGAGTGCCTCTCGAATGGTTTAAGTTGTATCTTAACAACAGAAGGCCACTTGTGAGGGTTGACACGTTGATGTCTTCTTCCAAGCTAATAGATTGTGGCATACCCAGAGTTCAGTACTAGGCCCTATTTTCTTTCTGCTGTTTATCACCGACATTGCTGGTCTGAACATTAGCGGTAAAGTCTGTCTCTTTGCGGACGATACTAGTTTCACTTGGAGCAACCCGGATATTACGGCGCTTCACAGAACTGTATCTAGTGATTAAATTATGGTGCGATTCTAACCTCCTGTGCCTCAACGTTTCTAAAACTAAAGTTTTGTCATAGAAAAGTAGTTGCAACCTTTTGTACTTAATAATACCACTGTTGACGTCGTTGATTCTGTGAAATTCTAGGGGCTTTTTGTGGACAACCATAACATCTTTTCCCGCATTTCGGAGAGCTTTGAGATCAGAGATCATTCTTACTGGGGATAGCCTTATACGCAGTAAACAACTTTTTTATTAATACTTAATTTTGAGCATCTTACATACTGGTTTAATGATCTAATGTTTAATGTTTAATGTTTGGTGTTTAGTGTTTAGGATTTGATGTTAAATATATTGATATTTAATATTTTATATAATATTTTGATCACGTACAATTCGCACATTAATTATATAAAGTTTTGTATAGTTAGGTTTTTCTTTTTCTTTTTACTGTAATGTTTCTATTTGTGTTTTTATATGTTTTGTATGTTTTGTACTCTAGCTCTAGCTTTGTCTACAGATTGTAAATTTTTTTGGCAATAAAGCATCTTATTATATTACTATAATATCTCCAATAGTATTTTTGTTGATATCATAAGCATCATAACTTACTTACAGTGTACCCAGCGATCGTTCGCATCTTAAATCTTCCTCTGGTTCTGATGGTGTTACTTCAGGCAATTCTTGTTGAAAAAATACATTGGTATACTTATAGAATATTGAGACGACGATATCTTCTTTTCAGATTTTGGGAAACTCGTTTTTACGCCTACTTCTAAATCTGTAAAGCACGAGGATGTTAAAAATTTACACAGAGAATATCATTCCTGGTTGCTAAGTTACATGACAAGGTCATTATCGACTTTATCAGCTAGAGTTGAGAGATCTTTCCGTCCTTCATCGTAACTAAACTTTTTGCTGCAAATGGTATCCATTGAAAACTTTTGAGAACACGTGACAGACTAGTGGTAATTCACGAAATGATTGGACAAAATCGGATTTATAGAGTGACAAGCGCAATAATCTACTTTTAGTGACCAAGTGGTGAAATTACTTAAGAGCAGAAATCGATCTCAAGATCCCCAGATTGAGCTTGTTTATTTATAGCCTTATAATGTGTTATAATGATTTATGTTTTTTCTATTCAGGGATTATTTAAACTTTAAAGCTCTACTTTGTCGTTACATCACCCAAAGATGGTTGCTCTGAGTTTTTAAAGCAGCCAATAGATAAACTTAAAAGGCTGTAATTCTGACATGGTACTCTTGTGCCAATTATAAAATAAGACTTTAGATAGGATCAAATGGATAGGTCATAAATTCACAGTATTCATACTGACATAAGAAACTCTAGAAATAGAAAAATGAAAACACATTCTGATTTATCAATTCCTCAATATTTCACATTGTAGTGCTACGCTTCAGTTTGTGTTAAAGCCCACCGGTTAATTGGTTAGTATTATGAACAGATTTCAAAGGAATATGGGTAAAAATGATATTCTGTGATATTGACAACACAAGAAATTCAGTGTAATAGCGACTGGGTGCTTGCAGAACTGCTTTACTATGAATTCAAACGTGAATAATATTGCTTAATCCTTATTAGATTTTGAAGGCATATAAGCTAACATATAATTTGGTCCTCAATGTTCAAGATGGAGCTACTTACAAAAACAGGGTGCACAATCTCTTGACTTACCATACTAACGGGGTTAAAAACTCTTTATCCATCTTGACAGGTAACATTAATAGGCTTAAAGTGCCATCTTCCTGTATTTCAAATTCATTGACCGAATTACCTCAGGCTCGAACGTTACTGGTTGGTCTGACATATACACTGTTAGTATATTAATAATGGAAGTGCCACAAAATCGGGCGAAAAGTGTGGTTTGGGATAACAAATTTTGTGGTGCAAAAATGACGATTTCAAGACTACATATCAAATTCTTTAGAATGCTTGATCGAAAAAGGCTTTTGAACATTATTACTTTAACATAGTAACTGAAAAACTCAGGAAATAAAGAAAATTACAAATAGTTAAAAGCAGCAGAATATCTGATGGTGTCTTGAAAGATGTAATATGGTACCATAGAAACAAGCCTGTTGACATTAGAACAGATGTATTGTACATGCATTCGCTCAGTTAAGCCCGTAGGAATGAGTAAGCACGTATACAGCCAAAGAATCATAAAAAACTACAAACATATAAACGCTTAAAACTTTAAACCGTAGGGACGGTTAAATATAGGCAGATAGTCAGATTGGCGAGACATCACTCATGATTAAAGACCGGATTTTGTGCATTTTGCATCTATATTCATTTTTTGCATATTTTTGTGTTCATGAAGGAGAAATGCATATTTTCAGAACTATTGCATATCCAAACATGTTTGGGATTTCTGTGTTATTTTCTTACGTTTTATGGCCCCCCGCCGCTGCGCCGCCTGAACCATGCTGCGCTTGAACACCTGAACTCAATTTAGGTTAGGATTTCCGTAAGAGGACAGTAAATAGGCTAATAAAGTACATAAAGTAAAAAAACTATTCTTTTATTGAGAAATTGCAGTAGCCTGTGCGTTTTTTTGGCCAGATGTTTTAACTAGAATTTCTTTACTTACACCTTATATCTTCTATAAATTATTTGTTTATTCACATTTCTTACATTTTACCAGTATTATTGAGATTGTCGTTTGTCGTAGCCGCAGTTAGTATTGTACGCCCAAACAAAGTGAAAGGGAAAACGAAAATGTTGACTATGTCGAAAATACGATGTACTTCGTGGATTAAGCCTTATCCAGAACTTGTTTTGGATGGCAGTCATGTTTTTTGTAAGCCTCTTGTTCGAAAGTTGTTTCCTACTCGAATAAATTCCAAATATTTAGATCAACAGATTAAGACACCGTCTCACATTGCTAAGGTTAACAAGATGAAATCCGGTTCCATTCAGTCAACGTTGAAGTAGGTAGTCTTTTGAGACTTTTAAAAACATCATAGCCAGTCAGAATTTAACGAAAATCTGTGTAAAATTTTGGCTGCTAATATTCCCTTAGCCCGCAAGTAAAGGTTTTTCTGCAAAAATATTCATACTTTAATGCTCCAGATGAATCAACATTAAGGAAAAACGTCGATCGAAAGGTATTTGATACCGCGCTAGATGAAATAAAGAACGAAATAGGAGGTAACTATGTCATCGATGCAACAACTGAATCGTTACATAGTTAATTTAATGAGCGTAAAACTCACAGAATAAGAATCTGGAAAGGCAGGACAGAATTTAAAAATATTTGATGAAAATTTAATTCCTAGCTCACGGATTAAATAGGGTTGCGCAAATTATTAGAGCTTCCTTCCCGTTAGTCAATGACCTAATAGGAAACGTAAAAAAATATATTCATAAGGGCCCCATTAAGAGAGCATTTTTACAACGAAAATGGTTAGCAAATACAATAAAACAGTAAAAAGCTCTTGCAGATTATCAAGCTATAAGTCAGTTTATAGCTTGACAATCTGCAAGAGCTTTTTACTGTTTTATTGTATTTGCTAACCATGTTCATTTTTAGTTTCTTTTATTTTTGGTAACGATAGCAGACTTGTTTATCGAAACGTCGACGATATTCAAGAATTTCATTAGGGTCACTAAACTAGCACTTGTGCAGTTTACATCCTGGAGCCAGAGAGAAGAGGCTCTATAACAAATTCAAAAAAAGTGTAATCATTTGTGGAGCAAAAGGCAATCAATTACAAGGTAAAAATGCTAGATAGTGCTAGGTGTATAGTAGACAGTGCTAAAGTTTGAAGGAAAATATACAAACGAGGGGGGCTCGCGTTACGTTACCCCGCAACCGATAAAAATGCTCTGTAATTCGCTGGATGGTGTGCTAGCTCTGTAAGTTGGGTGCGAGGTGGTGCTAGGTGTAACGTACTTGGCGAAGCGTTACATTAGCCCCCCCCCCTTGTAAAACTGTTCTAAAACTCGAGAAGGGGGGTGGTGCTAGCTTTGTAAGTTGGGTGCTAGATAGCGCTATGTGTATAGTACAGTGCTAAAGTTTTAAGGGAAATATACAAACGGAAGGGGGTGGGGGGTGGGAGGGGGTCGCGTTACGTTAGGCACCCCGGTAAAATGCTCTGTTATTCGCTGGGAGGTGTGCTGCTAGCTCCCCCCGATAAAACTGTTCTAAAACTCGAGAAGTGGGGTGGTGCTAGCATTGTAAGTTGGGTGCTAGATAGTGCTAGGTGTATAATAGACAGTGCTAAAGTTTTAAAGGAAATATACAAACGGGGGGGGGGGGCTCGCGTATCGTTAGCACCCCCCCATTCCCCCCCCACCACCCGGTAAAAATGCTCTGTAATTCACTTGGGGGTGTGGTGCTAGCTCTGTAAGTTGGGTGCTAGGTGGGTGCCATAGGGCGCTAAAAAACTAATGCTATTGAAAAAGAATCGTGTACAAGTCTACCAGAGTTGATGAATATAATAGAAACATGTGTACAAATTTACAAACAAATACGAGGTGTGGTAAGAAAAACAATAATGGCAAAATTAGAAAGTTTAATCGAAAAAACACAGGTTTTTAGGCAGGTCGTAAACACAATGTCAGGGAAAATGGTTAATAATTTGGCTATTGAACCTGCCTTAGTTCCAAAATTAAAATTTTGCCCTATAACTTCAATAGATGTAGAGAGATCGTCTTCTTTGTACAAACATGTCCTTAGTGATAGACGCCACAATTTTTTAGTTCAAAACTTTGAGCACAGGTAATAACTAGTGCGTTGTATAATTTTTCAAATTAATATCAATATAAGTTTGATATAAATTAACATAGGAAAAGTGTATCTGTGACTTAATGTAGTCTATACAACTTTAATTTATTTTTATTCAATACTGAATACCCTTATTTAGTGAAAATTTAATTTCGAAAATCAACATTTGCTGCATATTTATGTTTTTTTTTGTATATTTCCTGCATAAATTAAAAAAGGTGCATATATATGCACATATTCTTAAGGCTTTTGGTTGCATATAATCCGTTCTTTACTCATGATGCAAATGGACTACATAATAAATTCAGGATGCCATCCAAGAAACTCTTTAACATGTTTAATGAAAGCAAGCCGCAAAATCGTTAGTCCATCGGACAGACCGCCAAAGCGATGGACTGACAGACAATGCATGTCCGTCTCACATTAACATCATGAATGAAAAAACATAAGATCATTAAAAAGGCCAACGGCCTAATTAAAGAAGAAGAAGAAAAATAAAAAAACACAGATACGGGACTGCTAGCTACCTGTTTGTATACGAGAGATTTATTATATTCACCCGACATAACTCCTTGATCATTACACCTGCCCAGAGAGGAAATTTTATTTTTTGAGTAGGGTGATATAAAAATATTCAATACCTTTCATGGGTTTTGAACCAAAAAAATTAAGAAACAATAAGCAAAATCTTAGTTAATATCAAAATACACAGCTAATTATTTCACGAATGTGAACTTAGACAAAACCTTTGTAAAATGTTGTTGTGGTGACTACATTTCAAAATGTGGTGACTACATTTCAAAAAGTTTACATTTTTCATAATGTGGATAATAATAAATAAGTTTGTTCGAAGAACAGGTAAGTAAAATGCGAATATAATCCATGAGTCTGCTAAGATCGTTTACTCCATTTAATTTGGGACAAAATGTCTGAATAATTCATTTTTGTATTCATTATGTCCTAATGGAAGAGAAGTGCAGAAAATTCCCTGCGTATTCTATTAGTGGCAATGTTATATCGACTACATAATTCATAATTTTTAAATCCTATTGTTGACTGACTAGGATTAGGTTTAAGCCTAATTTGTAGAAGGAATCACAGTTGACCTCTAGTAGAGGGTACCAAACATATGAACCCTATTCCGGCGTGCAGCCTAGGTAGACAAGAATAGTTTAGCGATTGGATGAACTGCAAAATCTAATTCGCAATGGTGAATCCTTGAAATTCGGTGCAACTAAGTCCATGTTTCTGTAAGAACGTAAAATTGCAACCAAATGTGACAAAAAATTGGATTCAAATCCAACTATTTACAAGCCAAAATAAAATTCACACACATTTCACATTACATATTTTTGTATGTTTTTTCTTTTGTGTTTTATTTTCTTTCGCTCCTCGTGTTCAATTTTCCAAACCCTTCTTGAATGTTACTTTTATAAATGTTTCCCAATTCTAGAAGCATCGCTAATCGATATTTTGATACTTAAGTATTGCATATACATTTTTTAGAGCAATGACACACACACTAAAGGTAGGTCCTATGGCACTCGACGAGCGGTGTGTGTGCGAAGATGTTGGGTGACACGGTTCTTGAATAGTTGTAGATTGTAATTTGGGGGAAACAGATGTCCTGGTAGTGACTTCCACAGCGATGCAGTGCGCCAGACAAAGGAGTCTTTGTTAAGCGATAGTCTAAGTGTTTCTAGCTGTACAACGAACGAGTGCGCTCTTGCCGTCTGTCTGACTATCTGACAGGCGTTGCTGGGGCCGGGATAATGCGGGCCAAATCATGGGAACATGTGCCGTTAAAATATCTGTAAAGCAGGGATATCTCAGCCGCATTGCTACGGCTTTCCAGGCTATTATAGACCCAGGGTCAACTCCGGGTCGCCGACAAAACGCGCAGCTTCTGAATGGAATCCAACAGCTTTAGGGTGTGCTTCGGTACGGCACCTCAGATATGCGAGTAATATCCTAAACACGGTCGTATTTGCGCTTTGTAGAGCAAGAGCAGATGGTGCGCAGTATATAGTTTTTTGTGGCGGAAAAGCCCACCAAGCTTCTGCGAGGTTGCAACGTGGTCATGCCAGGACAAATTGCTGTTGACCGAGTCACCCAGTAGTCCGATTGACGAGATTGAAGGAATGATCGATTCTGCCATAATGAT
>MU182032.1:461814-479331 GCA_016904865.1 Pissodes strobi
AAAGTCTGGAGCCGATCAATGACAGTTTGTGACAAGAGGGGCTGCATTGTATTGGCTGGCAGGAACGTCAAACTGGTGAGAGGAGTTTGATTACGGGGAGTGACGCCCCCACCATTCCGAGTTGCCACGGGATGTGGCCCATCAAATCCATCGTCCTCCTCCAGGCTGTAGAACACCAAAGTACAAAGTCTGGAGCTGATCACTGGGGAGTGATCCAACAAACCCCATTTCTACCCCTGTCAGACTAGGGACCGCCAAAGGAATGAGTCTGAGGCCGATGCTTCGAGTGGAAGCGGCCCTAGGTGGTAGATGCATAAGCCTACTCGCATCGTCCGGTGAAAGACCACCCCACCAGAATTGGGAAGCGCTAAGTGGTTTTCCCAAATCACGTTCCACTTCCGCGCTGGTGGTCCCGGGTTCCACAGTAGGAATATATGGACATGATGGTGCTTCCAGGATCAAAATATTCCGGAGGTAAACTCCCCGGCCATTCGGATCTCCGGGCGCTGGGTGGCCCTGGGAGCCCTTCATTCCGCATTTCACAGACAGCAAAGATACCGAACCAATTTAGAATAGATTTCTGCAACATAAGAGGCCTAAATACAAACATAAATTCGGTACACCAACATCTACAAGCAAATACACCACACATATTAGCCCTTACAGAAACACAAGTATGTTCTACAACAACAACAGTGAACTACCTCTATCCTGGTTACGACTTACATACCCGATTTAGATATAAGTTCGGAATATGCCTTTTTGTCCGAAGCGACCTTTCATGTCACCGCGAGGAAACACTCGAACCGAACAACCTTGACGTCATGTGGCTCAAGTTCACCGCCAAGGGATTAACCAAGTTTATATATTGTCTCTATCGCCCTCCGAGCGATAGAGCCTACCAAAGCTTTTTCTCAACACTAGCTACCACCTTTGACTCAATACAGGTCAATCACCCCAGTTCAGAAATAATCGTTCTGGGAGACTTCAATGCCCACAACACCAACTGGCTCAAACATCACAACAAGACCGACAACGAAGGTAGAGAAGCTGAAGCATTTGCCATCAGCTGCGGGCTTACTCAACTTGTAGACGAACCAACTCGAATCTCAGAGAGGGGCGAATTCGCCGCCCTCCTGGATCTTTTTCTGACCACCAATCCTGACCAATACAAGGTTACAGTTGGTCCGCCATTAGGTACCTCCGACCACAAACTTATTACAACGGTTTGTGAATTGCCACTCATACAGAAGGATCCACCATTGCCTCGCAAAATCTGGTATTACAATTCTGCAAACTGGGATGATCTAAGGCAGTTCTACCTAGATTTTCCTTGGCTCGACGTCTGCTTTGCCACTGACGATCCGTCAGACTGCTGCGAAGAGATCATGCAAGTAATCTCCTCAGGAATGGAAGCATACATCCCAAATTCCATCAAGTTACCATCAAAAGGAAAGCCCTGGTTCGACAAAAGGTGCGAAAGAGCTGTAGGAAGGAAACAGCAAGCCTATAAGTACTGGCAGCAACATCAGACCGCTGAAAATCGCAATTATTTTGTCGAAGCGAGAAACGAGTGCAAGCGTGTTATCGACGAAACTAAGGACAAACACAATCAAAGGATCAGGAATAAACTTTTGCAATGCCCCAGTGGTTCCAGGAATTTCTGGTCGGTAGCAAAGGCAGTAAGTAACAACTTTACAAAAACGTCTCTCCCACCTTTGACGGACGAACGTGGCATCACGGCGACTACAGCCAAGGAAAAAGCAAACATGCTCGCCAAAATGTTTTCATCGCACTCTACCTTAGACGTGCCCCAAGGCAAGACTCTCCCCACTATACCGAACATCAACACCACCATGGCAGAAGTCAAGTTTTCTCATCGTGATATTCGCAAAATCCTTAAAGAACTAGATACGCAAAAGGCATCAGGACCCGACGGAATACCTGCCATCGTGCTAAAGAACTGCGATAACGAACTAACACCCGTTTTTTCCAGGCTTTTTTCTCTTTCTTACAGAAAAGGGATTTACCCATCCTCTTGGAAAGTCGCTCGAGTGCAACCTGTTCCAAAAAAAGGCAAGAAAACCCCGCCCTCAAACTATCGCCCAATTGCCTTACTTCCAATAATCTCCAAAGTCATGGAACGTGTAGTCAACCAGCAACTACTCAAGTACCTCGAGAGCAACAGAATAATCAGCGATAATCAATAGGGCTTTCGCAAAGAGAGATCGACAGGAGATATATTGGCCTATGTCACTCATATATGGAGTAGGGCAATTGAAAACTACGGAGAGTCTCGAGCGATTGCGTTGGATATTTCAAAGGCATTCGACAGAGTTTGGCATGTCGGACTGCTCAACACACTGCCGTCCTTGGGACTGCCCGCCTCTCTCTGCAGCTGGCTGGCCAGTTTCCTTAAGAACCGATCCCTACACGTTGCAGTCGATGGACATATCTCGGACACATTCACCATCAACGCGGGCGTGCCTCAGGGCGCCATACTTTCACCAACTCTGTTCCTCATCTATATTAATGACCTGCTGATCGAAACGAATAATCCTGTTTACAGTTTTGCAGATGACAGTACCCTTGTCTCCTACTTTAGATCAGAAAAACCCTTACCAGCGACTGAGACTCATCACCGCAGGCAGGAGCAGATTACAGCAATTAATCAAGACCTGGAGAAAGTTCAGACTTGGGGCGACCGAAATTTGGTCCAGTTCAATGCAGCAAAGACCCAAGCAGCAACGTTTACTAAGAGGGCCAATACAGCGGGCCCTGACATCATTATGGCAGGATCGACCATTCCTTCATCCTCGTCAATCGGGCTGCTGGGTGTCTCGGTCAACAGCAATATGTCATGGCATGACCATGTTGCTAACATCGCAAAATCAGCCTCCCAGAAGCTTGGTGCGCTATTTCGCAACAAAAAACTCTATACACCGCAGCAGTTGCTCTTGCTGTACAAAGCGCAAATAAGACCGTGCTTAGAATATTGCTCACATATCTGGGGTGCCGCACCAAAGCATACCCTAAAGCTGCTGGATTCCATTCAGAAGAGGGCTGTGCGTCTCGTCGGCGATCCGGAGTTGACCCGAGATCTGGATAGTCTGGAACATCGCAGACATGTGGCCGAGACGTCTCTGTTTTACAGATACTATCACGGCAGATGTTCCCAGGATTTGGCCCGCATAATCCCGCCCCTGGCAACTCCTGTCAGACAGTCCCGACAGACGGCGGGAGCGCACCAGTTCGTCGTACAACTAGAAACACCTAGAACATCGCTTTACCAGAACTCCTTTGTCTGGCGCACTGCATCACTGTGGAACTCACTTCCAGAACATCTGTTTCCCACTAATTACAACCTACAAATATTCAAGAACCGTGTCAATCAACATCTTCGCACACACACCGCTCGTCGAGCGCCATAGGATCTCCCTTTAGTGTGTGTGCCACTGCCATAAAAAAAAAGAAAAAAAAAATGTACGATGGCACGATTCACGCCTCCACCGTTAGCCAATAAGAATCGTTCTATCCACCTAGCTATCACGCACCATTGTTTGTTTTGATTTACTCTATTGTGGCTCTGGATGGACTTTAGTATAATAAGTAAAGTGTAATTTTGCGCTTAATTCAAGCCAGTTTTGGCTAACTTCTGTTGATTGCAACCAAAGCGATCGGGGGGTTAGTTAGGGTTGCCACCTTTTTGCAGAGTAAAAAAAAGAATGCAAAATAATCTCAGGTAGTAGGGACTATGTCGTGAGGGGGGATGGGGTGTACCAGTCTGTTACGCGGGGCTTCAGGCCTCTGAACGGTTTACTAGGAAATGCTCCACAGACATTATTATACTTTTTAAGATGTAAATTAAAATGAAGCAGTAGCTATTATTAAATCGATTTCTTAAAATAAGGTTTCAGATTTTAAACGTATCTGAAGTGAAATATAAATAATATATTATAAAATATAAATAAAACATCAACATTTTACACTTTATTTTGTACGCCTACATGATTAAATTCCACGCATCTAAAATATGAAAATTCGTGAAATATGGCATTAGAGATGGAAGATGAAGAAAAGTTTATAGCAACTAACCAACATAAAATTGCTTCTCTTGGATCTTCTATATAACCGAGAGTTTTTGTTTTAAATAGGTATTAATCGTATGAATTTTTGTTAAAATAATTTATTTATTAAAATCGAAATTTGTTAATAAGTCATGCCCGTTTTACCTTAATGTTAGAGCAAGTCTTACTCCCGCAGATGGCGGAAAGTGTCACGTGACATCCTAATATAATTAAAATACTTTTCTTGATCGGTCAACCTTTTTAGTTATATGCCTATATGGGTCAACCGCAGTACCATTACCATTTTTCTACACAATTTGTAGATTGGGTCGTCAAATAAGCATAAAAAGTATAAAACTATATAATAAAAACAAAAAAACTTTATAAATAAAGATATCCTACACATTACATACAATAAAAGTAAATGTATAAAACTGTCAGTACACAATCAATTGAAACAATATACTCAATATCGTATACAAAACATGTATTACAGATAGGTTAGAGAATATAACACTGCAAGAACATACAGCAATACATATCAAGGCAAATGAATATCTATTGTTAAGCTTATTAAGGAATCAAGTTTATGCGTTCCTAAGTAAGGTACTCCATATGGACCAAAGGCTATTTGAACTCAACTTAATCCACTAAGAGAAAATACAATAAAAAATACGACTAATGATTGAATGACATATAGACGGCAGCCCATTATAAAGTTTCACACAGTTGTACAGAGGGCAACTATTGAAGAAAGTTGTCCTATGATAAGGTATTTCGAGCAAGTCACTTCCACGCGTATTGGGTACTTGTAGATCCCAGTCTAACAAACATCGATCGACTGCTGTTCACAAACAACAAACATCGTAGTATATGTGTGCAGAGAAGCGTTAGTAGTTTATTTTTAGTAAAAGTGCCCCTACAGCTTTCTCGAAAGTCTATATTAAAAATAAGTCTTATTATTCTTTTTTGCGAATATGCGATTTTGGCGCACTGTAGCGCTTCCCCAGCAAATGATATTATAAGTCATATGACTAAAAGCCAACGAGTAGCATACAGACAAGAGGCCCTCGGTATCGGGTGTATTCCTAAGGCTCAGTATTGCGAAAAATGCAGAATTTAACTTGCCAAAGATGATCACAGAAGGCAACTTGGGGATCCAAGTGGGTACCCAAGAACTTAACTTTTTTTGTTGGATTTATGTTAAGCGTTCCCTCTCCACCCATTTCATGAAAGTTGCTGGCATTAAACATATTCATATAGACATTCTTACCAACATTCAATATCAGACTATTCTTTCCACACCACAATTCCATTACACCGGAAACAGTTGACATTTTTGCATCCAAATCATTGATCAAAAAATTAATTGTAATCACAACAGTTGTATAATTCGCATACATTTTTACATGACCAGACACCACATTCAACGGCAAATCATTCATATGCAGAATAAATAAAAGTGAACCTAGTACGGAACCTTGTGGAACCAAGTTCTACTCGTTGAGCTTCTGATTGCACAACATTATATTTAACAATCATTATTCTGTCAGTCATATATGATTCTATCCATCTCAGTATTGTTCCGCGAATACCCAGGTTGTATGGTTTGGTAACAAGGAATTTCTTATTTATAGTGGCAAATGCTATAGAGAGATCACAAAATATAGTCGCGACGTATTTTCCTTCATCAATATTTCGATAAAGGTGATTTAAAAATTATATGAAGCGGATTCCGTAGATTTCTTCGAGAGAAAGCCGTTCTGAGGTAAATTTAACACATTGTATCCATTAATAAAATTCATTAATATTTCACGGGCAACTCTCTCAAACATTTTAGAAAAAATGCTCAATACTGAGATTTGCCTGTAGTTTTCAGTACTATGGCAATCATTTTTCTTGTATACAGGAGTAGCGTTAGCAGTTTTATTTTGGTTTTATGGATCGACGACACCGACGCGAGACGATACCTATTTTAATTATAACCGTCAGCGATTATAGTGTTACAGGTATTTCCAGTTTTAGAGCCCCGAAATCTAGCTTTACAAACGATTAGCAAATTCTGTATCCTTCCAATAATATGATATTTAATTGTTGGAACCATGATGTCAGGTTCAAGGGAGTGCCGAAAAAGTTTAGATAAACGTGTGCTAAAATTTGTAGGAGTTCTGAAGTTCTGAACGCACTGAATCCAGATTAAAAAGAGGCGCAAAATTATTAAATTATAATCGTGACATTAATTTTGTCACGCATTCTGCTACTGGCTTAGTATATTCTAATTTTAGCTCCCAGAAGAGCCTTCTTTAATGAGCACTATAGTTTTCGTCTAATAAGGGATTTAAGAAGGCTGTAATGTATAACATTACACGAGAAATAGGCCAGATCTCTACTTCATTCCTATTTAATACCAACATATTTTATGGCATATCCTAATCTGTAACAAATATACGAACCCCAATCTAAAAAAATATAAGAGAACTAAATCCCTACCCTAAAAAAGCCTGAAAACTTCCAAGTGGGAAGTTTAACTACTTTGTGCTTGGACTAATTATTTTTGCTGGAAAAGCCATCAAGGACAGGAATGAAAAATTGACAACAGAACGAAAAGCGAGCAATATAGAAAAGTGGTTTTCTCGAAATGTCCTACTATGAAAAGGCCCTGAAATTAGAAAAAGACGCGTCTGGCAGAACTTGCTTATGACCGGAGTGAATGTTTTTGATGAATTCGAGAACAAATCATTATTCAGGAGGCTTCGGTGCTTTTTGGGAAATCATTAAGGATAGAATTAAATACTGGTAATAAGTAACTGGTAATTTAATGAGTCGGAAGTCATCCGATAGTTTAGCAATTAATTATTGAAAATCTGTATGTAAAGCACATTAATAAAAATGCATTTTTGTAAATGAAACGCTTCTTAAATTTTTGACTTATGCTCATACTTCTAGACATTTTTTATTTAATAATATGATGCATAGTACGGCTAGTACTAGTTTTTCGAAGTTGGTTTACAGTTGCTGAGTAACTTTTTCCGAAAGTTGTTTTATAATATCTTAGAATGTAGAAGCCTTTAAAATAAATGAAATAAGTAGCAATGTTTCCTTACATTTTGAATATCAGTTCTAACTTTCATGTCAATTTTTTCGATATTTGGTTAAATCAGACTTATGTAATTGGGAACTTATCCTCTGTGGAGGAGGAGTGTGGTAAGCTAAAGCATATTAATTATTTTTTTTTTGTGAAGATAACTAATCTCTCATAATAAAGTACTAAATGACTTACGAACATTGAACACACAAATGTGTTAAAGTCAATTCGAAAAAAATTAACATTTTCAGTCTAGTACCCAACTAACCCAAACTAACCCAACCTAAACTATAATTAAAACATTATTTTCAAAATTATGGCTTTTCCAGGATCGATGTTACGTAAATTCTCCACTGTCAGCAAATTTAAATAAAACGCATGACAAACATTTGGTATCAAAGGAAGTAAGGCGGCTAATTCGTCTTTATTTGGTTTTAAAATAGGCAAAGGCTGTACTGATATGACAAGTATATTAACAGGTACAGTAGAACATCTTCTTTTCATGTTAATAAATTGGACTCGATTCTTCTCTATATAAAGTATCTTTGTAGTCAATGCTGCCAAACTCTCCAATCCCTTTTCTAGCCACTTAAAATGACGACCGTCCTTAATACTAAACAGCCCTTTACAAGAGAAGAAAATTTGAAGAAATTCGACGACTTAAAATTTTTTGGTGTTTGATTTTATTAAAACTGTATCTCTGTGACTGTAATTGAAATTCTGCATTTCTCTTTTCTTTTCTACTATACCGTGATCAGTGTCAACTTTGGCTATGTCCGTAAGTTTATATGATGTATTTTATTGATACCTCTCTTTTGTAAAGCACAAGCAAACATTGAACTAACATGGGAGTTTGTTTTGACCTCCACATGTATCTGAGTATAGTATGATGTATTTCGTGTTTGCCCGTACGTAGTCTAGCAGATGCTTGTAAATTCATAATGCAATCTGTTTCGCGTGTTCTGCGATCGTCTCGAACCAAAAACACACAAAAACTCGAGTATGAACCCCGTTGCTTGGTCGCATCGTTATTTAACATCGACCCATTTTCACCATATTTATTCCTTCAAGACTCCCGTTTGTGATAAAAGACACATTCTTACATTTTCTGATTTTTTTTTAGAGATGCAATTAACTGGACGTATTGGCTGTTATCCGTATTTTTCTTCTCTGGTATCTTAATGAGGCATAGAATAATATATCCAAAGCGACGGCGACGTAGAGTTGCTAGGTTTTGAAAGATGTTCGATATATGCCAGGAGAACATGTGCTGCTGGTCTTGATTCGTTATTCTTGCATAAGTTTGCGCCAAAATTGGGCACCAGTCATGACGTTGCTAAATTCAAAATTGCAGCAATCAACAAGCCGATTCCCATCACATCGACTAACATGATAAATTTAAGATTTGAATAATTTATTAAATCGTTTCTGCTTTATTATTCAAATCATTAGCAACATTTTACGAAGAAAAATCTTCATGCAAGTCCTATAACCGTTTTTTCCTCCCATAGATTTTAACACAAATGAAAATATATCTTACAATTTCCATTTCCTCTTAAGAGATTTAAAACTTAGCATCAGGTCTAGATAGAATTCTTCATTATGCTAACAGATAGAACTTCATTCCGTATATTTTATAATTCTACAAAATGTATGCTCAGATAACATTTTTCCACATACAAGGAAATATTATTCACGTATAATTCACAAGCAAGCAAGTAGGTACAGAAATAAAATAAATAGCTGCCCGATTATTAACCACCTACGAATATTATGAAAAAAATTATAAATTGTATCGTTTAAATCGAATTTTTTAATCGAAGGAAAACTTCACCTCAAATTAATACGGCTCGATCCGGTTGATCTTGAAGTTCAGATTCGGTCAGCTGTCTATAAAGAGAACAAAATCCAATCACATGTGTCTTAATTTAAAAAGCCTGTGACATTGCATGAAGAATGAAGATTGGGTTTCAAGGGTTATCTCCCAAAGCTTATATTTCGTTGTTTCTGCCCCTATCCCGGGTTTGGACAGAAACTATTTTGTTTTCAACCCACATTTCAGAATTTGGGTTCCCCCATTGACCCATGTAAGTACAAGTTTTCTTCTGTTATCCATCATGTCTAGCCAAAACGTTATTCCAAGTGTCTTCCAGACTGTCTGCTGATGACTTAATATCTTATGACGATGCTTCCTTGGCTCGAGCAAGGGAAAAACTAGTCTAATTATGTTTGAACCATTTCCACAAATGGTCTTCTGAGATACCTTTTTCTTCTTCAATATTAGCGAGACAAAATTTATGCAAAATTAGCAATTGTCTTAAGGCGAACATCATAGCATATACAAAATTCTAATATTCCATATAAATAGCTAAACCTCAACACAGTTAAAGATATAAATATGTTAAGACTCATTTTCACAATGTTAGTTTTGATTCCGGATATTATAACTCCCTTATCTGCAATTTTGCAAGTTCACCTAATTTTAAAATTCAACCCCTAAAGCTTTCAGTAGGGGCTTTTAGGACAGCCCTTCTTCATTCTTCAATGTTTAAGAAATAGCATCATCTCAAATGAGACGCAAGCACAGTATCTAAGATGCCAAACACGCAGCATATATTAAGTACAGAGCATTTCTCCTTGACGATGGCTAATTCTTCAACTTTATTCAAAAAATCAAAAAATATTAAGGGAGCAAAGCATGAACTTTGTTCCTTTGATCTTATTAAACTCCATATCTTTCCTCCTTGATCAAATATGTCTCCCATAATAAGAGGAAAATTGCAAAATAAAAACAAATTGCACAAACTTTTTTTCATAGATGCTTCAAGTATTTCCAATGAGTAGGAACATTAATCCTAGCCATACATTCACATTTAATCATTTCTTTAGTTCCGTCAGCGAATACTCTTACCAACCATGTTTTCAGATGTTAATCCGATGTTCAGAGACATTCCTTAATAGCCATTGCAGTCAATCCAGCCACTTTGGTCAACAGTATCTTTGTCGTCTCAAATTATTAATTTGCTGTGGAAAACCCCAATGTATATTTTAACACTGTGGTGGTATCAAGTTGACTATAAAACAAATTTCTCAATATAAATGGTACTCAAATGTCCTCTAATAGCACAAGAGATTATTATTGTGCTTACACACTTGGATTGGGATAGATGCGAAGGAATTTAATGAGTTCAAACCCATATATTCCAACGTTTTAATTTTTCGAAATTTTCTAGAAAAAGAACTGTCATATGGAAAAGGCTGGGACTGGGTCAAACATACATGGTACACCCCTCCTTTCAAGGAAAAACTTGTCACTGTTTATCCATATGCAGTGATTTAAAACAAAATACAAAATTTGTCATGAAACTTTTTTTCGGGTATGAAATATGCTATTTCTTGGGCAATTAACATTTTAAATTATAAGCAAAGCTAATAGAGGAAATGCAATTTCAATATAGTAGATATTTGCCGTAAAGATAAATAAGTGTATAAAAGTGTGCACGATAAAACTATATGGTACATGGTTTGTAAACTCTCAAAAGGTGCCTAGATACACTTTTTGTGTATGTAAATAAAAAGGAATGTCGCCAAATAGTTTTCGTTACTGACGCGCTCTTACTGGAATCAATCAATCAATCATTAATCAAGGGTATCACTAATCCCTCATTATTATAGCAAGTAGGAATCATTACATTTTGCAACACATACAAAATTTACATTTTTGTTTCAAATATGTATTAGGAAACTAATATATGAATGACTGTAAACCAAAAGCCATGTAACGATAATTTGGATTAAAAAACTTAAATCCGGCTTCTGATGACAAGTGTAGGTATTTTTTAAATCGGAATAGATTCGAAGCGTAATTTTTTACCATATTTTTGTAATTTTTATCAGTGAAGTGCACAAAATATCAACACGTGTATAATCGACTCCAAATCTAGGGCATAATCAGGGTTACCAGATTAGGGGATTTTCCCCAAAAATTAGGGGATTTTTTTTCTTTGGGGTATTTTTCGGGGATATTTTATTCTGGGGATTTCTACTGGGGAAACAATATTTACCTAGGGAATAACAGGGGTTTTAAGTTTGACGCGACTGGACTTAAATCTGATCTCTTAAATCACAAGATCAGATAAAAACACAAAAATCCAATTATTCTAGCTTATTTTACTAATCTTTATGTCCGAGTTAAGCCTGTTTCATATATTCGCGAAATGCGAATCACGAATCGCGAATTTTCTGCTGATTGGTTAACCTTCTGTCAAATAATTTCGCGGGATATTTAAACTTGAAATTTTTCAAGCTTTCTGCGATTCGCCAAATTTAAAAATTGTGGCGGGAGAACCTTGAAAAAGTTTCTAGTCTAGCGAATGTTCGCGCGATTTTTTGACAGGCGCCTGCGCATTGAAGAATGGTTTGCCATGTGCTATGGTGAATTGTTAAATGCAAATTTGTTTGTTTTGTTCTATTAATAACACAAAATGTTGTGATTAATAACTAAAACTTGATTGTTGTGTTGTGGTTCTAAGTGGATAATGGAACAATATCAATCAGAATTATCTTACTGGCAACGAAGGCGAGCGATTGCTGTTTATTTATTACTGTATAAAAAGCAGAAAAAAACATCCAGATCAGTGGGTACATGTGAAATATTTAAAATGAGAAAACAACAAGGAGCATATCACAATTTAGTTCAAGAAATGCGAATTAAAGATGAAAGAAAATAACAACTAATAAAAACTATCCAAACAAAAATTCATAAGAAAACGGACTTCCAAAAAATGTTAAAACAATGGTATTGGTATTACGCATATATTTATTACCATTACAATACTGACAGTTGACACTTTGACAGATGATATGAAGTTGAGAAATTCGCATCTTTATGAACACCAAAATTACATAATATCTTGTAAACACGAGGAAATGTCAAACTTTGCGAATCGTAATTCGCGATTCGCGAGTATATGTAACAGACTTTACGCTGACGCCATCTAGGGTTGCGGCATAAAAATATTTAATCCGCCAATTGGTTATTATCATATACTTAAAAAATATATGGTTATTATATACTTATATACTTTTAAAGAAATTATCGTTACTTAACTTTAGGGAAATAATCTTAGGTTAAATATACTAATCAGTTCAAGAAATATTATATTTTTGAAGTGAAAACGCCTTTATATTATACCGGTCTGTATATTTATACTCGTTTTGACAAAAACCTTTGAGTGAGGTGGTGGATAATGGTGCGAGAGGTATCGGGATCCATACCCGAAGACTTCTTTCAAGGAACCTTTTTTTCTTATTTTTATTTAGCTTTTATAATATGGCTTTATTGGAATTTTCACTTCCGTCGTACGGTCTTAAGCACACACCTGCTCTGTTTTAATCTTGTTTTTCCTGGATAAAGCAGCTTTTATTTGCAATAAATATTTTCTAGTTCTTGAGGCTTTATTTGTTACAGAGCTTATTTTGGGGGTATTTTTGAGATATGGGAAAAATATTTTAGCCACAAAAAATTATTTAAATCCAGGAATAACATATCTTAGTCTACGAAAACAACAAAATTATTTTTTGGGGAATTTTTTTCAAAAAGTCCTAAATTTGAGGGATTTTTAAATTTCGACTGGGGAAATCGAGCCGGACGGTCTGGCAACCCTGGGCATAATTAACCTAAAATTACAGCAAAATAATACCTAATATTTTCTGTACCAAAACCAATATTCGACGTAGAATACGCGTGATTGGGTATCCTCATAAAACAGCTTAATTTCTGCCTTCTTGACAATAATTCTTCTTCTTTCGTTCGTCAGAAAACCGCATAATCTTGTCAAGAGGAACGCGAAGGTACATTAGCTACTAACATGCAACATCAAATCCACCATTGTAAGTCGAGAAATTTCCTCGCAACTTTTTTTTGGTAACAATTTTTTGGATTTCTATCAAGTGCTAACCAATTATTCGTATAATGAAATGTCAGACAATACATTAAAACCATACTTTAATATAATATCGGCAATCGTCTTCAATACTCTATCCATTAGAAATACAAAGACGCCAGAAACCGAGCAAGTAAGGGTCCATAAATATCCCTTTATATTTCTTTTCTATACAAGAAAATATATACAAAAATTTTCCCTTGAATCAGAAAAAATTCGAGCTTGTATTCATAATATATTATGCTTAGCTCAATATTTGGTTGGGTTCAAAATTGATAATATATAATATTATTTCATTAGTTTGACGCGAACATTTAGAAACAATAATAATATATAAAGAAGGAGGTTTTATGATTATCAGAATGATTGCCTCTGCATGCATGATTGGATAGTTATTTGAGTGGCAACAGTGGAAAGGATAGTATATTACACACCGAGGTGGAAAGTAGTGATGGCAAACGAATACTAGAACTGATCCCAGGATCTGATCCCTGACGCTCGGATCACGTACCTGATCCCAAACTTAAAAATGAATAGTTCAAAAACTAGTACGCAACCGTAAATACATGAAGTGTGTATCGTATTTTTCTATGGTGTATCGTGACGTGGCGGCTAACGCTAACAGCACGGATTCTGATACAGGAGGATGAGCGGAAGCAAGAAGCACGACTGTAACTAAAATCTCGGACTAGGCAATTGTTTGATTCCCTGATTCCGAACCGCGTTTCGCCGTGTGTGTTTGTTGCGGTATCAAAATGAATAGAGCATACCGCAGAGTAATAAGTGATCCTACTGTATGTGTAGGTACTAACTAGACTAGGATCTGTTGGATCAAAACATTTGGATTGGATTACTTTAAAATTAGTGACTACTGAGACTGAGATTGTCGCTGTCCTTTGAGTTTCAATTAGTGTTAAATAGGCGAAATACTTTAAATTTTTAGTGGATTTAAACGTTTTATATTCATGTGGTAAGTATTTCAATTCAAGAGCTTCAATAGGATTGTATACTATTATTGTATCATGATAAGCATAGATAAATATTAAGGTGATAAGGTACTAAGCAAACTGAAGTAGGAAATTGATTTATAAAAAGTTTAATAATAATCAGACATTTATAGAATAAAAAACTAACAAAACGTAAACTAGAAATACGCATAAGTATCTTGCGGAAAACAACATATTACCAAAGACAATTCACAGATTGTCTTTGATATTACCGTTGACTGCTGTGGGATTGGTATCAGGAACTGATCCTGGGATCAGGTATTTGCGCATATGGGATCAGTTCCGAACTGATTCGTAAAAAAATCGAGATCAACCAACACTAGTGGAAAGTGTTTCATTCTTGTCGAGAGAACAAAATAGTTTACCGAGGCGCGTAGCGCTGAGGTGAAGCATTTCTCGAGACAAGAATGAAACTTTTCACCGAGGTTTGTATACTATTTTATTTACAACCGTGCCTATTAAATACAATAGTTATTTGTTTTACTAGGCAGCAAAGTAGTAGATTGACTGCCGCGGCTGATAGTTCATAGCCGAGCGTAGCGAGGCTAGGAATTCAGCTAAGGCAGTCAATCTACTTTGCTGCCGAGTTGAACATATAATTTTTTCTCCGATTGTTTATAATGATATACGTATATTGTATATTTGCAAATTATTACAATTCCCACAATCTTTTTATTTTTCCTGTAGTGATAAATTAAGACAAAATTTGATAGAAATCGCAATTGTTGGAACGGTTGGTTGCTATGGAAATGTATATCTCCATAATAATTATAGTTTGACAACTTATGTCAGACGTTTTATTCCCATGGAGACTAATCACTTTGCTGCCTGGACAGAAAAAGTAATACTTTGCTGATTGATATGGGTCTGCAAAATTAATATTTGCTGTCAATCGGAGAAAAATTACTTTTTTTGTGGCAAATATATCTATGGAATAAATTAACAAAGTAAGACCCCTGTATAAACACAAGCTTCGCCACCATCCACAAATAAAAAAAAACGCCAAGTTGACAATTTGACAAATTTAAATTAGTTGCGTTTTTGATAGATTGTCATCAAAAAAGTATTATCGAATACAATGAGCGATTCAGAAGAAATCATTTGTACACCTCCTCAATTGAGAGAAGCCGCGGAAAATTTGGATAAAGATTTGTTACCTAAGAAGAGCCGTGCAAGGTACGATAAAGTTTATGATGTTTTCAAGAGTTGGTGCTCGCAAAAAGGTGTCCAGAAAGCTATTTCCGAAACTGTTGTGTTGGCATTGCCAACACCAAAAAGCCGTCGACCCTTTGGTCCATTTACTCAATGTTGCGTACTACCTTAAGTATTAAAGATAAAGTGGATATCTCCAAATTTTCGAAGTTATTGGCATTTTTAAAACAACAAAATCTAGGATATAAATCCAAAAAGTCAAGCACCTTTTCCAGTAAAGACAATGAAACACTCATAATTGGTGTATCAGGTGCATGTTGAAGTGACGAACAGTATAAAATGAAAGTGACTGATGTTAATCTTGCAATTGGTTGCCTTTTTCTCCACTAATTTTTCCTATATGATGGAGCCTCTTCGGCTCTGGCTCCAGGATGTAAACAGCACAAGTGCTAGTTTAGTGACCCTTACGAAGCTAAAAAATCTATAAAGAGAAGAACTGTTGACGTTTCTGGGATCAAATCTCTCCCCGTCGTCAAGAAAAACAATATCTAAAAATGAAAATGGTTAGTAAATGCAAATAACAGTAAAAAGCTATCGCAAAAATTTGTCAAGTTTTGAATAGACTTTGACAAGATGACAATACTAATGTCATATCGTATAATTACTGGTTAGTGGTCTATTTAGGTACCTAATTGTAATAATGAGGTTATATTAATTTAATAATTTATTCGTTTGTGAAATGTTATCTATATATTTACAAATTTGTGTTAGGCGTTTAGGAAGAATTCAGTGATTTTTGTTAAAAGATTTAGTTAATTTTTAAATGTCCCTTGTCAACTTCAGTTTTTAGCAAAGGTAACCATGTGCTGTTAAAACTAACAAAAGTTGAAGCAACATATACACTGTGGGCAAAATTAAATTGGAACCTTCTTTAATGCTTCATAACTTTTTGATTTTCAAAGGATTTTTTATCATTTTTGGATATGTTATGGCCTAAGGTATTGGGATTAAAAAGAACTTTGCAAAGAGTGGCGTACTGAAAAGTAGGTATTTTTCAAAAGCAATGTATTTTAGGTCGTTGCAAAAATCGGTCAAATGAAATAAAGATGTATAAATGGGCAAAAAAGATTAGAAAGTGTTCGGAATATTGACCATTAAAAAACCAGGTCAATACAAACAAAATTAAAATTTATACTTTAATTTTGGGAAAACCATGCCTTGTGGGCCAAGTTAAATTTGTTTCTTTTTTAATGCTTAATGACTTTTTTTCAAAGGATTTTTTATAATTTTTGGATATGTTATGGCCTAAGACATAAGATTCAGAGAAAGAACTTTGTAAAGCGGGTCTACATTAAAATTAAAAATTATAATTTTTTAATTAAATTCAAAATTTCTGTACGCCACTGAAGTAGACCCGCTTAGCAAAGTTCTTTTTGATTCTAATATCTTCGGCCATAACATTTCCAAATATGATAAAAATTCCTGCTTAAAGTCATTAAGCATTCAAAAAGGAACCAATTTAATTTGGCCCACAAGAAATGGTTTTCCCAAAATGAAAGTATACATTTTAATTTTGTTGTTTTCACCTGGTTTTTTAAAGGTCAATATTCCGAACCGTTTCAAATAATTTTTGCCCATTTTTAAGTCTTTATTTAATTTTGCCGATTTTTGCAACGACTTGAAATACATTGGTTTCGAAAAATACCCCCTATTCAGTACGCCACTGAAGCAGACCCCCTTTGCAAATTTCTTTTTCGTCTCAATGCCTTAGACCATAACATACCGAAAAATGATAAAAAATACTTTGAAAATAAAAAAGTTATTAAGCATTAAAGTAGGTTCCAATTTAATTTGGCCCACAAGATATGGTTTTCCCAAAATTAAAGTATTAATTTTAATTTTGTTTGTATTGACCTGGTTTTTTAATGGTCAATACTCCGAACAGTTTCAAATCTTTTTGACCCATTTTCACATCTTTATTTCATTTGGCCGATTTTTGCAACGACCTGAAATACATTGGTTTGGAAAAATACACCCTTTTCCGTACGCCACTGAAGCAGACCCTCTTTGCAAAATTTTTTTTAATCACAATGCCTTAGACCATAACATATCCAAAAATGATTAAAAATCCTTTGAAAATAAAAAAGTTATTAAGCATTAAAGAAAGTTCCAATTTAATTTTGCCCACAGTGTACCGGGTGTTTCACTATAAATGGAACCCCCCTTTAACTTTCTCAATTGACGTTTTAGAAAAAAACGTC
>MU182032.1:484331-498289 GCA_016904865.1 Pissodes strobi
ATAAACATCATTTTAAGCACGCTGCAGCGTGCGATAATCGTTGATTATGATGCATGCGTAGTAAAAAGAATCTTAAAATGCGAATGATTTCATTAGTATAATATAACTAAACTAATGAAGGCCCATCGCTAATGAACTAATGGCAGAGCAAATTTTAGTTTTAGTGTATTGCGAATAACAAAAAACTAGGAATTAAATTTCTATAAAAAATGCAATATTTTATTATCAGTCTATATAATATTTTTTTTAAATATTATTTGTTAAATAATGAATCATATACAAAATTCCCTATATTTTGTATTAAATAAAAAATTATTCCGTTTATCCGTAGGACCCGTAAAATTCCCTAGAACTAAGGAAATTTTCTGGCAACCTTGGCCAAACAAATAATATAGTGATCATAATAAAGACCGGTTTACATGACAAGACGAGCGCGCGAATTTCAAATATCTGTGGGAAGACACAGTGGCATATTTTCACCTATGCAGGCACATTTTAACCCCGTTCTACGGTATGTCAAAATTTGACCTTTATGATGCTCATCCGTTTTTCAAGATATTTTTATAAGATATATCGTGAAAAATCACACACCTTTTATATATAACATTTTTTGAAGCACCTGTAATTACCAATCGAGGTATGTTGCAAAATATAAAAAACTGTACACCTTACTAGTATCTAGGATAAATATTTATAACTACCACATACGATACAATCTAGAACTTAAATAAAAAAATTTATAACGAGTATCTGCTTGCAACTTTCATACGATTCTGGCATAGATAAATATTAAGGGGAAAGATTCTGGTTAGAAATTAAAAGATATTTAACAACTTGAAAGAAACCTGCTAGTTAAGAGTCATCCGTATTGTAATACCACTTAGTGGTTAGTGAGTAAGCTGAACATTTCCAATAGTTATAATAAGTCCGTGAAGTAACAAGTGTTGTTGATCGGAACGTGTTAAGAGACATAAAGAAACTGATGGTATAAACTCTTATTCTAGAGAGAACTTTTATACCTACAAATAATTCAAAAGTCAAACCTTATATAATTCATATGCATCTGAATGGAATTGGTTTTCAAAGAAGACATTGCGCGCATTGTAAAAATTAATCAATTAACGTTAACACCGGCTCCTTGTAAATTAAATACGCCTTAAAATAGCGGGTATGCCCATAGCATACCCATATAAACTTGGCCCACCCGGGAGTGCCTCGAAGAGTTGAGCTGGTAGCCGGTTATAAATATTAATCAAATGGAATGTGTAATGAAATTCGTTAAATATCTTGACAAGCTATATAAGTAGCTATAACTTTAATCACAAAATAGTCTTAGTCTTAGATCGCAAACTTTCATGACTTAAGTCATTAAAGAAATTGTATGCATTCCTAGTGTTCTATCTTAATTTATCGAGGTAGATGTGAATATGAAATTTGGTGCATAGTTCAGTGAATTTGGACTAGTTAAGAGTATTAACGTAAGTCTCTGTTAAAGTATGTTAAAGTTAATTATGACGATATGAGTCCAGAGTCTGAATTTAATTGAGATTATACACTCTTAAGTAAGTTCTACTTTTTGGAAGCAAAAACCAACGACATTGCTACCTACACGTCTGGTATATATACATAACTGATTCTTGTCTACAAATAAATCCAGGTCATATGTGGTTAGGAGGGCTTAAAGAGTATTTTTGTAGAGTACCAGTCTGTAAATGGTTAATTATTGTTTATGTCAAACTAAGTCGTTCATCTCTGCTAAGCTCCACTGGAAATAAAATGGGAAGGCATCAGAAGGATTGAATAATTTTTAGAAAATTACAAATAATAAAACAAGATTAAAAGAAGAAATAGGAAGCATCAACTCTTGAACCGGATTGAAAAAAAGAGCTTGTTTAGTTATTTAGTCATATACCAAAGAATAAGTAGCAGAATACCTTGTCAAAAAAGAAGAAAAGGAGTCTCAGGAAAATATGTAACGTGGCATAAAACAATCCATGAGTGCAAGAATTTTGGCAATAATTCTCGCACAGCTCCAGAATGTAATCCAATTAGATTTATATCGAACCCTTTGGTCTTCGAGAAAACGACTTTAGGTTTGACTTCATAATACTATAAAACCTCAAAACTAATATCATCATACCAGGGTAAATATCATATTTAAAAATATCACGATAATTTTTAATCATCGAGTAACACCAGTTTAGCTTCTTTCATTCCCACTGCATATCTTTCTTCGGTCACGAACTACGTGATTAAGGAAGAAAACAGAAGACAATCGTATTGCTACCGGAGAGATTTAAAACGAACATCTGTATGGCCATATTAAGCGGTGTGCACACTTCGAGACAGCGCGTATAAAATTTCTTTTATACATGGTTGGAATATCAATGAGGATTTTAAGTCATGCAGAGGTTAAAATGTTGTATAATGCCGATAATAAAATGAGTCGTAAACATTTTTGCGGTTTTTGGTGTATTCTGGTTGATGGTTTGTTTTTCGTCTGTCGAATTATTAATTAACTTTGAAATAACAACATTTTTAGAATAGGGGATGTAGTATTTACTTGCATTTCAGTAAAGTGAGTTGGGGTAACTGCACGATAGGGATAACCATGTCACCCAGTCCTCAAATTTTCAAAATGATGTTTTATAAGTTGCATATGCCACAAGTTCTTAACTTCCATATTGACTGATCGATTTCAAGTGACTTGGCAACCTTGTAATGTGCAGAAAAGTGACAGCTGATCTGTAAACCTAACCTAGTCGTGCGATGTTTACAGATGGGTTGGTGAGTATTTAACGTTTGTTTTTGTTTTTGGAAGTCGATATTTCAAATTTTTTGTGCTACTGTGCGATAAAAATAGTTAAAATGTGTATGCGAAACAATTAGAAGAAAATTAATTCAACATTTGTAAAAATTAAACATAGTGCCCAAATTTGTAGCCGCTAGGGTAAATGCGTCTATCAAGTGACGCTCTTACGCCGTCTTAGTTTCTGAGGATCATTTCTTTTTTGTTTTAGTTAAAAATGCCCCCAAATTACACAAGAAAAACAAGTAATGCTAGCAACTACACCAAATAAGACTTGCAGTTAGCTCTAGAGGAACTATCAGTATTAAACGAGCCATAAAATACCAATATCAACTTTGAGTGATCATATTAGGGGCAGACGAGGCGTGAAGAGCGCAAGTTGAGAAGAATGACCCACATTCCATTAAGAAAGTGAATATTTTGATTTGCTCAAAGCTACTCTCTTAGAGTTGGGCATTCTTGAAAAGCCCGAGCACATTTGAAACCTTGGGGAGACCAGTTTTTGCACAGATCCTTAGAAAACGAGAGTAGTCGGAGGCGTCGAAACTCAACACGCACTACAAGCGGCCCAGGTCGTGACAATACGACGATGTTATGTGTATGCAGTGCCGCAGGCGAACAACAATTCCTATTATTCCTATTATATCCGCAGATCCAGCTCACCCTACAATGTCGTATGCTGCAACGAAAAGAGGATGGATGGATAGCTCAGTTTTCTACAATTATTTGAAAAGTAATTTGGTCAAACAGTTTGGAGACCCTAGACCGGTCTTGCTGATCTACGATGTCCACTATTCTCATGTTGGCATCGATTTAATAAAAAAAAATAAGGGATGGCAGAACGAATTGTTATCCGGAAATAGCCTCCTCACTCAGGTTATATCCTACAACCACTTGATATTGCAGTTTCTAAATCACTGAACCCTACTTATTGGGGTGTGAAGCTGGTGAAAAGGCAGAGATTGAACCCTAGAAAGAAAATTAGAAAGAACTCCTTTGGAGTCTTGATAAAAGAAGTTTGGGAGGAGGAAAATCCAATCTTGATTCAGAACGAATTTAGGAAGGCTGGGATCTGCCCGTTCGATAACACAGTTGTTCTCAAAGAAAACTTTGACCATCTAGCTTTCCAGATATAGGAAAACTATCTTAATAATGACGCGCATGTAACGGCTGAGACCTGTTTTGACAATGACAATAATATGGGCATTGAGGACATTACTGATAAGAGCACTACCCTCGACGTTTCATTTGGAGGAATAATGCTGTCAATATTGAAGCAAAATAAAAACACACAAGATGAGTCTAAAGCAAAGAAACTAGTTGCAAGCGGTGCAGAAATAATAAGAAAAAATTAAGTAATAGAAAGGCTGCAGGAAATGGAAGAGAGAAACTCTAAGAAACAATGAAGAATCCCAATCAAAAATTATGGAGGAGTCAGAGACGGATGAAGATGAAGCCATTGATATTATGTGTGAAGATGAAACTGATGCATCTCTGAATGAAATACTTGACGAAACGGATAAAAAATTTGAGAAAACTCGAGAAATAGATCGGGAAGTGGCAGATATGAAAGAAGCTGATAGTGTGCAGGTGACATTTTCAGGGAAGAAAAGCGACAAGCATTATGTTGGTCAGGTTTTGCCCAAAGATTCTAACACTCAAGAGGACGAAGTGCGAATAAAGTTCGCAGAGAAAAAAGTTTTGAGTCTAAGATTTGTTTTTAAGTCTCCATTGGTTGATTATATCGGCCATATCCTAAAAACCGACATGATTATGGTACCTCCAGAACCTAGGATCTGTAGACGTGGTGAAATAACATTTGCAGTGTCACTTTCAGGATATTTCATTCAATAACAATTGTTTTCAAGATAGTCGGGTTTGTAACTTTCTTTAGAATAAAGATTTTTTAATTGTTCTTAATTAGCGTTCTGAAGGTTTTTTTAATATGGGCAACGCTCTTACCCCAATTTAAACGGATTGCAATATAATAGAGATTATTCATCTTGTGACGCACTTTCCCTAACATCCCGAGTAAGTGCGGCATTTTGTCACCAAAAAAAAATTTTTTTTTCAGAGATTATGGTGTTTGAACTTTTTGGTTTATTGATTTTGTAAGCATATCTATGTGTTCCTTTCATTGTGGTGAAAAATGGTTGTTTCGATTAAACATAAAAAATATGTGCCACGCTAAAGAAGAACTAGTCATTTTTGTCTATGCGCTTACCACAACTCATGATACAAAGAATAACAGGTATGATATTCCCGAGTGCCCAATTCGGTCGAGTTTGCGCATTACGTCACAATGAGAGTTATTTGAAATAGTTGCCGTAAGAACTGTTATATCGATTACATTTAATTGACCATTATTAGACATTTGAATAAAAATGCTATTAATATATCACTGTTTTGGGTTTATTTAGGTTACTGAAAAGTGTTTTATTATTTTGATTTGTTGATAAACTAAATAAATAATCAATATACATCAAATCAATGAAATGCACATATAAGAGATATCATGCTTAGAAATGTATAGAATAATTTAAAATCTTGTTAATTAACATTTGAGCAGAGTTGCTACTATATACACTTTATTATAGATGATTATAGCAGGGAACATAAAGAAATATTAGGTAGTATAATAGATATATAGTTGATATTATAAGAAAAGGTGTAGTGGATTGGTTTTGTTTCACAGATGGAAAGATCTACTTATTTATCTTCTTATATCAGAATTGTGTTTTAGACAAACTTTTTAATTATTTTTTTATAACATTTATTTAATACAACTCAATATTACAATACAATAAATACATAAATCCCTAATCAGTGCTTTAAGCTCTGGCCTCGAACATACTAATTACAACTTTTGTGTCGGAGAGATTCTAACTAATATTTAGATACCACTTAAATAGTTTTATAAAAACATTATAATTTATTTATTTATTTATTCTTGTATCAACAAGTTTTACAAAGCCAATAATAGATACAATCAAACTAAAAACTAAACCTACAAACTAGGAACATATCCTTATATATATTTCTCCTTTTATTTATTTTTTAAACAACTCAACTGAAATACAATACTACAATACCTATTAACATTATTACACAGCCTTATCAATGGAGAATCTTTATAAAGATTAGTTCTCGGTGCATACATAAATAACAAATCTGTACATCTCGTATTTGCCTGACCAACTCTAAAAAGGATTCTTTTTAAAAACTCCTTACTATCAATGTAAGCATTTATCAATTTATAAAGAAAATAATTAATAAGATTTCTAATATTTTCCAGTACTCTACTGTACGATTTACATGCTTGCACATACGGGTTATTTAGGCCTATATTTGTATTAGTCATTATTTTGTAAATGTTATTTTGGGACCTACTTAGTGTTATATTTACGTATATCACAACAACAATGTTAATATTAGAAATTTGTTTTGTCAGTATTGATTTTCAATTTATTGTAAAACCAGTTCAGATACAACTTTAGGTCATCATTTACAAGCCTATTTAATGCATTAACTTCCCCACCTGTGTATACCAAAGCTGTATCATTAGCAAAAGTAAAGTATCGCGCCATTAGTCCTGCACATCTTAAATTAAATAGATATAGTGAAAAGATTAATGACCCCAGAACCGAGCCCTGCGGCACACCACAATCACTGGGTAAAATATCAGTACTGAAGCCTTTCGCAGATCTACAAAAACAGTTGCAAATAATTGTTTATTATCCAATGTGCTATATATGTAATCCACAAAATCCATTGTTGCACTAGCACTGAGCAATGACATCTTACACAAACTTCTTCGATTCTCTCTTCGAAAGCCTCTCCTGTCTTTTTACCTGGTTTACAGATAAATCTTTTGATTGAGGCAGATGAAGAGAAGGTACTGCATTGCGCTTTAGACTGGGTCCTTTCTTGGATTCGTATTGCAACAATTCATGTTGCAAATTTATTTCATGGTCTTCTGACTTGAAACATTTTCAACAAATTCTCGAGGTTTTAGTATTAAAATGGTCTTTACTGCTTTACAAGCAGTAACCCACGGTTTTTCAACAATATTGTCTTTGGAAGAAGCATGAAATCTTACAGATTTGTCAGCACGTTTTGTTTAATTGTCACTCAGACAACCAGCTACAGCACAACGCATTTTTAATATATGTAGTTTATAACTAACCTTAAAAATGCGAAAAATCACAAATTAATGTTGTCTTAATTACTTGCTCACTAATTAATTGTTTATTATACCTCATATTAACAACAAAATAAGTTACTATTGTCCACACAAAGTCACTATTACTAAAGTCACACTAATAGTTCAAAATAGCTTTAATACTCTGATTTGTTTTAAGTTTTTTTACACTAAAGAGTCTCCAAATTCAACTTAAATGTCACAACTCTCATAAAATGCTGACAAAACACCACAAAATACACGGCAAAATAAACAAAGCTTAAAATATCATAAAAGTCCCCTTGAAAACCGGTGGATTTTAATGGCGGCAACTCTCATTGTGACGTCGACAGGAGCGGGTCAGCTGATAGTGGCGTGCGCAATATCATACCTGTTATTCTTTGTATCATGACCACAACTCACCTTACAGCTAAAAAATTTAGTGACATCGTGATCAAGTTAAAACTGGAATCAGTAATAGTTGTATTAGCTAGCATTTTTTGTTTTATAATTAAAAGTTCCTGAATTATTAATAATACCCTTTTGCTTTGGCTCGAATAGTTCGAACATTCAGTGTTGTATCAGCATCTCGGGCCTCCGAAGGTGGATAACATCTAGTTCATACCATATACAAATTCAAGAGTTAGGAACTTAAAGAACCGTCAATTCGGTTATCATCGCGTGTTTTAGGGAAAATCGGCATCAGCCATAAACTGTTTCATGTTAGCGAGAGCAGCTTGTAACAAGCTCGGTTTCAGTTGCAATCCATCATTCTTTTATAACATGTTCTGCAGTATTTTTAAATTGAGTGTTACACATTTTTAAGTCACTTATAATAGTGCATTTATAGTGCTTTTGGCTTTTCGAGGCTTACACTGATTCTTTGAATGTTTTTTGATACACCGTTACTTTGTGTATTCATAAATACTAAATACTATATTGGTTTATACCAGTTTTTTTTTTAACTTCGGGCTTTTACCTAGACCCTGTAAACACTATAAAGTGTTAATAATTAGTGATTTATAGTAATAATTGAAATATTTTTAGTTTGTTAAACATAAAAACTGCAAAAACACAAAAATAATTAGTTTTAAAAAGTTAGACTCTACAAACAAAACACGTTTTAAATTTTCAGTCAGGATAGAAAATTAACATCAATATAGGTACAGTTCCCAATTTTTAAATTAGTGATTTCTCATATTATTAAGTGCTATATAAGGATTGGCCAGGTAGGAGATAGGGTTATCTTAGGGTTGCATATATTGTAGAGACATTTTTTCAGAAATCAGACTAAACTGACTATCTCATTTCTTGCTCGAAAATGAGTCAAAAATAATTAAATTTAAGTTTCAGTGTCAGATAACAGCCCACCTGTTTTCCGTTGTCATTTGAGAACCTTCCTTCACCGCTTTTTGGCCTCTGCTAGGTGATAAAAAAAACGATTAAAAAACTAATTTGGTGAGAAAAAACTGTGCAGTAAATTTTGAAAGTTGCAGTCGAAAGTAGTATCTAGTTCGGATGACCTATTATACCTTTATGGACGTGTTTAGACTGTATAGTAAAATTTGGACCTAGACTTAAATTGAAGTAGGCGAAACTTGGAATTTGTGTATTACTTAAGTTTTCTATATGGGTGAATATGCTCTATTTCCGTCACAAACACTTTCGAATAGATTTATTTACGTCCCTTGCTGAAGGCTCGGTTTTTTGCAATTGATAGAGGCTTTTGCAAATTTCATTTAGCCAGTTTCACAATATTCTTTAGTCTCTACCCTATCGAATACTGTTTGCAATTCCTCAGCTACACCACTTTTCTAGAATTTGTGATATAAATCACAAATAATTTTAATTCGTGTTCGAGCATAAGGCCCCAATATGTATAAGTTTTTTAAATGGATTTTCAGTCAGTCAATTCGGTCATGCGAAGTTCTAGTTGCAAATACTCTATGAGCACTGCAATAATTATGGTTTGCTATTCATTTATTTGTTGTTGCTGATATCGAAAATGGCTTGTTGTAGTTTGTTACCATGTTCCAGTGTTACACCTCCTTGTATAATACAGTATATCTATAACCTCTGCAGCAAATCAAACCCACGAGAACAGATCATTACTTATCTGAATCGGCAACAATATTCTGAATACAATTTGCTACGTTGTTTAATCGAAATGCACAGCTTGAATATGCTTAAGATATTGATCAACAAGAGGCTTTTTGTAACGCAAGAATACATTAAAATGAATAAAATAAAAGGATAATTATGATTGATTTAAATTCAAGCATTCTTCTTCGCCACACAAGGATAGCCTAAAAATAGCCTATAAAATCAATATCGCTGAACCAAACCATAGTGCTACATTTTCCAAGTTTATTTTTCGCAATTCTATATTTCACTAATCCAAACAACCCTTCTCTGTCATTTGTATTCATAGTTACTAGTAACTAGAGTAACGTACAAAGATTATTGCATTGTCTCAATGCGATAATGCCGTCTTTTTATTGGCTTTTTATATATATTCTGAAAAAAAAAATAGTTTATCCACGGCGTTCAAAAAGTAATTTGCAATATTCCCACCATTGCTTCTCCAGCATACACTCCATCATTTTATTTATGTAGACCTGTAGCCTGCAGACCCTCAAAAAATGTTCTTAAATTTATTTGCTTGATTCATAAAATAATACATCAATACATAATAATTCTGCTTAAATATTTACGCGTAAGTTTAGAAACATCATGTCAAAGTTATATTTTAAAGCCGCCGTAATGAATTTTAAGTATATATGCCAAGCATATACTACAGCCAAATACAGCCAAATTACTTTGTTAGCTATTGGAAAATAAATATTTGTAACAAATTTTAGCAATGTCATATATCGTATTTACTTCCAGACTAATTTTGATCCCCAAGATGAAATATTTATTTTGTAAATAGTTCATAGTCCCTCTTTTACAGTTTCTCCAATCACTCATTGGAATTTAATTGCTTTGCAATCGTGATTATCAAAATAAATGTAAGACTCTTTACATTGAAAACATGGCATTTCACTCAAAAAACTTCATTATTTCAAAAGAAATATGTATTTGCACGGTGAATATTTTAAGTTTGTAAAACAAATTATTTCCCATCAGAAATTTGTTGAAACTTTGAATGTTAGGACCTCATGGATTCTGGCCACAGAATATAAATGGCACAGGTTTTTTTTTTTTTTTTTTTTTTTTTATGGCAGTGGCACACACACTAAAGGGAGACCCTATGACGCTCGACGAGCGGTGTGTGTGCGAAGATGTTGATTGACACGGCTCTTGAATATTTGTAAGTTGTAATTAGTGGGAAACAGATGTCCTGGGAGTGAGTTCCACAGTGATGCAGTGCGCCAGACAAAGGAGTCCTTGTAAAGCGATGTTCTAGGTGTTTCCAGTTGTACGACGAACTGATGCGCTCTTGCCGTCTGTCGTGACTGTCTGACAGGAGTTGCCAGGGGCGGGATGAGGCGGACCAAACTCTGGGAACATCTGCCGTGAAAGTATCTGTAAAACAGAGATATCTCGGCTACACGTCTGCGGTGTTCCAGACTATCTAGATTCCGGGTCAACTCCGGGTCGCCGACGAGACGCACAGCTCTCTTCTGAATGGAATCCAGCAGCTTTAGGGTGTGCTTTGGTGCGGCACCCCAGACATGTGAGCAATATTCTAAGCACGGTCTTATTTGCGCTTTGTAGAGCAAGAGCAACTGCTGCGGTGTATAGAGTTTTTTGTTGCGAAATAGCGCACCAAGCTTCTGGGAGGCTGATTTTGCGATGTTAGCAACGTGGTCATGCCAGGACATATTGCTGTTGACCGAGATACCCAGCAGTCCGATTGACGAGGATGAAGGAATGGTCGACCCTGCCATAATGATGTCAGGACCCGCTGTATTGGCCCTCTTGGTAAACGTGGCTGCTTGGGTCTTTGCTGCATTGAACTGGACCAAATTTCGGTGGCCCCAAGTTTGAACTTTCTCCAGGTCTTGATTAATTGCTGTAATCTGCTCCTGTCTGCGGTGATGAGTCTCAGTCGCTGGTAAGGGTTTTTCTGATCTAAAGTGGGAGACAAGGGTACTGTCATCTGCAAAACTGTAAACAGGATTATTTGTTTCGGTCAGCAGGTCATTAATATAGATGAGGAACAGAGTTGGTGAAAGTATTGCGCCCTGAGGCACGCCCGCGTTGATGGTGAATGTGTCCGAGATGTGTCCATCGACTGCACCGTGCAGAGATCGGGTCTTAAGGAAACTGGCAAGCCAGCTGCAGAGAGAGGCTGGCAGTAGTTTGTTGAGCAGTCCGTCATGCCAAACTCTGTCGAATGCCTTTGAAATATCCAACGCAATCGCTCGGGACTCTCCGTAGTTCTCAATTGCCCCACACCATATATGAGTGACATAGGCCAATATATCTCCTGCCGATCTCTCTTTGCGAAAGCCGTATTGATTATCGCTGATTATTTTGTTGTTCTCGAGGTACTTGAGTAGTTGCTGATTGACTACACGTTCCATGACTTTGGAGATTATTGGAAGCAAGGCAATTGGACGATAGTTTGAGGGCGTGGTTTTCTTGCCTTTTTTTGGAACAGGTTGCACTCGAGCGACTTTCCATGAAGATGGGTGAATCCCTTTTCCGTAAGACATAGAAAAAAGCCTGGAAAAAACGGGTGTTAGTTCGTTGGCGCAGTTCTTTAACACGATGGCAGGTATTCCGTCCGGTCCTGATGCCTTTTGCGTATCTAGATTTTTAAGGATTTTACGAATATCACGGTGATGAAATTTGACTTCTGCCATGGTAGTGTTGATGTTCGTTATGGTGGGGAGAGTCTTGGCTTGGGGGACGTCTAAGGTAGAGTGCGAAGAAAATATTTTGGCGAGCATGTTTGCTTTTTCCCTGGCTGTAGTCGCCGTGATGCCACGTTCGTCTGTCAAAGGTGGGAGAGACGTTTCTGTAAAGTTGTTACTTACTGCCTTTGCTACCGACCAGAAATTCCTGGAGCCACTGGGGCATTGCAAAAGTTTATTCCTGATCCTTTGATTGTGTTTGTCCTTAGTTTCGTCGATAACACGTTTGCATTCGTTTCTCGCTTCGACAAAATAATTGCGATTTTCAGCGGTCTGATTTTGCTGCCAGTACTTGTAGGCTTGCTGTTTCCTACCCACAGCTCTTTCGCATCTTCTGTCGAACCAGGGCTTTCCTTTTGAAGGTAACTTGATGGAATTTGGGATGTATGCTTCCATTCCTGAGGAGATTACTTGCGTGATCTTTTCGCAGCAGACTGACGGGTCGTCAGCGCCAAAGCAGACGTCGAGCCAAGGAAAATCTAGGTAAAGCTCCCTTAGATCGTCCCAGTTTGCAGAATTGTAATGCCAGATCTTGCGAGGCAATGGTGGATCTTTCTGTATGAGTGGCAATTCACAAACCGTTGTAATAAGTTTGTGGTCGGAAGTACCTAATGGCGGACCAACTGTAACTGTGTACTGGTCAGGATTGGTGGTTAGAAAAAGATCCAGGAGGGCGGCGAATTCGCCTCTCTCTGAGATTCGAGTTGGTTCGTCTACAATTTGAGTAAGCCCGCAGCTGATGGCGAATGCTTCAGCCTCTCTACCTTCGTTGTCGGTCTTGTTGTGATGTTTGAGCCAGTTGGTGTTGTGGGCATTGAAGTCTCCCAGAACGATTATTTCTGAACTGGGGTGATCAACCTGTATTGAGTCAAAAGTGGTAGCTAGTGTTGAAAAAAAGCTTTGGTAGGCTCTATCGCTAGGAGGGCGATAGAGACAACATATAAACTTGGTTAATCCCTTGGCGGTGAACTTGAGCCACATGACGTCAAGGTTGTTCGGTTCGAGTGTTTCTTCGCGGTGACATGAAAGGTCGCTTCGGACAAAAAAGCATATTCCGAACTTATGTCTAAATCGGGTATGTAAGTCGTAACCAGGATAAGGGTAGTTCACTGTTGTTGTTGTAGAACATACTTGTGTTTCTGTAAGGGCTAGTATGTGGGGTCTATTTGCTTGTAGATGTTGGTGTACCGAATTTATGTTTGTATTTAGGCCTCTTATGTTGCAGAAATCAATTCTAAATTGGTTCGGTATCTTTGCTGTCTGTGAAATGCGGAATGAAGGGCTCCCAGGGCCACCCAGCGCCCGGAGATCCGAATGGCCGGGGAGTTTACCTCCGGAATATTTTGATCCTGGAAGCACCATCATGTCCATATTATTATATTCCTACTGTGGAACCCGGAACCACCAACGCGGAAATGGAACGTGATTCGGAAAAACCACTTAGCGCTTCCCAGTTCTGGTGGGGTGGTCTTTCACCGGACGATGCGAGTACCACCTAGGGCCGCTTCCACTGGATGCATCGGCCTCAGACTCTCTCCTTTGGCGGTCCCTAGTCTGACAGGGGTAAAAATAGGGTTTGTTGGGTCACTCCCTAGTGATCAGCTCCAGACTTTGTACTTTGGTGTTCTTCAGCCTGGAGGAGGACGGTGGGATTTGATGGGCCACATCCCGTGGCAACTCGGAATGGCGGAGGCGTCACTCCCCGTAATCAAACTGCTCTCACCAGTTTGACGTCCCTGCCAGCTAATACAATGCAGCCCCTCTTGTCACAAACTGTCATTGATCAGCCCCAGACTTTGTACTTCGGTGTTCTCCAGCCTGGGGGAGGACGATGGGATTTGATGGGCCACATCCAGTGGCAACTCGGAATGGCGAGGGCGTCACTCCCCGTAATCAAACTGCTCTCACCAGTTTGACGTTCCTGCCAGTTAATACAATGCAGCCCCTCTTGTCACAAACTGTCATTGATCAGCCCCAGACTTTGTACTTCGGTGTTCTCTAGCCTGGGGGAGGACGATGGGATTTGATGGGCCACATCCCGTGGCAACTCGGAATGGCGAGGACGTCACTCCCCGTAATCAAACTACTCTCACCAGTTTGACGT
>MU182032.1:498299-522428 GCA_016904865.1 Pissodes strobi
CAATGCAGCCCCTCTTGTCACAAACTGTGGGGTGCTAACTAAGTGACCGTAATGAAGATAAAAGATCTAAAAACTTAAAAATACTTAACGTTTCGAGGAAAAAACTGTACCCTCTGTCAAGAGAAATCTAAAACTGAAAATGATTAGTAATTATAAACGTTCAGAGCAGCAAAATAGCTCTTGCACTTTTTTGTCAAATTTGAATTTGACTTTGACTCGATGATAAGAAGAATAATATTAATATTATTAATAATAAGTATACTAATAATAATAACTCTTGCAGTAGGTAGCGATTTGGTAGCTGTTGGAAAGCGAAGACCATACCTCAGTTACCTGACAGTAAGATAAAATGCCGGATCTCCTACGTTAAGAACATCCATGAAGAAAATGGTGCACACAAGAACCCTCGGAAAACTGCCTGAGAATTGCGCTTGGAGCTATTGCTGAGAGTGACATTAAGCGGAACAGTGGCGTTCAACGTTCTGAACCTTCTGACGATAAAAATGCTACAGCTGAACCTATGGTAATCGGAGATACCTATTTAAATCAGTGAAGTTATGCTTCTATGACCAGCAAAACTACCACAAGCAATTAAGAGAAGATTCACTGACATAAATATGCCAAAAATGGACGCAGCTTCAGGATCATGCGCGTTTCGAAATATACCAAGCTCATATAAAAAACATCCACATATGGAATAAGTCTATACTTGTTATGTCTGAAATTGAAAACCTCAGTATTTTTATTTACCACAAGCGACGGAGAAAGCGACTGAAGAAAATATTTTTAAAGGTAAAACCAACAATAATAAATAAAAGGAAACACACCAAGACAATTTACCTACTACTGATTGGCAATCATGAAGTGGGATACTTGATCTACTCACACTGCAGATGAAAGATATCTATTAACCTAAAAACAATCATCATAAAGCCTCGGAAACGCGGCATGAAGAACAAGACTGCGCGGAAACTAATCCCTTGATCAAAATATAGTCTCCTTTACGACTACTACTACGGTACAACTGGCAACCACCAAGACAGGATAAGCCCGACAACGCATGACATGGAGTGGTGAAATGAATCGCATATTGTTACTACCTTTCAACAAAGCTTGAAACTATAACAACAGGATATCGCCCAGAACTACACAGACTTTTCACTACAAAATACCCCAATCAGGCTGAAGTTGTCGCAGAATAAAGATTAATCGACCAAAAGCGTGTAATACTAAACTAAACAGCAATAGACTAACAGCACAGGAAATACAGAAAATCAGGGAAGGAGTCGCAAAGGAACTAATAGATACGGAGGAAGCAAACATACAAATGAGCAAGAACCACAACCCTTCACACAAACAGATCAGCAGGTACAATGACCTTCATCACGAATACAGCAACAAGACTGCCTGCAAGAACAACATCAAATGAAGGTCTCAAACTCTCAAACAACCAACTACAAAACAAAATCAAGGAAGAACTAAAAAGAGAAATGGACACAAGTTTAACGATCTTGGGAGGCAGTAATTCAATCTTCAGAAATTACACTTCACGGAAGTCATAAAAATAATGATGAATAGAGAAATTATTGCGAAACACTTAGATACCGCAAGCACAGTGGAAAACATTCACATACTAATATATGGACCGACCTCCGCCGTACAAACGTGTAATAACCAAAAAACTTTTGAACACAAAAACCAAATAGCAAAGTCAACAAACACACCTAAGTGACCAAAGAGAATTGAAAGCGATATAACAAACCTGAGATTAAACATAGAAAGCCTCACACAGTATATAAATGGAAGCAGATCAAAGAATATATTAAAACACATCGAAAGTATAACAAAAGATAAAGAGCAAATAATTACAAAAACGTTGGATAAACTAAAAACAAAACTTAACAGTATACTCAGCACGTATACACAGATACAAAGAATCCAACGACAGAAAAGCAGATAACTCTTTCTTCAACCGAAATGAAAAACTCTATAAGAAAATAACAGTAAGGGGTGAAATAGAAGTAATATTGCCAAGTAGCCGAAGTGACCGAATTGTGGGAAGAAATATAGTGAAACCCATACAACATAATCGTACAGCATCATAGATTAAAGAAAGGAAGAATAGACAGCAAGAAATAAAAGAGCAATCCATATTTGCGGACACTATATACAATAAGAGCATAAGCGAAATTCAAGAAAATAAATAAACACCTTCAAATATTGTAATGTAATTTCAGGACAACAAATAGGCTGTCGGAGGAACGGTCAAAAAATGAGGAACAGTTAATAGACTCCTTTGTGTTTCTGGCCTCCTAAAAATGCGACTGCGATCTGAAAAGTAGCCCATGCGCCCCAAGAAAGACAAATATTTTCTGTTTCATTATTTGTTCAATAATTTTACTCAAGGTGGGGAGCAAGGAGCCTATACTTAGAAGCAAACTTCAGTTTATCTGTTCTAAAACAAGGGAGCAAGCTTCAGAAATGAAGGAAAATGTCCACAAATAACCAACGGAGTAAGGTAAACCCTGAAAGTACTGAAAAACACTGATAGGTCGCTCGCCCCAACCCGAGGTATTACGTTTTGTAATGTTACGAAAAACAAACGGAGCAACCGGTTCGATGAATATCAATCAGCTATAAATACAAGCCTTGAAGCTCTCTAGAGAAACTCATTGAGCGTTCGCCCTTATTGGTATAATTTCGGTTTTCAGTTTGAGAGCTTAATTTCTAAACCGATAAGAAATGCATATTTAGTGCTAACTCTTTTATAGAGGGAAGGTAAAAAGAAAAGCATTTATTTCACTATTTTATAGCGTTGCGTGTACTCGTTTTAATTTTTCCACTAATGAATATATATGTATATTTTTAATTGTTCGGTTTGTCCTTGAACGTTTTTTTATTTTTTTTATTTAAAAGTATTTATATTTTACTATCTTCATTTATTTTTGGCCCAAGTGTTACATTCAGGCTTTGTCAACAAAAGTGTATATTTTTTGACAATAAAGCATATGATTAATAATTGAAGAAGGAAAAACTTGCAAAAATAAGAAATTCTACCATGATACTGTGACCACAAGGTTATTTATTATTCTTGTGCTGTGACTATCACCTGATGTGCAATATTATATTTTACAGGATAATATATACTTAAAAATCGGTATGTAGTAGTATATTCAATAATTAAACTGTTAAATTCAATATAAAAATACAGAAATAAAACCTTAAACTAAAATTTAATAAGCGTTGATGAAATTTCCTTCAGGATGCAGCCCTGTTATTATTAAATAATATTGGTTATATTGGGTAATGGCACAGATGCTTGAAATAGCCCCTATGTGAGATGTTAGCAGTATCCGCTAGTATTAATTTTAACTAAAGTGCATTCTCGAAGGATGTATAAGACAATAATAAAGGGATAAAAAGTTCGAGGTTTAATACAAAACACATAATATTTTATTGCATAAACGTCTCAGGCACCACTGCCTTTTAACTTCAGAACCATTTTAGACATCGCTGTATATTGGAGGGTTTCAATATGTGAGGAAATATTATTTTTTAACAGAAATAAAAGGAATCTATTTTCAAAATAGTGAGTTTTTTATACCAAGAGTTTGAAGTGATTCCTCGACATTTGGAAGCTTTAAGTTTGCATTGTTAAAACCAAATATATCGGCATATTAATTTGAAGTGGTATCAGATGCGGTCATACCATTTTCGGTCACAGCAATTTTAGTATCACTTGCGGTTGATGCCGATTATTTGTAGGATTTGCATGTAAAAGGGATGAGAGATATCGTTAACTTATCTATATTTGGTACTTCGGCCAAATTAAAACGCTTCCTTCACTGGCAATGCACATATATATATTTACGAAAATTGTTCCTTCGGGAGGACATTTTTTTTCTAAATCTACCCACCGATTAAAAAACTTCACATCTTTTGCTTGCCCTACTAGCAGAACTGCACTCACGGACTTACAACGTGAGCGGGGCATCTTCTTCTGTCTTGTTTGTCTGCATTTTCTTACGTCAATGAGCTCTGTCCTCGTGGTCCACAAGTGTTTTCCTGAAAAACTCTTTTCCCGTGTCCCGCCTTGCTTTAAAACTGATCATCGAACCTATTATGTTCCTCGCTGTTATGTAAGACCCCATAGCCAGTGTCATATCCGGCAGTAGAAAAGATGAGGTACTCCTCTTCTGTTTTACATATTCTATGTGTGTATACTTCCGAAAATTACTAAATCCCATGTCTCATAAGGCCGACGTAGTGAAGCAATTAAGTCTCCTGTGATTACATTCTATCCATGATATAATGTCTGCGGTCAGCTTTTTGGCCCATTGGCCCTTTCCTATATTTTTGCTCTACCTTGACTGCCATTTGGCCAGAGTATCCAGTCTGACCCTGTCTCTGATTTCCCTATCTATGTCCTTCCCCTATGTCTGATAATGCCTTCATTTTATGTACCAGTAGATCAATCGGTGGTACGCTCGTGATGATCTGAATAGCCTCAACCGATATTGTCCTGTAACGAAAAGCCTCCCTCAAAAATGCCCTTCGCTAGATTGATTCTAGAATCGTTCTCTATTTCTCTATTCTTGTCACGCAGTTCCATATTTGCGTTCCGTATGATGCCGCAGAGCATAAGCCTTTTACCGCTGCTTGGTCTATAGATATTTGGCATAAAGCGCAACGGCCTACCGAGCTTTTCCGACACCTACCTTGCTGCTGTCTCCACATGGCACCTAAACCTCATGTTCTCACCAACAATGTTCCCCAGGCAATTGGCCGTCTTTCGTTAGGGTATCCCAATATTGTCCTAAATGAAAAACGATATCTTTCCTATCTTTCACCGAATAATATTACGACCCCAGTGCTCTCTGAGGCAAGGCCCAATAAGTTATCCCTCATTTTTACGCTAATAGCCACCAGACTTTAATTGGTCTTGTCCAGTAATGACTGTCTGTTCGCTGTCATGATCACTATAGCTAGATCATCGGCATCACTGTCTGTTCGTTGTCATGATCACTATAGCTAGATCATCGGCATTCCTATAGTACGTGGGGGGTCCAAAATCCTGGGAACATATGCCGTGAAAATATCTGTAAAACAGAAAAACCTCGGCCACATGTCTGCGGTGTTTCAGGCTATCCAGATCCCGGGTCAACTGCGGGTCGCCGACGAAACGCGCAGCTCTCTTCTGAATAGAATCCAGCAGCTTTGGTGTGCTTTGGTGCGGCAAGCCAGATGTGTGAGCAATATTCTAAGCATGGTTTTATTTGCGATTTTTAGAGCAAGAGGAGCTGCTGCGGTATATACAGTTTCTACGAGGATTAATTTGCGATGCTAGCAACGTGGTCATGCCAAGACATATTGCTGCTGATCGAGACACCCAGTAGTCCGAATGACGGAGATGAAGGAATGGTCGATCCTACCATAATGAGGTCCGGAACCGCCGGTATCGGCTTTCTTGGTAAACGTGGCTACTTGGGTTTTTGCTGCATTTAACTTGACCAAATTTCTATCGCCCCAAGATTTAACTTTTTCCAGATCTTGATTGATTGTTGTAATCTGCTCCCGTCTGCGGTGATAAGTCTCAGTCGCTAGTAAAGGTTTCTCTAATCTAAATTGGGAGATAAGGGTACTGTCATCTGCAAAACTGTAAACAGGATTATTGGTTTCGAGCATCAGGTCGTTAATATGGATAGCGGCGTTTGTTGAACACTCGTCATGCCAAACTCTGTCGAAGGCCTTCGAAATATCCAACGCAATCCCTCGAGATTCCCCGTATATCTTTTTCTCGAATACGGTTGGCGTACTAAAATTTTTTTACGCAAATTATTTAAAGCATTTTCACGGTCGCCATTGACAAAACAATAATAAGTGAATCAATGCCATAACTCTGTTTTGAAGTGATCATAGCACTGCTTGAAAGCGAAATCTAAAAATTAAGTTAAATAATGGGAAGACACGATTTTTTTTCTAGCATGTCAACGACCTGTAGGAATACCCGACGCAAGATATTTTCAAACACAAGTTCATATAATGTTTTTTATTTATTTTTAACTTCAAAATACGCTGCAGAAATTTTCCGAAAGAAGAGCCAGACATGCGTGGGCTATCTTCTTTCAATAATCGTATCGTATATGCAATTGACGATTTCATGTGCAATTACATTACCTGTTGCGCCTATTCCATTAACGTTATTTTAAATGTACGGCAGAGAACAGGTTGTATTAATGACTTAGTAAGTGGAAAATACGTATTTTATTCACATTTAAGATGCAAATAGCTCCCCCAGTATTTCTAATACCAAACTAAATGGTAAAATGCTCATCGCTAATAGGATTATGGAAATAAGATTGAAAATGTATGTTGGGTAATTTCTTACGAATTTCGTAGTATTGTGCAAAGTTTCCTGTTAAATAAAAAAATAATAATATTTTTATTTTAGGCAAATTCGCTGAAACGAATGGTAAAACATATCATACAGTAAGAGGGCCGGCTCTAAGCATGGGCAAGCTGGGCAACATCCCAGAGCGGCAAAATAAAATACTTTAAATATTTACAAAGGAGTAAATACAGAAAAATAATTTTAAGTTAAAAATAAGCACCCTAAACCAAGGCGTAGATTAGATTTCGTTTGCGTGTATGTATGTATATCGTCCTATATTTGATCTGATGATGCCCTAACTGGGTGAAACATATGTTACCAGAGTAATTTCAATATATAGATGCGGTAGATTTTGAGAGTTTTTCGTTCCTGCTTTTAATATTGTACCAGAAAATGGATGACTTTCTTAATTTAATTCACCTAATCCTAATAATCGTCTTTATTCAAGGCGTGGTTCCAGTCGAATATTCCAGTCCAATTTTTGATCCTAAGACACTAGATGTGAGACCAAATAGATGCAATTAAGCCCTTAAAATACCAAATTCGCATAATTTCCGATGCACTTTATTGCATATTCGAACATACGAATATTGACGCATCAGTAAAGGATACTGATTTACTAACTAAAACTCTTCAAATTTTTTATGTTAGGTAGTTATTTGGTATAACATATATCATGTAAGTAAAATTATTCAGACCAAAGATTGCGATATTAATTCTGAAACTGAAGCTTGAAGAAATATTTTTTTTTGAAAATTGAAAACTAAATTATTTTGACCAAAATAAATGCTTGTTGATGCGGAGGAGCTGGCGACTGAAATCGATTTAGATAAGTCTTTTGAAAATACAGTTGTAAGGCATAGAATTTGTCACCGAAAAAAAAACTTTGATTACGAACATCGGGACGAACCCATCAGAGAGCAAAAGGAAAAATACAATATTGAATTATATTATCAGGTTTCAGACACGGCTTTGAACGTATAGGAGCACAGAGGTTCTATTATGTAAGAGCATTCCAAAAATTTAGAGTTTAGAGGAACTTTCCAAAAGTGAGCCACTAGCTTATTGCAGTAATCCTCAAAATGTCTTAACGCTATAAAGAATTTTGGGATTTATCACAGATTTTCTTTTAACTTTTCCAGTTACTGTTGTCAGCGAACAGAGAAGTGTCTCCAAATTAAAACAAATTGATAATTATTTACCGACCACAAAATCCCAGAATCGTTTGTGTGGTCTTTGATATATTAGCAAAATAGTTTGTTGAAGTTAAACTTCAAAATAATATTGTTTGTTAATTTTTTAAAACAGTAGATATTTTTATTTAAGATGTTGCACTACTAAGATAAGTTTAGGTTATACAGCGACCAGCAAAATTTTTGCAACAAATTAGATTTAGGTGTTATATAGTTAAAGTTTAAAGTGTCACTTTAAATCATACTCCACTTCATGTAATTTTTTAATCGCAAAAGAACAAAATATTTTTTTTGCTTATTTTAAGGGCTTTAACCCATCAATACTTTTGAGTATTTCATCTTTACTTGGCCGTATTTTCAAATTTTTTGATAAACACCAATGTAAAAAATAGATGGTATACGGTCTTCCTTTAGCCGTGGTTTTAGCAGATCTATTGTAAAAAACTTACCAGTGTGTGAATCTTCAAATGTTGTACTTTCTATTATACTACTTTCAGCATAATTAAATTAGCTTCTCATAATTTCATGTTGTTTGTGGGCTCAAAGTTATCTCGGGATAGAGCTTTTAGCCATTTTTGTCGTGTACTTACGTCCTTTGGAAAGCTGAAAACATGAACTTTAGGCCCATTTTTATCGTTTCCATTACAGCCAGGAATATAACACTTTTGAGGCATAATTACACTAAGTATCAGTAGATCAGCCGAAACCAAGATAAAAACATGCAATTAAGCAAACTTATAATCTGTTCTTTAAACAACTAGGCCGAACGGCATAAAAGCAACAGGTCTTTAAATCTAAAATATATGGTTGTACGTATTTAAAAATACGCGTAACAACATAAATTGTATACCCAAATATACAACGAAATATTAGGTACAAGTTGCACGCACTTAAAAGCAGACAGATAGTTCCTCTTTCCGAAAAATGCAAGAAAATACCCCTAATTACCGTAGACATTATCGGCAATTTTGCAAACTAGTCGTTTGTCGTTTTTTTTGCTTCCTCTTTCTATTACATCGTCTCAGGCGCTGTTGCCGGCTCTGTAAGGAAAATACCATTTTTGAAAGTGCACAAACAAGATAATAGAATTGCATAATTAAATAAATAACTTACGAAATACCACATTACAGAAAGAGGAACGGACATTTTATGAAAATATGTTTTTTTACAATATTGGAGTAATTGTATCTTAAGAGATTATTCATTATATACGGGGATCGTAATATTCGCTACTATCGTAGTAGTCTGGCAACGTTGCAACCAATTGCGCCTCGATCGCGATTACCCTCCCAACCGCAAGCCCCCCCCCCTGCCACATCTTCGCTCCAGATCGCAGAGGCCCACATGCATGACGTCACATGCTAAAATTTTTTGACCACTTTGTCCTTTTGTAGAGGTGTTGTTAATCTCTAGGTACAGCGTTTTTAAAGGGGTATCATCTCAAAAACTCTGTCACTCTTCCCTGTCATGCTTCCATTTTTTGTAGAATCAATGAGACACATGCTCACTTGGAAATAATATATATTTTTTTTAATTTAAGTTACATCTGGTGTCAGTAATCAGCGAACCCAGTAATATTTTTATACGTTACAAAATACGATAAGGGGTCAATTTGGATCGCTCTAGGGCCGGAAAAGTACACAAGGATCGAAAAACTGAGATTATAGTTTAATAGGGAATTTTTAGGAGAAAAACTCTCTAAATGCTTCTTTGTGTCGAAAATGTCGGAAAATGGACTTTTCAGGAAAATGTAAAAACATCGATCTCTAGTATATGCCTTCCAATATTTTAGCAAGACGTTTAAATAAAAGTATGTAGATTTATACATTTAAGTGCCTGCAACCTCATTGAAATCGGTTTGAATCCGGAAAAATGAGTTTTCTGGCAGATTTCGAAGTAAAATTTTACTTTAAGCATATCGATCTGTGTGATTTTTGTGGTAAATAAGTAGATTTATTTGCCTGAAATCTCATTTTAAACGATTTGAAGATGGAAAAATGTACAAGGATAGGATAATTTTGAAATTTTTAAGTGATAAGCAGGGGTTTCTGCAGATTTTATGGGAGATTTCGAGGCCATATTTTACTTTAATCAAGGCTGTGGCAAGTAATTTGAAAATATGAACACAAAAAAAAACTTGTATTTAATAATAATAATACCACAACATAGTACTTTTCACTTCTATCGTGTGATCTTATGCATATACCATTTTTTATATATACTTTTATAATTAATAATGCAACATTTGCATTTGCAACATTGTTTCAACAATGATATTACATATATAAGACGTGGTGTTTATAGTTTAAACCCTTGCCACCAGCAGCTCGCACGATCGTTCGCCGCGTCCCTACTCAGCAACTGTACATAGCGAATAAATGTCGCTTCTCAAATGGTTCAATTCGCTCAAAGTTCGATCAGATGATGCATTTCGTCTAAAGTGAATTTGATTCCACGCAACACCTAATTTTGCTAGATGTTCTAGAAATGTTTAGTGCTGTCAACATTGTGAAACATACAATAAAGGATTTTTTTTATAACCATTATGAACGCTTTATTAACAGTTATAAAAAATCTGCATGACATAGGCGCCAATACCAGTCTTGCATAAAGGCTATTAAAGTCGTTTTATAGGAATTTAAAAAAGGGCTCCCATAGTGTTTATTCAAGTATTTTTATAAAATTTTTAATAAACTCGTGTATAGCAGGTATTAGAGGTTTTTTTTTTATCGTTATACAACTATTTTTTAGGGCTTATTATTAAATTTTTTAATAAACGACAATGGCTACATAACCTTTATTTAAGATTTTATAACCTCTATTAAAAGTTTCATTGCCGTTATTCAAACGTGTTATACTTGTTATACAAGCTCTTATTAACTATTATTTAAATAGAATATTATAAAGGACCCTGCGCCATCCTTATGGAGAAGTGATTTTCGACAAATTGTTTGAAAATTTAATATGATGCAGCTCAAAAAACAACGAAATATTTTGTTGGTGATATAATAACTTGTTTAAGAGAACTACATCATATTACAGTTTCAAACAATTTAACCAGAACCACTTTTCCATAAGTATGGTACATTTGATTGGAATATACAGGTTGTTGCAATTTTTTGGGTGTTTCAGATTCAATGCAAGAATTAATAGCTTATCTATTTTAACAGTTATGTTGAGGAATAGTGCTAAAAATAATGGCTGTTTAGAGAATTAATATTGGAATGTATAATATACAAAGTACAGGGTGGCTCGAATTCGTGTCTATGTATGGGAAACTCGAAAACCGTAAGAGATACAGTGTCGGTCAAATTAAGGCAAAATTGTGCATTTAGGTGCATAGCAATATGCCGTTTAGAAAGTTTTAAAATTCCAAGTATTTCCGGAGATATCCGGAAAAAACCGAAATCTTGAAAAATAGCTTTCTTTTTTTCCTGGGCTTATTTAAAAACGGATTTCAAATTGAATTGCACTTTTGCATTGCCACTTTTTTCGCTATATCTAATGATGGTATCCAGTTTGAAACCCGACGTTTCATCTTCAAGGGATCATCATCAACTTTCTTTTTTTAATACGAACTTTAATATTTTTTATCGTTTTTCAGATGGTATTGGCGTTATTAATATGACTATGTGTTTTTATTTTTTTTAATCATTATTTTTATTTGTTTAATTAAATATTTTGCTTTGGCATAATTTTAAATAATTTAAGGTAGGTATTTCTGAAATTTTTATATTCTATAAAAATATTTTATTTTGTTTTTTGTATCAAGTGGAAAATTGAAGCGTATTAAAAATAAAGAATAGTAAAATTATTTCCCATGAACTATTACTCAAACAAGTTGCTTACTGCAAAGATAAAATATTCCCAATTAAAAAATATATTTAATAGAGAACATTAACAATTCATAATGGTACTACGTGATACTAGACGAACTTTGATGGAAAAACACCTATTGGAATTTTGCTTATAAATGAAATGCACTAAGCAACTTATTTGAGTAGTTGTTCATGGCCATAATTTCGTAAAAAATAATTGCACTATTTTTAATTTTTAATACGGGCCCCAATTTTCCACTTAATGCAAAAAACAAATAAAATATTCTTATAGAATAGGAAAATTTCAAAAGTAGCTACATTAAATTATTTAAAATCGCGCCAAAGCGAAATATATAAAATAAAAATGATAAAAAAGTAATAAAAATAAAAAAAAAAAACACATACTCATATTAACAACGCTAATACCATCTGAAAAACGATAAAAAAATTAAAGTTCGCATTTAAAAAAAAAATTTGATGATGATCCGTAGAAGACGGATTTCAAACTGGATATCATCATTGTATAGAGCGGAAAAAGTGGCAATGCAAAAGTGCAATTAGATTTGAAATCCGATTTAAAATAAGCCCAGGAAAAAAATAAAACGATTTTTCAAAATTTCGGTTTTTTCCGGATATCTCCGTAAATACTCGGAATTATAAAACTTTCTAAACGGCATATTGTTAGGCACTTAAATGCGCAATTTTGCCTTAATTTGACCGACACTGTCTCTCTTACGGTTTTCGAGTTCCCCATACATAGACACGAATTCGAGCCACCCTGTACAGCATCAAAGTGGAGAAATATCTGTGAAGAAAACAATCCAAATAAAAGTTGCTTGATCATTTGTAGTGAATCCTGTAAAATGATTTAAAATATTTATATATAATATAATTTAAGGTTAAAAAGTACGAAAAAATCATTAAAAACAAGGATGAATATAACAAAATCATTTATTACAAAAATAGAAACATACACTAGTACACCAAAACCCTGTTAAAAAAATGGCGTCGTTAATAAGAAGAAAATGAAAGTATGTATCTAAAATGTTGTTCCAAGTAAAAAGGGCACTTAAAACCACTATTACGAATGCAAACGGAGACCGAGAATGGAATTCAATATTCATTGGATGGATTGAAAATTGGAAAATTTATAGATGCGGCGTTATCCGGTTATGCGTCACCCTTATCGATTGCTAGTATTGCTGATGGCTACTTGCTACTAAAAATAAAAATAAAAATCTATAATAGCTGTCGAATGTTATCCAAAAGTCTCCGAACTATACGTCGAAGAAAGCCGAATCCCTCGTTTTATGTGATTGGCGCATAACGGATAATACGTGTGAAATAAGGGATACTCATTTAGTCAACCAATTTTTTAAAATCCGGTTGATAACCGGTAAGCAAGTATAGTGTCGATTAACGTGCATTAGGTGTACTTTTTAATTCTGGTCTATTAAGGCACTTTTTAAGGATTATGCAATTCTTGAATAGAGGTGAAAGAATACTTACTTGTATACGAGATAAAAGCCTGCATAGCTCCTTATCAAACGACTTTAACACTGACTATAACATTAACGTTAATAATTCTAGTTATACAATTTTTTATAGTAGTTACTCAAGTAAAGACTATACAAGACTTTATTAACGGGATTTTTCTCAGTGCATTGTAAAATAATCGTTTTAGTTTTTTATTCATTAGGAAAGATATCTTGAAGCCTAAAGCCCCGACCTTTAAACAAAAAAAAAAACATAGAAAAGAGCCTCCTACATATCAATATGGTTTGTCATGATTAAAACAGATATTTCATGTGTAAAGCAAATGGCAGAAAATAATATTACTAATTTTAGCCGCAAATATATCGCACGTTCCTTTGCATCTCTTAAATAAGCTCTTTGACATAAATGGTTCTTTATTTTATAGAATTTAATAAATTGATAGTTCAATGTCAGTTCTCAAAGTAAGAGCTGATCATTTAAAAGATTCAAATAAGTTGTAGAAGTCTAATAATACGTTACTTCTAGGAAAACACGCTTTGTTTTTCGGCTGGCAAAAAATAAAATTTGCCGTATTTGCATAATGGAAAAGGCTCGGAATATTTTTCGAGTATAATAAAAACACTTCTGTCGGAGAGTAAATGAAAAAACAAGAAAGTACCCTCCTTTTATAGACAAAGTTTAGATAGGAAATGTAATATAGGCCCTCCTTGTTAAAACGTTTAAATAAAGAAAGTAGAAAAATTGAGTTCGTGTTAAATGAATATAGTTCCTACCTCTCTGTTGCCCAATAATTCCTCTCTAGATCTGATGCCAGTAAAATTTTATGAAAGTTTAATTTGTCAAATGGAATCATCGTCATTTGCGTTGTCCTTCATAATACTCCCTTGAGCAATTTATTTTGATCTATTCCATTGCACATTCTTCTGAATAAAAGAAACACTGCCCATCAAAAAAAAATTGTTGAATGTTTCCTTAAAATAGTTTAATACTTTGATATTTAAATTTGGGGAAAAAACGAATATGACTAGATTTTTATTGGCTCTAGTTTCCAAGAAAGAATGCCTTCAATGGATTATATAACTCGATGAGGTTTCAGCCAAACGAATGCATTTCTTGACTAATGAGAAGCTGTAGTATATGGGAAATACACGGTCATGAAATATTTCCTGCACAAAGTTCTGATAATTAACTTACTTATAGATTTCCTCGGTGTAATTAGTTTCAAGTAATAATGAATGCAAAGCATTAAAGAAATATTTCAGTCAATGCAATCAGGAACTATAAAATTTTTTTAAAATATCAAAAAATTCGTGTGGCCGCTGTCTGAAGAATTTTGTAGAATCAGAAATATCTTGAATATGGGAAAAAAGAAGTCAAAAGCAGAATTAGATGCTATCCTAGATAAGAAAACATAGTCCATATTACAAGGAAAATGTTACAAAAACAACATTATTAGAGCATATAATATTTAAGTATAATTTGTTTCCCATTTAAAGAATCTAAAAGCTAATTAAACGCGAAGTTCAAAAATAAAGCTTTTACATAGTGACTTAAAAGAGCATGAAATTAGTTCCCGGGTACACTTAATATTTTTCTTCTAACATTTCTTTCGTAGCACTTTGCCCTCTAATACGAGTCGGAGCAAGTCGGATCTTCACTCGACACAAGGCCCAGATACTGTACTTGCTTTTCTTTGATGATATTCAATAATTATTTGTTTGCGCATGCGTTACAGTACTTCGCGATATTCGCAGTATCCGTCTTTATATGTACATTTCGAAGGATTCTATTTTTATTGTATGTGGAATTATCGTCCAAATTTCACGTTCATAAAGAAAGACGGGGAAGACGTAACACCCAATCATCCGAATTCTAAGTTCCAGTATGAGGTCTGATCTTGCAAAAAGTGAGTATTTCCTTGTTCGGGTCACACACACATAGAAAAGAGTTCTCAAACTGAGGGAATTGACGTTATTCCATGAGCATATTGACTTTCATATGTGGCAAAAGAATATTACTTTGTGTGGAGAGAAGTATTTCTTCACCTCAGAAAAGAGTTCTCAAACTGAGGGAATTGACGTTATTCCAAGAGCATATTGACTTTCATATGTGGCAAAAGAATATTACTTTGTGTGCATTGACTGTTGATGTTAGCTCCTAGATATGAAGGACTGTTTGTCCTTCAACATGTAGTATATTGGTTTTGGAGAAATTAAGATGTAAACCAAACATTTCGCTGTAGTGAACTGCGCGATCCGGTATTTATGTAGTTCTGCTTAATCATTTGCTATTATAACGGTGTCGTCAGCTTATTTGATATTGCTTATTAAAGTTCAGTTGATGGAGTTCAAAGCGGAATTGCCTTGAACTCCGTCCAATGTTTTCTTAAATATAGCTTCCGGGTATAAGCAAACAGTAATGGGGATACGACACAACTATGTCCAACTTCTTTTTTGATCAATATATGTCCTGGCGTTGCTTGTTATCCTTGACTACTATTATTTGATGCGAGAAATTAGGAGCAAATCTTGGGATAACTGCCGCAAAGACAATATATAAATGAACTAGTTAGACCTGGCGTATTATAGCCACTAATTAATTACAGACCTTAACATAGGTCCACGGTTACCAGTAGGACAAAGATAATAAACAATCTGTTCGAGTAAAGAACATCAAAGGCCGCAATAAAAAAACAATTAAAAATAACGCAAAGTCCACTAGGAAACCAGTAATGATCCGATCTACAGTTATCCAACGTAAGCCAGAAATCGCGAAAATTGAGTACAATAATAAACTAGTTCGACCTACAACGTTATTGCGTCAGTCAACTAACATTTCAAAAAAAATAAATTCGATCCATAAGCTGATTTACTCTAGATCAGCGGATCTAACTGAATTTTAGAATTTGATTAAATAAAAGCCAGCATTTTCGGCTCGCCAAAATTACCCAAAAATAATAAAAAAAATCAAAGTTTGCTTGAGAGGAAATTTGAGAATCTAATTTAAATAAAATCAAGTATTTTAGAATTGTCCAAAAGTTCAAAGTTCATTTAAAAGAAAATTTGAATGACTAAATGTTGCCTTAATTAAGGAGAAAGAGGTTAAAAGGTTATTCTTTGTTCGAAAACAAAGCCATAAAAAATTATAATTAAATATCGTAGTTAATTACACAAATTTGCCGCAACATCGATAGATGGTAAAGAAAATAAAATGGAAATTATTGCTCACTTGGTCGATGAGTAACTCCTCAGGCAGCTTCCAGAAAGAACTGCTCACAGTAGGAAGTTGACTTCCTTGACAGGCGTAGCCAAGGAACACTCGGTCGCTAACGATGCTGGTAGATAACGAAGAACAACTCGACGGTAGCAATAGGCCTCACAGTATAAATAAATCCAACGGTAGTAGTAACCTTGACGATAGTAGTAACCCCAGCGGTAGTAGTAACTCCAACGGTAGTCCCCTGTGTAGGGGGGTAGCTAGTTGCTTAACGCTAAATGGCTTTTAGTTGGGCAAGTGGGCTTCTTGCAAACCAGCACTCAAATCCCACAAAGGGCAGTATCAGACACCAACACTTAGGAAAGGATAAGGTACAACTAAAGACTGGAACTGTTAAAATGACCCGGTCTGAAAAATCCCATTAACAGGTGAAAATCAAAATTGATTCTGACCGGCGTCCAAAATGACTGCTTGACTCGGTTCGTCGTAAAAGAGTCACCCAAGCTACCGAAAACCGAAGAGCAGTACCGCACGAAGATTCTTACCCCGGAAGAAACTCGCTGAACCAATGAACTTCCAGCATGATTAATCCCCTGTTCCCCTCAGTAATTAATCCAAGGGAATTAAACGATAAAAACCTGGGATTTCGATGCACAGTCCTAGTTTTCCAGGGATTATTAATTAACTGCGCGCGCGATGAAACTTGGTAGCCAATCCGAAACCAATACGTACTACGAAAATATCAGAAGACCATCGATTCTAATTTCACGCACTATACCTATTTAATTTGTTGAAAATCGCATCATTTCGCAGTGCGGGATTATTAAAATTTCTCGATCGGAAGAGCGACGAAACCAAGTCGGCCGGTATTACTACGAGGGTCTCCCCGTTATTACCTACCAATATGTTCGGGACCATGTGTAGATGACAAATTCTAGAGTGATTTACGCATCGATATACGCCGGACAAAGCGGCCTGTGACAATCTATTTTTTTGTATTAGGATTTTTTAGTTGTGAGGTGTCTTTTTTGACATTCTTTCTTTTTGGATCACTAGGAATCTCTTGAGCTTAAAAGCCAATGTAATAGAATTGTGGTCCAGGATAGGTTCTTACATTTTTATATACCGCTTGCATTTCAGGTTCAACAGAATGAAATGGATTTAATACCTGTCTGCAGGTCACCTCTAGGTGTAGAGTCCTCTGGGGTTTTGTTTGAAAGAGGTGTTGGCGATTAGGATATAATGTTCTACGCAGCACTGCATCAGTCTGTGTCCCCTATAATTTCTCGTCTCAAAAGCAATGGCTTTTTTATTTTCTGCATCAGCAGTACAGCCTATTTTGGCATTAAAATATCTGCTTGGTTATCGGAGATTTTAAAGTTATCTCGCCTTTTTTGCAAGTCGCATTAAGAATTTCCTCTATTTTGTTGTAAAATTCTTCGATTTCCTGAACTGATTTGTCACCTGTTGGGACATAAATCTGAAATATATTTAAGTGCCTAGGGATTGTTAATATTTTAAATAACCGGCACTCTATTGCGCTAATCTGTCGCCGGATCGGTGTTCTGGATCAATTTCTCCCAAATAATAGGTATATATATTCTTTATTTGATATTTTTCTTTCAAGAACTTTACTTTTTACTTGGCTCAGTCCGAGAATATCGATATTCAATCTGCTCATCTCAGCTTCGGTGTTTGCAAGTTTCCCTGCCATAAATAAGCTATGCACGTTTCAAGTCGCAATACGTATTACTTTGTCATACATTTGTATCTTTTCACCGCTTCCATGGCCTTTAATAGTAGACAATAAGGAAATTCTTTTTGTACTCTCTCCCCACTTGATGAGTGTTCTGGACTAAAGGGCTATTTTTTTGTTTTTGCCTGTCATTGGATTTCTGGATAGATGGATCAATTTCTCTCGAATAAAAAATATATTCTTTATTTACTTTTTATTCCTTCCGGAACCAAGTTATCTTAGTTCGCTCAATCCGAGAATATAAATATTCAATCCGCTCATCTCAGCTTCAGAGTTTGCAAGTTTTCCTGCCATAAATAGGCTACGTTCGTTCCAGAAGACAATACGCACTACTTTGTCCTCTGTATCTTTTTACGGTTCCATGGTCTTTAATAGTAGACAATGAGGAAATTCTTCGGACTCTCTCCCCACTTTATGGGTGCTCTGAACTAAGGGCCAGTTTTCGTTTTTGTGCCATGCCTGCCATTAGGATTTTTGAAAGAAAATGTAATACGGTAAGGTTCCCACTTCTTTTCTGTATCGCTGATTTAGCTGACCTGATCTGTCGTCATATCGGTATTATGGACCAATTTCTCCTGAATAATAAATGTATTCTTTCCTTGATTTTTTTTCTTCCAATCCAATCTTAAAACCTAAATAACATTGATATTTATAATATAAAATATATTTGTAAACTGTAAAGAAGAAGAAAATAAAGTAAAAAATAATATAATATATAAAAATAAGGTTTTTTGTTGTTTTCATATTAATGAAAATGCATGAATAATTGAATACCGAATACATGTACTCCATGTAAAATTAAATTTCAATTTTTTTGAGAGGTAGGTACCTATGCCGATTTACAGTTCTTTCGCGTTTTGAAAATACACCCCGAAAATCATCATTCTATAAAATCCGTTATACATTTTTACGGCAATAAAAACATATAATGTAACATATATCTACTGCAAATCTGTAAACTTAAAAATTCGCTGAAAATCACCTAAAAAAAATTTAAACTGTTTTTCAATATATCATTTTGGGCCATCATTTAATTTTCTACATTTAATCATAAATAAGATATTTTTGTTATAAAATGGATCCCCACCGAGATAAATATAAAAATATATTTTTATTTTTTTTTGCGGGGGTGCTGCTGACGTGTTGAAAGGCAAATCTTGCAGAGCGACCCCTCTACCGTACCATACCATATCAAACCATTGTATATAGTCTTTACGAACCTCCAAGAGTTCTACACCAGTGGATATTTCTAAATTTGTTCAAGAAAGTAACCTTTCTTTCATTTCTCTTTTATGGATATATCTTGCGATTATATCACATTGTTCCCGAATGCTTACATCCTGTGTAAAATCAATTTGTACACTAAACTTTTTAGCTTATTGTATCTCTTCTGCTACCTTTAAAGGCATTTACGGCTTGCTAGTGTGAATTGGAATTTTCCTTTTCAATCAACTCTTTGGTGAATATGTTTAAATTCGTTTAAACCATCCTGACTAAATTTGACTTTGCTTGCCCGAACCAAACAGTCATACAAACTGAATAAAAAAAACCTTATTTAGCTTATATTATAGACAGTTTCTAGAAACAGATTATCAATTTAATAGTTTTTCTTTTATAAGCTTGTGAACTAAAAGACAACTTTTCCCCTCTGTTCATTTTTATATTCGGGTTGTATGGGATACCCTTATAAAAAAAGCAGCTTTTCGTTAATGTGAACATGAAGTGAACTAAATTCGGTAATATGATTTGCTTCATCAGCAACACTATTTTCTACAGCTTTGACTGCCTCGTTGTTCAATTCGGATGGTGACTCCTTGGACGACGGCCCCTCCAATGACAAGGAGTCCATCATTTACATCTGCAACTGTAAGGAAGTTTCTTCAGAAATATTTACTTCTACTTGGTTTTCCTAATTTTTCTCTGGTGATAAATTAGCTTAAATTGTGTTTTGTATATATGTTCATATTGCAAAAATTACTTTATTTTTGGCACCTGTGAGAAAGCAATAACCAAATGTTTTTTTCGGGCTTCCTCTCTTTTTTGGTATCAGGATTATTGCACCCTCTTTTTTTCTGGCAGGGATGAATTGATCAGATTTTGGCATCCAAAAGAAAACTCGAGTACTACTTGAGAATCATAAAAATTGTTTATCAAGTCATAGTCATCGCACTGGAGTTGGAGATGATTTAAGGGTGACTCGCATAAGCGGCGCACTCGAGTTTGTGGCTTTTATAAAAAAAAGGCTGAATATGAGGATCCCAAGGTTTGTTTTGATCTATTACCTTATAGCCATAATAATGCTAGTACGCAATATTAATAACCAGATGTTATTTTGTGCTTCTGAGCAGATAATGTTACTTCCACGGAGCAAAACATGTTAATATTGTTAGCAAATTTACGTGGCATTCCGACTTTTAGGATAAATTATGTCTTCAAATAAACAAAAATATTTTCGTCGTTTTTTGTATCACTCCGCTCAAATCTGATTAAATTAAAAAAATAAACATATATTTCCGCTTAATAATTTGCCAATAACTAAGCATTACTACAATTATCTTAATTAAATATAAGATTTTGTACTTGCCTATCGATGCCTCTTTTCTAAGTCATATTGCGATAATATAATATTCATCAACACGCATCTTAGAAACGTAAGCTAATTAAGGATTATAGATTTTGCATTTATTTTACTAATGCTGAAATTAAGAGTAATTAACTATTCTTAAGCCGGAAACATTTTTGATACCAGAACAACTAGTGACCTATCGAATGCACGGAATGAAAAAGAGGGAGAGAGGTTCTAGAGATTAGCATTTACTGGACGGACACGAAAATCGTAAATCAAACCATAACTTATAATAGGTACTAATACAAATCCAGCCTACACATTGCGAAGTTTATATTCCTAGAATCAATATTTCAGCTAATAAATAAACACGTAAAATGAACAGTTATATTTAGCCGTATTAAATAATAACTCAAACATTATAAGTTTATTTAAAAATAGAGAAACAAACATCAATTAGGTGTTACCGATATACATAAACCATTATAATTAGCAGATGGCAAGTAGAAACATTCTGTTTAAAAATAATATATACTACCTCTCCAAAAAACTTATAAATTAAATAATTTTTTTTTGTGTTATAGAAAAATTTATATTTTTGGACCTGAGTATTAAAAAACTAAACCAAGTTCATGTTTGAGAGGTAAAATATATAGTAGTTTGGTTATCTAAATTTGGACAGTAGACTTTTGGAATAATTTACAAATTATTTATTTATAACTGCATCTAAAAAGCGAGAGATAATGTCCTACCAATAGACAAATCTTATGAGGAACGGCTTTCGGTCATATTCCATATTTCTGACATCGTCCTAATCAAAAATTATATGGGTTGTCGATAGTTATCGAATTATCGGGCCTCAAAGTTGAGGTTTTGAGCTTTTAATACGTTTTACATTTTCTTATTGTTTGTTTTAGGCAGCTAATTTGGCTTGACACATAACTTTTGTCAATTGAGTTATTTAAAAAAAATAGATTATACAGGGGAAATTCATTGTATACAGCATCATGTTAAAGGTCAAAGTTAAAGAATAGTTAAAAGAATAATTGTTCTTATTTGCCAAATGCAAATTGCGCTGAAGATAAAACATATTTTGAAAATTCTCGATATATTCCGTAAAACTAAGTTATCATTAAAGTAGTATGTAGATCAGCTTTATGGATAATATGTATTTTTATGGTAACCAGAGGAATACGTTTAAGTTTATCAGTTTTTAAAAACTGAAATGCTGAGTAAAACGGTTTCTTTAAACTGAAGTCTGCAAATTTATTAGGGCATATACAGTTATGTTTACTAGTTCTTATACTACAAAACAATTAACACGGAATAATTTAGAAAAAAAATGCTGAATAATATGTAAAGTTGACCACATATCGTTCTGAAAATAAAATTATATTCTGCAACTATACTATCGAAGGTCTGTATTGGCTCAATTATTAATACAATAATTAATATTGACCAAGAAAATAATGCACATGTTATTACGAACGATTTTCTTATCTGGAAGATATATTTACAGTACCTAAATATAACTAAGTACATATTTTATGACAGTTCTTAGTCTGATATATTAAGCCGTTTTCAATACAAGAAAATAAAGCTGTAATAAGTACTCCTTTATATTTTTCGATTTTTCCGCTTAGTTTAATCTACAAAATGCAAATAGTCGACATAAAAACAAAGAGGAATTTAAAAGTGGAGGTGTTACAAGAAAGATTGCAAAAGTGAAGCAAAAGAAGAATGAAGAAGTTATAGCTAAGCCACTCGTATGCCCGATTGTATGAAGCCTAAGCCGAGTTGCTCTGTTGTTCCAAAAAATTATGATAATAAATGTTCGTCTGCCTGCCCAAATCAGGCGGAGCCTCAGAGGTTTGTAGACGAGGAAGTGTTAAGTTCAATGAACATAATTAAAGAAGTTGCCGAGCGCTTAGGCTGAACTCACTTCTCGTTTGAAAAATATTCAGCATAATGATATTTTGGTTGCTGAGCAAAAGTTATTTAAAAGTAATCGACTCTTTTACCTTTTACTTTAGTCTCAATAATTTTTTTGCTGGTTACAGAAATTTCAGCAGAGGTTTCTGAAGCATTATCAATTTCAGCGGTTTCTCGCGCACCTGCCTTAACTTTAAGTGAAAATGGAAATTTAAAATATGATATATGATGATGACCTGAGTTTATCACACGAAGTACTATCGATCTCTGCATAAAAATGCAGAGCTTTCTCAAATATTACCACTTTCAGCAGTTTCTCCCGCACCTGCCTGAACTTTAAGTAAAAATGGTTATTTAAAATATGATATTTGATGATGACATGAGTTTATCACACAGTAGTATCGATCTCTGAATAAAAATGGAATCCACAGCACTTCAAAATTGTGACAGTAATCTATTTGATTGCAAATCTTTTGAGCAAAGCGATGGAAGTGCTGAAAGGAGTTTTAGATGAAAATGCTAAACAAGTTTTCTTTTCCTGCGGAAAACATGGATCGTTGAAATCATAAAACGTGCTGGTTGAATACAATACTAGAAACCCCCTAAATGCTGTAATTGGTATTGAAAGCCGCTCTAAAGAAGTGGGGCGAATTGATCAAGAACTGACACGGCAAGAAAACGATGCAGCAAAATACTGGCGAGAAGATCTTATTGATAACTGTGATAGATTTATCAGGTGAAAGTGAGATATTGGGATCACCGATAAGTGATATCTACCTACGGCTATTGGAGCTAACATATGACGACTTTTTGATCAATCGTATAAAAAAAGTAGAAACCGTGGAAGTGGATATGCTAACTATCTATCCTCGACGAAATGCGAGGAAGTTTTTCATTTAATTAGCAAACTTTCCAGTGAAATTATCTCTCGAATCAAATAGTTTAAGTACTATTCTGTATCATTAAATTCATCTCCAGAGGAAGGGCACGTCGATCAGTTTACCTTGAATTTAAGATATTTAGCGGAACACAGTGCTGAAAGATTTACGACATTCATGCCTAACTTAGAGTCACAGAGCTAAAATATGTTCCAAGGCTCGAGCAAGTTTTTGAAGATATGCCGTGATCAATCTTATCTTCTTCAATAAACCGAAAGTACAATGGCCTTCAAGGCGTTGGTACTGGCAAAAAAATAAATTAGTAGTATGGATACCTTGCGCTGGGCATTGACTCAGTCTTGTAGTACAGGCTGCTGCCCAGTGCAAGTTCTTTGTCTTTTTGGAATAGTTTACGTATATTTTATAGCCTCAACTACCTGATATAGAGTTTTAGCCAATTGTTTAAAAAAGCCGACGCCGACATACCCACTTTCGTACCTAAACGGACAACCACAACACGTTGATCGTACCAAACAGACGTTGCAAAAGCCTTTTTGTGAAGCTATAGAATAATAAAAAAACACGTTTTGTGTGTTATGAGTTATGAGTTACTGCTCTATGTTTGCATAACAAATTATCAACCTTCAATCAATCAATCAATCAATCAATATTTTATTCATGTCATCACAGAAATGTTTACATACGTCAAACTAAAATAGACTACAATTATAATTAAAAATTACACTATCAGTATCTTATCATAAAATAATACTATCAATATATGTATATACCAATCAAAGAAATCATCCATATTTCTCTAAGATACTGACTTTGTTTAAGTAGAATAAAACACAAAAACAAATCTCCAAATCTACAGTATCT
>MU182032.1:542428-590255 GCA_016904865.1 Pissodes strobi
ATTTATATGTTTGTATAAATAAAATCGGGCTGAAAATCACAATATTACAACCGTTTTTTTCTGAAAATTATGAATGTTAATCCAAATGTCCACCAGCTCTCATTGTTCTAATTGCGTCAATATTGGGCGTTTTTTCTTAAAAGTTAATTTTTGAACAATAGTATCAGTGGTTTTATTACTAATAATTATGGTTCTAAACATAGAGCTACCTCTAATTGCCTGCCGCCCTCCTCCACACAAAAAACTGGCTACGCCTCTGCGCCCAGCACGATGGCAACCCAGCCCAGCCAACAACACCGAGTGTCTCTTTCAATGTTGTTGGCCCAGCACGTTTAGAAGGATTTTTTACATAGTTTTTAGTATATTTCTAATTTCTAATTGGTCAAAAGCTTAAATTTTGATGAAATAGTGGATGAGATATACACAATTAATTGTGATTGATTGATTCTTACCAAGTTCTAATGAATTTGCCAAGTCACCCTTCCGACTCCAAGCTGCAAAACTCTCACCATATGTCCTTTGAAAAATACAAACTTTACTCAATATTGAATATGTTTTATTGAAGAATATGCAACCGTTTCTAGAAAATTGCACTTTGTAAATGATACTTCTTTCTTGGCGACAAGCATATTTTTAAATTTTTTATTAAAATGCTATTTAAAAAATGGTGCAGCAAGTTTCTAATACTATCTTGAAACTGAAACAAGCTGTGCATTTTCCGAGAAAATTACTTCGTGTTTCAAGGGATGGATATAAAATTGTATTACTGCGGTTTTTTGTATAAGTACTCGTAAACTTCAGGGAGTCGGTATTTCTTAAAAGCATTCGACAATATAGGAAAGAAACTAAAAAAGGTGCTCTAGCCCGTCAACATAAGCTGATCGACACTCACATGAAGTAGGTTATGTAGGTATTTTAGAAATACGTAATTGAAAAGCTATTATATTTAATAAGCAAGCATCCAAAGGTAAATTTCTTACGAATTAAGATTTGTAAAGAGAGCAATTATTTAATTAGGTTCATATAGGCAATAATTTTGTAACCTTGCATCTTATAGATTACAAGAACAAAATATCTTTAAAATACATATTGAGGATAAACTTATTTATTTTAATTTTCGGAGATTCTTGCTAAAATTGCTACACTTAGCTGTTAGTAGAGAGATAAATTATGTTTTGTAAACCATTCCTCCAGTTATGTTAAAGTAGCTGCAGAGTGCAGAACACTTGAATTTACTTAACTGGAAATCAAAGTAGAAATTCTCTTTTAACGACTTCGGGATTTTAAAATTACTTAATATTGGGTTAGTTATTTTAGCTAACAGCTTTCGAACCGTTTAGATATCGGTTTGATTACTTTGAGTTTTCGCTTAACACAAATTTGTCTGAATAAATAACAGCTCTATTAAGGAAAATATTTCAGGCTGAATTAGATATATTTTATTCTAATGAACAACCGATATAGAATTAGCAGAATAGGTATCTGTAAAAAATATACCATAAAAGAGATGCCGTTGAAAGTCGGGATGTTAATAAAACCAAACGGATTGAAAAGAACCAGTTGAAATATTAATTGGGATCAACACCCATTTTATTAAGGGATAAAGCCTAAAATCAAGTTTTTTGATATCAAATCAATAACAGGACAAGTAATATATATATATTAAAAAAAACCAACCACCTTGTGTAATAATATATTTTTGCCCGATCTTTAAAACCAAGATTTTTTCGTATTTGCGTACGCGTGAGGGGGCCCAGATGAGGCCCTTCACTGCGACCCTTTGTCTATTGTGGCTCACAACTGTGATTTCCACTAGTCCAGAAGCTCCTTTTCATGAAAGCGATTATACTCGACGCGCCGAACAGATTCACCAAACACGGAAAACACTGATACAATAATTCTTCTTATTTTATGATTCCATTGATTCCAAACATAGGAACTTTGATTAACACACTCTATTTTTATTTTTTGTATTATGGATAAGAAAAATCGAAATGAAAAACAAAACATTGGGTCGATTCAATCATAAAATAAGACGAATTGTTGCCGCGATTGGTGAATCTGTTCGGCGCGTCGAGTATAGTCTTCTGGTGTGGATAGTTTTCAAATCCACAAGTGTCATTTGAGAATTTCCAAACACTGTTTGTCTGGTTCTTTCCATTGCTGGGCAGGTGCATAAAACATGTTCCATTGTTTCTTCGTCCTCCAAGGACAAGCGATTCTTCAGCGAACTCTATCTTGTTTATGTGGCTTCTTTGCCAACAATGACCAGTGTATGTGCTAACTACAGCATGTACTTGATATCATCCAAGTTGAAGTAGTTCTCTAGTTCTCACTCCTGATGGCAGAGTCATTGAGTGTTTTAGGCCCAGTAACTCTCACCATTTATTTACAAATTGTTATTGTGTCCACCTGGAGAGGGCTTCTTTAGCTGTGTTGTAAGTTATTCCCAGTACTCTAAGAGACTATGGACTGTCCGTTACATCAACAGAATTACTCAAGGTAAAACACATTATATCAGTCTTACTGAGTAGCTTCGCAGAAAACTAGTCTAAAGCCCTTGAATGTGCCTCCACCACCTCCATTTAACGAATTCAGGTTTTTATCAGGAGCCACATTACTGTACAAAGTCAACATCACGATCATCACGGCAATTCATTCCTATAAATATTAAACAACAGAGGACCTAGTCACCGTCTAAAGATAGAACAAGATAAAATATCTTTAGACGGTGACCCAGCGCTGACCCGTGTGGTACACCACGGCTAATTGGCCTTAAAGCTGAACGCTGGTCATCCACCTCAACAAATTGGAGATGATCCCGCATCAAAGTTATGAAACTTCAATTTTTCGATAAGAAGGACCAGGAAATACAAGCATAGACCTTTGAGAAAACAAAGCCGCTGAATGTGAACCCCCACTGAAAGTATCAGTAACCTTTGATATTATTCTATTAATAGCCATAACTTATTATTATTATTTACTTCAAAGTAACGTCATATTTTGAATTTTAGAGGTTTTTCAAAAACCTTTACGAGAAGAATTATAAAAACATCCATCGAGTCACCACTCTTAAAGACCGAGACTACTTGGGATGCCTTGAAAACAACGCTTTCACCCAAACACAACAATGAAGCTAGCGATACTAAGTATCTTAGAATTTACCGGGTCAAGTAAGTTCAAATAGTAATGTTAAAAAGAAGTAGCAATCGGCAGTTCTGCCAGAAGCTACGTAGCAATATCTGCTTCAACTTGCGTAAAGTGTCATTAAACCATTTATTAGTTGGCCGATGACAATCAATGGCACAAAAATCAGTCATTTCAGGAAAAGATCTAGGCTCTGCACCGCTTATGATATCAACAAACTAACCCTGTTGCTAGGAATTTGTAGCAACATACCTTAAAAACTCCCAGCGCTTCTCACGTATTAAATCATGCAGTACATGCAGACCATATTGTGTTATCTGCCAATAAATAGTTAGCTCTCACGAAATCTACTTCTTACCCCCCAGATGATCTGAGATAGACCAGTCAAACGTTCCTGACAGATAGTCCTCTTCATTTTCAGTAAATAGTATGTTAATGTAAGCAAATCGAGCTTATCTGAGACAATGGCACATACCTCACCACTGGAAGAATATTTTTCGCTACCCTTGTTATCTTTCAAATCCGAGAGAGCTTCAAAACGATTGCTCGGGACCTTAGAAGGCCCTTTAAGGTCTAGTTGGACTTCGCGCACGTTACGCTTAAATATCATGATCTTGTGCGGTGTTTTGAATACTTCTTTGTCCAAAATCCCGGGCGTTGCCTTTCCAGGGTCGGTCATTGAGAGGGTTTTTATGCCGTCCTCATCTAAACTTGACTCAATCCGTTCCTTACTCAATTCAGGATCAGCAGAAGTGAGTGCGTATTTGTTTAGGTTCCTTTTTCTTTTATTGGTCATTGGAGGTGGATTCAGATCTGGGCCTTCAGCGACTCATCGACAGCGTTAACACGGCTTGCGCTGAGTTCGAGATGAAAATAAATATTAAGAAACCCAAGGTAATGTCCATTCAGCGAACAAAGAACGTACCACAACCCATACAAATAAACGGAGAAATATTGGAGCAGGTAAACAGGTTCAAATATTTAGGATGTTGGATTGACTCTATATTAGAACCTGACATAGAAATAAGATCTAGAATAGAGCAAGCCAGAAATTATTTCGTGCGGCTTAAGAAACTGCTATGCGACCCTCGAATCAGCCTCGATCTACGCCTAAGGCTTTCAAGATGTTACATATGGTCCACACTCCTTTATGGAGCTGAAACTTGGACACTAAAAGCAGCCACTATCATCAAACTGGAAGCCTTTGAGATGTGGACTTATCGAATAATTCTAAAGATACCATAGACGGCACATACCCCAAACGAGGAGGTCCTACGAAGAATAGGTGGGGAGCGCGAGCTGCTTAGGATAGTGAAAGTGCGAAAAACATCATAACTGGGTCATATATTGAGAAATGATAAATACCGATACGCCCAACTTATCGTAAAAGGGAAAATCGAGGGCATGAGAAATATCCGAAATTGGACAGGCTTAAACTTCGAGGAACTGATAAGAACAGCTGAAAACAGGGACGAGTTTGCCATTGTAATATCCAACCTCCAATGATGGAGATGGCCCATTAAGATGAAAGAGGTAGAGGCGGGATCAGTTGAGCCCGCTTTGCCACGTATGCTCCCTTTAAAGTTCGAGTCAAGGATATGATTTGTTGTTGTCTCAGCTGAACGCTTTTGCTGATTCTTCGGTAATGCTGTCAATGGGGACTTACGTTTCGAGTTCTTTGTAATGTTTCTCTCCGTATCAATTCTTGCCTTAATTGGCGGATTTCGACTTATACGTTTCAACAAATTATACAGCGATTTGAGGCAGTGAATGACCTCATTTATGTCACCGACAGATCTCTCTGAGATACAGTAGTTTAATGGCTCGATAGATGCGAGATATTTACCACAAAAACTGGCATTTATCTTTGACTCCGTGTAATCTTCTTCCAAGATATTCTATCTTGAGATCAGTGAATATGGCAGTGGTCCCGATTAACACTTTGACTGCCACGCCAAATTCAATAGAAGGGTCACCTAGTCCACGTGTTTTTTTTTTATAGAAAAGTATTTGAAATACCTCTCTAACACTCTTTTATATGTTATCTATTTTAGTTTCGTTGTGTATAAAAAATATACACGTGGCGTAAAAGTGACAAAAATATATTTTGCGCCACGTGTGCCTATAATTAGGCACTAGTATTTATTTTCTTTATTATTATTTTATTTCGAATAATGTATTATCTTATATTTACTATATATAACCCTATGTCAAAACTACCAATTGTCTTTTATTTCACATCAATAAACACTACCTAAATAATAAAATTAATATAAAAGTAAGCGCCGGCTTTTGATAAAAGTTAAATTTTATCAAAAGCCGGCGCTATGATTATTTGCCCCACGCCACTATAAACTATATCCCATAAGAAATGCACGTAAAGTATGTTACTCTAGAATACACCCGACGCAATATTCATGATTGCATGTGTATACCAGAATATACACGTAGCGATCTGGTCTAGGCTACTGTGTATCCTCAAAGATACACATGGCAGTCAAAGTGTTAAACGACACGGTATCAACATTACCCATCCATACTCGGAGCTGCGTCCTAAAAAGCACTAGAATTCCATGAATTTTTACTAATCCTTATTACAGGAAAAATAAATTTTATATAACCGTGTGAGTAAGTCGCGGTGGTTGATCGAAAACACGGAGTGCTCGTTATTTTCGGATAACATCAAATCCGATTTGAACAGTAGGATGGCTAAAATCAGAATTAACGAACGAACCAAGTGTTGGGGAAACACCCCAACACGTGTAGAAACTATCGTTTTTCACCGTATAGTTTGGTGATAACACCCTGTATGTATGTAGTATGAATCAACCGTAATTAAACTCAAAATTGATTTATTTCACCCCGGGTACAACCCAATTTGTGCATTTAAATTAGCATATGTCAGTTCTTCAAGACCCCTTAGTCTCAACCTGGACGGACGAACCCTTAGTTCGAACCTGTACACCAGTACTGTCAGTATAATAGATTACAATATAGTAACTTTTCACTCGTAAAGGAAAACGTTTGTAATCGTTTTCAATTTAATGTATCCTTGTCTCAGTCTGTGTTGTGTGAGCAACCACGTGTCAAATAAAGAAAGAAAATATTTTCTACCCTGTCGTCTTCAATGAATTCGGTATGTGCCACCGCCCACTTTTTATGATGTGGTTTTGCCGCTAGGCGGCCATCTCGAAGAAGGAAATTAAATTAATCAAGTCACTCAAGTCAGAAGTCAGTGCGTAGCAAGCACTCAGCCGTGATGCGTCGGTCGTTGCACCGCTCCGCATGTTTTTAGCGCCAAAAAAACATCTAGCTTGTCCTAGCTCTGTTTAAGGCAACTCATTTGTGTTTCGCTCATTTTGTTAGTTATTTTCGTATACTAGATCAGTCCCGTCACTGCTCTCTAGCCTCTCAAAGTGCAAGTTTAACGTTCACTCACGCAAGAACGAATATTCTCGTTCTCCTCTTCGCGCCAAAAGGTTCCATCCTTTTAGGTAAATTCTCCGTTAGTATGCACAGATATTAGAAAATATCTAGTGCACCTCAGTTATCTTAGTCCAAGTTTGGACAAGACAAGACCTCCTTTGGGCTTTCTTAAGCGTTTCCTTACAGCCAGAAACGACGAAGCGTCTCATGGTAATGGAAGAAAATCAGTAAAATCGCGGCACTAAATTTGTAAGTTGTATCGTACCTGTACGCAGTGTACGAAGCAGAGACAAAAGTAAATAAAGGTATTTCGTGAGAAAGGAACAGTTAGTTTAGGTTAGAAAAGTTGATCACATTCAGGAAAGACACTGTTTTATTCTTGAATATAATAATTGCAAATATAAATTTCCTAAAGAATCTAGAAAAGTAAATGTTTGAATGAACGAAAACGAATGCTTGCAATTAGTCTAAGAACTGTATATATATTCCTATTTAACATAAAAACAATGCTGTTTATTTATATCGATAATATTCAAAAGCAAATTACACCTGCATTATTAAATTAAATCAAACCGAATACATGTTTCAGTTCATCCTATAGATATAACCCCACCACCTTATGGTACTACAGTTTATTAAATGTGGTTAATTAACAATTAAGATACCACTCTCTCCTTTATGGTTTTAAGCAATAGAAAATCACTTGTTTATCCCGACCACCAAGAAAGAATATCGCTTAATCTATCTCCTATTTTCTTAAAATTTCTAACGACGCCGACGCTCTAATAACTAGTCAACTCGAAGGTTTACTTTCGTTTTAATGGATGTTGCTAAAGTTGCACCGTATGTTGAATATTAGTAAAGTAATAGAGCTTTAAAGCTTTCGAAAATAGGTATTCTAATCCTTTCTTGTTTCGCCACCATTAAAATTTAGAGCAGAAAGCTATTCACTATTTTTTGTTACCTAATAAAGAACAACTACAAGCAAAGTTGGAAGAAAGCGTCGCTCAGTCCTCACCCTTCCCAATCCATGCTTAGTTAAGGACTTGACTTATTAGCTGGCACAGAATAGTGACTTTTCACTTGATATAAATACAGGTACTCATGAATTTTACGCTTCTATGAAAATATCAGCTATCTTATTCTCAAAACAAGTTCGATCCCTATTTCCGGTGCGTGAATAACAAATCGTTTTTAAATGGCTTTTTATTTCATCCGATTTCACTCACTTAGCTTTAACTAAGGGAGGAATATTTATAAATTAAAATTTTGACACAGATTTATCGCTTTTTTGCACTCTACCGCGTTGTGGATGTTTTTTATTTGTTTTTAATAACTTTCAATTTGGTTTGGAACGATAAACGTACAAAACGGGACGTAGCAGAGAATTGATGCGCCTCCTTTTTAAATTTGCTTTTTAATTGATCGATAGACTTGGCAACTGAAATAAGCATCCATATCAATTGTAGTGATTCAATAATTAATGGATTGAAATTGGTCAATGTGACAGAAAAGTTAATGATGCAAACGCTACCAATCAATTTAACATATAATTAACACACACACTTCCTTGTGGAAATGCATTTTATCCAATTATGGACCAGAATGTTCATTTATGTAGAAATAGTTTTATTATCTCCTGTTTGTACTCCAGGTATTTCATCCGTGATAGGCAGGTTAAGGGATTCCAACTCTAGTGATTTTGATGGTATTTTCGACAACAGGTTAAATGTAAATAACGCTATATTCTAGCTTTCCTCATAAACGTATCAATTGATTGGGTCCATTGGAGCTGACAACAATTATCCCAGCTTATAAAAGGGCTGATCCAAAAGTTTTTTTCCAAACTAAGGTGCTGCAAATCTACTTTCAAGAATTTGCAAAATTTTTGAAACATCAAATCACACTTCCTAAGGGCATGCTCATTAGGTACTCACGTGCTTTCGTCAAGACGGCGTGATAACCATGCCATATATCACGAGCAATATATGACGAAGAATTTTCACACGGTATCATAATAAGCGATCATTGACAGGAATTTAAAGTAAACCAAATATGCAGAGATATCAAAGTTTACAGTGAAGTACCATGGAGAGAAGACGTCTATTGCCACCAATTTTGAATCGACGGACGCAGGAGACAACGAAAAAGGCAAACTCTACGGATGCTTTGTATCACTCATTATTGCAAAAGGTATGTTGAGAAGCTTATCAATTACTTTCAAATGAGTCAAGCCACATTCAGCTTTCTGATAGATCGATTATGGGGTATATTCTCCGAATGAAATGATTACAATTACTGTGAGATAAACGATATTATGTATTTATTCCATAGTACAAAGATAGACAGAGGTCTGGAAGAAGAGTATATTATTACAACTACTTAAATTAATTTTGTTAAAAGAGGTTTAGATTCTGAGGTTTCACATGAGCCATTAGCCTTCTTAATAAATCTTAGTTTTTCTAGTCGGCTGAAAGTAGGAAAAGTTGTTCCTATCTTTAAGAGAGATGATCCTGAATTGATGAAGAACTATAGACTGGTGGTGGTGTCGTCTTCATTTTCGAAAATTTTTGAATATGCTTTCCTAGTTCAATTCTTCGAGTTTTTATTAAAATTTAATTTAATTAATGATAATCAGCATGGTTTCTTACCTGGAAAATCTACAAATACTGCCATTCAGGAATTCTATGATAAAATTCTGGACAGGGTTGACGATGGAGAGTGTCCAGTTGCTGTTTTTCTTGACCTTTCAAGAGCTTTTGATTGTGTCAATATTAATCTATTACTGTCCAAATTGGAAGACAATGGGATCCGGGGTAAACCGCTGTGGTGGCTGAATTAATTCTTGAGTGACAGAGTTCAGTATGTTTCTCTTGACTATTTGTCTAGTAATAGTAGACAGAATGCAAGTTCATCATATAAGACTGTTCGTTCGGGTGTGCCTCAAGGCTCAGTTCTAGGACCCCTTTTATTTATAATATACGTTAATAACATAGTTAGCATAGCTGCTGATTTTCATGTATGCAGACGACACTACTGTCTTGGTTTCTGGTAAATCTCAGGAGCAACTTATGGAAAAGTGTAACGATACCTTGGATAAATTATTTAATTTTTTCAATAGCAATGACTTACATCTAAATGCAAAACAAAACCAAGCATTGATATTTAGAATGCCTCAAAGACCTCTGGTTGACCCTCCATCATTAAATATAAATAATGAGAATGAGACTGATGGTTTTCTATCCTGGCGACCGCACTGTGAAGCCTTATGTGGAAGGCTTAATCAAGTGTGTTATCAGGTTAGAATCTTGCGCCATGTACTTAATATTGAGCAGTTATTGTCCCTTTTTTATGCCCAGGCGGATAGTCGGCTAGCGTATGGAATTTGTTTCTGGGGTGCATCTTCTATGGTCTCAGATGTATTTATTGCGCAGAAGAAAATTATTAGGGTCATTGCGGGTGTCTCCCTTACATCTTCTTGTAGAAATTTGTTTGTGAAATTTAAAGTACTGACAGTTCATTCATTATTTATATAAATGTTTTTGTTAATAAGTCAATGTATAAAACGTCCTCAATGTTTCATTCATATGATACTCGTCGGAAGAATGACATTATGACAGCGCACTGTAAGTTGAATGTAACAAAAAATCATTGCGCTGTTTGGGCGTTACATTATTTAATTCACTTCCAATTAATCTTAAGGTTTGTTCAAGTGTTAACATATTTAAGCGGAGGTTGAAGCAATTGCTAGTTTCTAAATCTATATATTCTCTCGATGAATTCATTAATAAACAATAATTGTTGATTGTTTAATGTTAATTGTTATTTATTTGTAACATAGCTTTATTATTTTTTTATACTGACGATGTCTATTTTCTCAAAAGTCTTTGATGAATAAAGTATTATTATTATTATTATTATTATTATTATTATTATTATTATTATTATTATTATTATTATTATTCGGTAAGTAAGTTGGATAGGTCGTGTTCAGAGGAAAGAATAGATATTAGAAGGGGGACATTTTGAGCGACTGAACCCTAAACTTGACTGTTTTAATATTTTTTATTAAATTAAGAACACCCATGCGGGTGTCCAGTTTTTAATCTTCGGTGAAAATTCTGGCCGGATATAAAAAATCCATATCTTCATCTACTTTTGCTAGTGGATTAGAAGATGGTGCCTCCAGTGCTACTAATATAGCCTTATCCATTTCGTCCAAAGCTGCGGCATTCGCACGATTTCGGTCACACGACACATTGGCATTGAACCCTGAGGTTGCCCGGAACTGTTCAACGGCGGACGGATGATATCGCCCTCCCTTCACTTTGGGAGTGTTTTGCATGATCGGTAGCATCGGAGATTCTGGATTCCGTGACATCTTCTTTATAATATCTTCAATAAGAATTGTAATTGGACAGTATAAATATACTTTTTAATTTACCTTTATAGCGAAATTGCATCTCACAGATGTTTCCGCTTGCCTTGGATTGATTTACTTGCACGTTAATTTCTCTCTTTAGACATAAGCTTTATGACGAAATGCAATTTACTAAATTAAACATACAGAATTTTTTTCACATATCTCGCTAGCAGCAATACGTCCACCAGATATGTACTACACCTATAAATTAGGGATTTCCGATCAGTGGAATTGTGTTGTGTGCACCATCTGCCAACAATTGTTGCATAATTTCAAGAAGACTACATTGGCAAGCCTTCTTATACGGCACAACATTTCCAGACAATATCTCATTTTCCTCTTTGCTTTGAGGCCGTTGACGGCAAACATATACGGGTTCAAAAACTTCGACACAACGGTTCAATGAACTTAAATTACAAACACTATTTGTACTAATGACAGGAGCCTAGGAGAAAGATTGCGATTCGTCAATATTTGAAGAAATTGTGCAATGGCACATTGGATATGCCTGCTTCCTCTATTTTCGAGGCAATCAGTCTTAACTTGCATTTGGCCTGACTGGCGATGAGGGATTTGCGTCAAGCGAGAATCCCTTACTGCCAAAGTTTCAATGGTTTAGCCAAGGATATTGAAAAAACTGCTGAAATTTTACCAATGTCGCTCACCACAGAGATGGTTATCGACCTAATAACATGGATATCACTGTTGATGTACATCTAAAAGGGATTCAAAGCCTAACTCATGGTCTCACCGCTCGAGAGGGAAGACATGCAAGCAACATTAGCAACGAATTTGCAAATTAATTCGATAGTTCTACAGGCATGTTACCTTGGCAGTTATGCAAGATATAGGAGGTACTCATAAGGTAAATACTTTAAATTGATCATATCTAACAACGTTGCTTGGCGAATCGCTTCCATTTATTCGCTCCTGAACCTGTATTCTGGAGTTATTGGAACAGATCTCACATAGGAAGAGAAGGTGTAATAGGATGTAAACTTATCGATTTGCATTCGATGAGGACAATCACGTATCTGAGGAATATAATACATCTCTATTATATATTTTTTTCCTACGTGGGACCTGTTCTAATGACTCAATAATGACTCCTCAGGTGTGAAAGCAAATATGAACTTTTACAGGCCACTACAATCGCGACGATACGTTTTGATTGCGATTTCAGTAGAAAATATTGCTTGTTCAGGCCATATCGCGCTATGGTTAACATATAACGCGTATCTCTGAAAATACCTCATTATAAAGTACCTACATGTTGGTGCTTCTCAATATATCGTCCATATGTTTCTTGCGATATATGGTATGGTTATAGCGCCATATGAAAGCGCTCTTAGGCTGTTTTCCGACAAAATTTTGTAGGTATGATATTCGTTACAAACCACTAACATCTCAAGATGTACCTTGAGAGCCGCTATCAATATGGATAATATTTCCTAGGATAAACGTCAAACCCGCCGTAATATAATTAAGGACTGCAGCATAATATGTTGAAGGAAAATTTTCAAGTCCTAGGAAAATAATCTGTTTTTAAATTAAATTAACACATTTTGTGGTAACCTTTCGCCCCTCGAACTTTTGAAGAAGTAATAATTTTTTGTGTATACTCAATACGATCAAGTGGTAACACTGCTAATGTCTACGTGCGAGTTTTACATTTTAAGACATAACAAAAGTCAGTAATGCCAATATGTGAGATAGTCCTCAAAAATGTGGAGAATTTGCAGGTGCACTGAAGGATTTATGAGAAACGTAGGGTTGTCAGGAAAATACAGGATTTTTGCGCTTCAACAGAACGCCTTTTTCTCAGTTCTAAACTTTTAACCAAATTCCAATCGGGTCTCGGGCGAATTCGTTCCGATTCGATGCCACCGTCAGGCAAATCAATGTCAATTGTTAAACAGAAGAAATATCAACGTATCGATCATCGCCACGACGCGACGCAGCTCATTCCAAATTCAATCCATTCAGTCAGCTCAGTTTAGTGAAATATTACCGAACATATTTATACCATACTTATATAGCGTTTTGTTGTATTAACTTTAATTAATTTTCAATTATAATGTAATAATAAGCAGGGACGGCTTAAGACTTCTTGAGGCCCTGGGCCTAGATGTAAGAGGAGGCCCCCTTGACTACGGGGGAGGGGCCGCACCCCCTGGGCCCGCCCTACCCGTGTTGTCATTACATGCGCCGCAGGCGAAAATTTTCTTAAATTTCAAGGTCATTGTCAACACAAGGTCAAGGTCATAACTTTTGCAGAACTTGAATTTTTTAGGAAACCCGGGCACACTTAATGTAAAACCAAAAGCATAAATTAATATTTAAACTGTTCTTTAAATAAATATTACAATTATTATTTTTTCCGATAAAAGTTACTTACATCTGTCTCCGACCATGTTTTATCTCCTTCAAAAACTACACATGAATAAATAGCGAAATAAAATAGGTAATTAGTATTTTTTATTGCATCCAAAAATCCAAATGCAAAAGACAACTTTCCGCAACAGATATTTCTTCCAATGCGGGATTTAAAAGGCTCTCTGGAACGGCAAACCAGCGCCTTTGCCAAATTAACACGTCGGATAGTCTTGATCGGCAGTGAATTGATTAAATTATAATTGTTTAAGATTTAATGTACCTCTAATTTGTGTGACATTGCGATTCTTTTTAATTAATTTTTTCTTTGTAGTGTATTTAGAAAATCTTTTAGCGTTCACTTAAGTAGGCGGAGTCCCCCTTGATATAGGTACATTTGTTTCAGCAAAAAAGTATCTTATATCCTATAGGGAATAAGACATTAATAAATAAGAAAAAATAACTTTTTAACTAAAATGTAATGTATATTGTGGAAACTTTTCTAACAAAATAACAAATTATAATTAACAAATTACAAAGGTCGTTTTCTACATTTTGCACAAGCTAAATCGGGGATTATTTCTTCAAAATCGTTGGTTTGTAAAATTTCGCGTTCAATACTCATCAAACTTACGTTATTCAATCGTGACTGGCTCATGCGGTTTCTAATTTCGCTTTTGACTATTTCAAGTTTGGCGAATGAACGTTCCCCGCTTGCATGGTGACCATCATGGATAAAAAAATTCTCATAGCAATTTCAATGTTTGGAAATACTGTGAAAATATATTTTTTAAACATATATGTATAAAGCGTACCGATTCCAATAGACTTATAATCTCCATCTTCTGTTAGTTCATCTTGATTATCAGTAGATTTCTTTTTCTTCTCATTTTTATTCTTCTCCATTTCTACTTCCTGTTTTTTTAGTTTTTCAATATCGATGCTGATATAGGATTTGAAATGCTCACATTCCAAAATTAATTCATCGGTGTTAATGTCCTTGTCATAAAATTGTGACAGTTTTACGGCTTCTCTTGAAATTTCAATTTCAGTTAAGTTAGAAATTTTTTCAAAAAAACCAAACCTTTCAAATATTTGTTCATATTTTTGACCACGTTTTTCAGTATTTGAGACAGTCTATTATTGGTAGATAGGTTTCGACCTCGGTTTCGACTCTAAATTTCTGACTGCTTTGAAGAGTAACGCCGGCGCCGGTTTCTTTATTTTCGTTACCTTCAAGGAAAGTTACTTTGACACTTCGTTGTTTTACTCGATTCTGAGTATCGCGGTACTCCTTTATAACTGATTTTTCTCTGACTTTTGATTCATAAGAATAAAAACGTCTCTTTTTTTCTTGATATATGTCATCAACGATTTAAAAAATTTTACAATTTAAGTTTTCCTTTTGGACGAACAAATTTACTTTGTTAATCCGAGTCAAAATATCGTTCCAAAAAATAGTTAAGAAAGTGGTTTCTAATTCATCCATCTTGCTATTTAATGTTTTTGCATGAAATCAAAAACTTTTTTGAGTTTTTTCTGATCATATTAATGAAACTGTTTCGCTACACGCTACTTTTTTTTATATAATTTTTTTTCCATATTTTTTTTTTAAATTAGGCGTAGGCTTAGTGAGGCCCCTTTGGCGCCGGAGGCCCTGGGCCCGGGCCCAGCCGGCCCATGCCTTAAGACGTCCCTGATAATAAGTAAGTACTTCGCACTTTCCTAATACGTCAGTTTTCGTTTTGTTCAGTTTATGCTTTAATAATAGTAAATATAATCAAAAGACTTCGTGACAAGAATGAAAAAGAACAGAAATGAAATTTAGTAATCTTGCTTGCTGCTGCCATCATATAACCATAAACCATGTTGACGCGGCAATGGTTGCGTTTGACTTTGATATTCGCTAGCCGCAGTAGCCGCCCACAAACATGCGATTTAATCTCTCAGATATGATTAATAGCTTAACCCGTTCATCTAAACGTCGTTACTTTGCTTTTTGGTTTAGTTTTTTTTTTGGGTGTTGTTTTTAACAAAAAAAATTAACTGCGTGCGGAGTTACGAAGCACCTGCTGCGTCTTTAAAATTTTAAGTTATCACCGCGTAATTTTCTTTTACCTACATGCCCGCTACGGAATATTGAACTTGGGAATCAGCAGCACTACAGGCATATTTTCTTCTGTAAAAAATTGCTGTAAGAAAATTGGTTGGATTGTCACATGGGGATTCATGTAGAGCTACCTGCAAAAGCACAAATCTTTTAAAAATAAATTCTTATTTCAAGCTACCCGATTTCATCATGAGCACAACACTCCCATTCAGGGACTACTGTTGTCAAATAATTATCGATCGATCTATACTGCCTGCAAATATTTAAATGCACTAAAAAGTAATATTAAAAGCCAAAAATATAAATATGTGCAAAATTAGACTAAACAATGTTTTAATATAAAAAATTGTTTACTTCGATGTAATTATTTTTAATTGGAGAAATAAACGTATTTATTTTTATAACTACTTTTCCAATTTTTATTAATGTCAATATACAGGGGGTCCGGTATGCATATGGTATATTCTTAGGAGTGTATAGGGGAGGTCAGAATAACCCTAATTTGTCATTGGAGAAAAATTCCTTAAGTGCGCGGAGATACGATAACGGAGATACAGAACCCCAAAAGGTTATCCATCGATTTGTCTTTTAGGCTCTATCTTTTGAAGCGACTTGTATGATTTAATGAAATTTCAATTTTTTATTTAGGTTATAAGGACTCGTAAAACCATACTACAGTAAATTTTTGCATCGTCAGGGAAGTCAGAAGCGGACTGACACACCACTCGTTGGACCAACATTTGACGGTTGTCATTTTACAGAGCTGCAAACTGGCTATTTAAATACTTTGGTCATCTTCTTAAAAGAAATATTTTACATTTGCTTTGATAAAATTAGCAATTTTTCAAAAAAATTTAGAATTGTGTAACACATTATTAACCCTCCGACCGTGTGGTTAAAAAATCAATCAATATGCCTGTATTTATATTTTTTATAATTATGTCTTTTGAGGATTGATAATGTCATAAATAAAAAAACATGTATTACGGTTTAAAAAACGAGTGTCAAAATAGAGTAAAACTATTTTTATATTGTAAGACAAAAACTATGCACTGCTCAAATCATAGCAATTGGAACATGTAAAATGTGTATGCTCCATACAATTTGCCTTCTACACAATTCACATGCAGAAGTCTTTCGGTCCTTCGCTGATGGTGATGATGAATTACACGGTTCTTGAATAGTTGTAGGTTGTAATAAGGGGTAACAGATGTCCTGGGATTAAGTTCCACAGTGATGCAGTGTGCTAGACAAACGAGTTCTTGTAAAGCGTTTTTCTAGGTTTTTCCAATTGTACGACGAACTGGTGCGCTCTTGCCGTCTTCCGTGACTGACTGACATGCGTTTCCAGGGTCGGGATGAGGATGGCCAAATCCTGGAAACATCTGCAGTGAAAGTATCTGTAAAAGTGGGACATCTTGGCCACATGTCTGCTGCGTTCCAGACTATCCAATGATGTCAGGGTCCGCCTCTTGGTAAACGTGGCTGCTTGGGTCTTTGCTGCATTGAACTGGCCCAAATTGCTATGGCCCCAAGTTTGAATTTCTTCCAGGTCTTGATTAATTGCTGTAATCTGCTCCTGTCTGCGATGATAAGTCCCTATCGCTGGTAAAAAATTTTCTGATTTAAATTGGGAAACAAGGGTACTGTCATCTGCAAAACTGTACACAGGGTCATTCGTTTCGGTCAGCAGGTCATTAATATAGATGAGGAACACACTTGGTGAAAGTATTGCGCCCTGAGGCACGTCGGCGTTAATGGTGAATGTGTCTGAGATGTGTCCATCAACTGCAACGTGCAGAGATCGGTTCTTAAGGAAACTTGCAAGCCAGATGCAGAAAGAGGCTGGCAGTCCGAAGGACGGCAGTTTGTTGAGCAATCCGTAATGCCAAACTCTGTCGAATGCCTTCGAAAAATCCACGCCATTGCTCGAGACTCTCCGCAGTTCTGAATTGCTATACAGCATATATGAGTGACATAGGCCAATATATCTACTGTCGATCTCTCTTTGCGAGAGCCGTATTAATTATCGCTGATTATTCTGTTGTTCTCGAGGTACTTGAGTAGTTGCTGGTTGACTACACGTTCCATGACTTTGGAGATTATGGGAAGCAAGGCGATGAGGGTGTTGTTTTCTTACCTTTTTTTGGAACAGGTTGCACTTTCCAAGAAGATGGGTGAATCCCTTTTCGGCAAGACAGAGAAAATAGTCTGGAAAAAACGGTTGGCGCAGTTCTTTAACACGATGGTAGGTATTTCGTCCGGTTCTGATGCCTTTTGCGTATTTAGTTCTTTAAGGATTTTACGAATATCACTGTGATGAAACTTGACTTCTGCCATGGTAGTGATGATGTTCGATATGGTGGAGAGAGCCCTGCCTTGGGGGAGCATGTTTGTTTTTTCCTTGGCTGTAGTCGCTGTGATGCCACGTTCGTCTGTCAAAGGTGGGAGAGACGTTTTTGTAAAGTTATTACTTACTGACTTTTTACCGACCAGAAATTCCTGGAGGCACTGGGGCATTGCAAAAGTTTATTCCTGATCCTTTGATAGTCTTTGTTTCGTCGATCAAACGTTTGCATTCGTTTCCCGCTTCGATAAAATAATTGCGATTTTCAGCAGTCTGATTTTGCTGCCAGTACTGGTAGCCTTGCTGTTTCCTACCCATGGGCGTAGACAGGGAGGGGCCAGGGGGGGCCGTGGCCCCCCCCTGGGAATTTAACCGACTCATGACTTTTGTGTAAAAATTGGGCGTGGCCCCCCAAAATTTGTCACTACTGCGGCCTTGTCTACGGCTCGCCCCCCCTGAGAAAAAATCCTGTCTACGCCCATGTTCCTACCTACAGCTCTTTTGCATCTTCTGTCAAACCAGGGCTTTCCTTTTGACAGTAACTTGACGGAATTTGGAATGGATGCTTTTATTCCTGAGGAGATTACTTGCGTAATCTCGTCGCAGCAGACTGACGGGTCATCAGCGCCAATACTGCCAATGCAGACGTTGAGCCAAGGAAAATTTAGGTAGAACTCCCTTAGATCGTCCCAGTTTGCAGAATTGTAATGCCGGATTCTGTAGAAGTGGAAATTCACAAACCGTTGTAATAAGTTTATGGCCGGAAGTACCTAATGGCGGACCAACTGTAACTGGGTACTGGTCAGGATTGGTGGGTGGAAAAAATATCCAGGAGGGTGGTGAATTCGCCCCTCTCTCAGATTCGTGGTTCTTCGTCTACAAGTTGAGTAAGCCCGCAGCTGATGGCAAATGCTTCAGCTTCTCTACCTTCGTTGTCGGTCTTGTTGTGATGTTTAAGCCAGTTGGTGTTCTGGGCATTAAAATCTCCCAAAACGATTATTTCTGAATTGGGGTGATCGACCTCTATTGAGTCAAAAGTGGTAGCTATTGTTGTAAAGAAGCTTTGGTAGCTATACAAACTTGGTTAATCCCTTGGCGGTGGACTTGAGGCACATAACGTCAAGGTTGTTCGGTTCGAGTGTTTCGTCGCGGTGACATAAGAGGTCGCTTCGGACAAAAAGGCATGTTAAATGAAGAGTGAAGGCTGTGTGCATGTACGAAATATACTAAATGAAACACCCTTTGTATTCCATGCAAAAACTTTTAAGCCAAAAGGACTTCTTAAATTAGCGTAACAGAGCGCTTTCGGCCTGAGCCATCATCAGTGTTGCCTGGAAAATCAGTAAAAGAACCAACCATTAGTGGAAAACAGTAAATGCTGTAGAATTTTAAGAAAAGAAATTAAAATAATGCAATTGACATTGTTTTGTTAAGATTCTGAATTTATTAAGATATAAAGAAGTTAATTAATTTTTGTCACTCACTTGTCAGTTGAACAAAAAGACATATCCACCAAGAGGAACAAACAAGATCAAACGACAACGGTCACATCAAAATATAGGTTACAAGTTACATTTTTCAAAAAAGGTTCACATAATTTAACACAAAACAAAGACCTTATCGAGGTGAGAACCACGTTTTGGTGGAACGACAAACGTGTCGCCGTTAACAGGATTGACAAGCAGACTGATGACCGCCGATGCAGGAAGCAATACGTCAAGAGTTGGCGGTAATTTTAAATATCAAGTGATGTTTGGAAGATAAATAAAAATTTTAAAGTACCTAATTTTATAGATTATACTTAAATTACAGAAAAACTGCCACTAAGCCAGATGAGACTTAACAAATTGATACGATCAATGTTAAATGATCTGAACCAAACAAGACTTATTTGAAATTTTAATTGGTTGAATATGTAGGTATAAAAACGTTTTTTTAAGAAATGAAGAAAGTGCTTAATTAAATAGGTTGATAGTGAACTAATTAAGAGAAGATATGGCTCAGGCCGAAAGCGCTCTTTTACGCTAATTTAAGAAGTCCTTTGGGATTAAAAGTTTTTAAATGAAATACAAAGGGTGTTTCATTTAGTAAAAAGGCATATTCCTTATGTCTAAATCGGGTGTGTAGGTTATAACCAGGACAGGGGTAGTTTACTGTTGTAGGGCTAGTATGTTTGGTGTATTTGCTTGTAGATGTTGCTGTACCGGATTTATGTTTGTATTTAGGCCTCTTATGTTGCAGAAATCTATTCTAAATTGGTTCGGTGTCTTAGCTGTCTGTGAAATAATCGCGACGCTAAAAATGTGTTCCAAGTAATTATTGTCTTTAAAAATGTGCTGTGAATTAACACCACCAATGTTTAGGAGGGAATAAAAAAATGTCAGGGGCCATCACGTGAAACATTGTGATTCGCTCATATTCTTCTAAGTGGTCTACTCCCCTCTTGGTTGAATTGTAAACCGTTATTATTTCAGTCTTAGGCTTTCTTCAGTCGGAATTTCCTCTTTATTTTTTCGCGCTGTTTCCTTTGATGTGAATTTATGATCTTTCAGTAACTTGTTCATTAGGTTATAGCTCGTAAAAAAGTTGCCGAAGGATATGTTACGATTAGTGCCGGATAGTGGTTCAATCAAAAATAAGTCTTCCGATTTATTACTAACTCTAAAAGAACCTTCGGGTTGGGCGCTTACATAAACCTCCATATTAACCAGGCAATAGGTACGGTATCCACTAATGCATATATATTTTATGCCGTACTAATGCATATACATTTACGCTGTACTTGGAGGGTTTATTCGGGATGTACTGTTTGAAGAAGACTCGGCCACGAAACGCCTCAAGCTTTTCGTTGATCGTTAAGTAGGCAATAGGATTATAACATACTTTACATTTGTCAACAAATTTGCCAAAAATACCCCTTATCTCTGCCAAATTTTCAATGGTTTTTCCTTCGGCCCAATAGTGTATGTTATCAAAACGCAAACAGTTTACTTAAAAAGACGACCTTTGCAAAGTTGCAAAGGCATGGTAGATCACAGTATAATTCCCCTCCCATCAGTACACCACATATCTTCCATGTTTTGCCGATTCGATTTATATAAATCGGTTTAATATAGCAACCCAAAAACGGCTATTATTTCTAATTCATCAGTTTGTATGACCTTATCAGCGTTATATAATCGTGCTCTTTCACGAATTTTAATGCTTGTGAATTTTACTATATCTGTAATAATTTGATTGTAAAAAAGCTGCCAGCATTCTAGGACAGTTTTTGCAGATTTAGCATGTCGTTTCACCCCAGGCCAAATAATAATAATATTCTCTGCTCATGTTCGTACTTGCTTTCTATTTCACCCTTTCAACCATCTACTTCCATATTTATCACAAAAATATTTAGAAAGTGATTGAGTCTCACTCAACTCACTTTCATCCGGTTCGACGTTGTCTTCATTTGCAGATTCTGCATTTTCGTTCGTATCTCCGTTGTCATCCATTTCAGCTTCGTTGATGTCGTCATCTTTCTCTCGATTCCCAACTTCCTGAATAACTTCAAGCTCTCCATCTGAGGAATTATTTCCATCTTCAAGTTGCAAACGAGGTTCGTTCTCAATTTCGGCCAGGCGTAAAAGATTCTCCTGTTCTTTTTCGAAGGACATCTACAATAAAATATAGTTATTATTCAGCAGTAGGAGAAACAAAAACTTTTTTACTTCAAAACTCGACTATATTATAACTAAGACAGCCAGCTCTGTAGCTTTGTTAAACAATGAAGCAAGTCTAGCAAATACATGAAATGCGATGATATAATATTAATTTTCTAAACTCATAAAAAAAATAACAAAGGATAATTATTCCTTGGAATAATTAATGTTCATAAGATTTACAAAACGTTCAAAAAATGTATGATCTGAAAACTTGTTCAAAAAAAAATGTAAGGAAAAGTAAACAAGACCGGTACTAGAAAGGTAACGGTCGAAAGAATCGGAATTATCCATGTCTTTACGGTCTAGCAAAATGCTCCCAACGCCTCGGTGGCGTAGTAGTTAAACGTTCTGCTTGTCATTTGTATGCCGCGGGTTTGATTCCCGCCCGTCGCAACGCAAGTTTTGTTAACTTTTTTTAAAGTTATGTTTGCTTTTTGATGTGTAAACATCTTACGTAGAGGGTAAATCTCGCGAAAATCGACGGAAATGTGAAACCCAGATATGACATTATAACAATGCGCAGTCTGCGTCAGCCCTTCCTTGTAAAGCGACTAGCGGATAAAGACATCAGACGAGATGGGAGCAAAGTATCGAATGTGCAAAGTTTCGAAAATGTTCGTTTCACCTTTCGCATGGCCCTCCGCTCGCTAACCAGGTGCTAACCAAAAACCAGGTGCTAACCAAAACTAACCCAAGACATACCCAAAATCAAGAAAGAATCATTTTGTCGAAAGCTTCGGGTCCGCTCGGGATTTTCGATACTTTGCACATTCGATACTTTGTGGCTTTCCCCATCAGACAGCTGCAAAATACATTCCCGACTTGTCGGAAGGCATCGGGTGTTTTTGTTACATTGCGTTCCTGTTTTACCTATGTCTTTACGATGCAATGAATTGCTTACAAGTGCTCTGGTGCGACCGTCCTGTTCTGTTTTTCAAATAAATCGCCTCTCCGGGAAATTTTGTGGGGAAACACATATATGATGCGACTTTGGGTTACGAGTTAAAAATAATAATATGTACGACGTTTCATCTTCAAACAAAAAAAAAGTAGCGAATTGTACAGGACGATCAAGATAACTCTTTAAATGGAAAAATCTGCATTATTTTTGAAATTAGAAAAAATATTCCGAACAGAAGTTGTTTCATTTCATTTGCTTTTACGCATGCTTTTCTTTTAATGCAGACATGGTATTTCAAAAGGAGCAAGACACATGCAAACTTTTTTTAAATGCAATATATCACATATTTGAATGATTTTGTATTTTCTAATACATTCTGCATATTATTCATATAATATATAACGTATCAAAAATAATAGTTCTCGAAATGCTGAACGTTCTAATTTACTGATTTATTTTTATTTTCTGCTAGTATTTTACAAAATGAGGTATTCGATTGCTGAAAGGTTGACAATTATCGAGTCTTTTTTCAAAAATGATAATGATGCTAGAAGGAAGAACACGAGAACAGTTTAGGGAAAATGTTCAGAATCGTTGAATAGTATGATCTGTACAAACTATAATTAAGACGAGAAAGCTACTGCATGAAACAGCATCTTAATTAAATAAGAAAATTGTATAAGTTATGAGCCACGAATTCATGGAAGCTTTAAATCAATACGAAACCACGATTTAAAAATTAGTCCATTTCAACAATTAAACGACGAACAAAAAAATTGGAGACAGGAAATTGTTCAAATTCTAAGAGGAAGTTTTATTCAAGAACCAAATTATTTCAATAAAATTTTGTGGACCGATGAAACGATATTTACCACTCCCGGTATTTATAATAGGAAAAACGCAAAATATAATTTGGAAACTGAGCACCTTCTCATAATATTCTGGCAATAAGAGACTATTTTTATAATAATTATCAAGTGTGGATGGGTGAGTATGGATCAATCAACTGGCCCGCGAACTCCCCAGATCTAACTGTCATGAATACCTTCCTTTCGAGCAGTTTGAAAAATACATTATATAGAGAAAGAATAAACAAAATTGAAGAAATAGAAAGGAAAATTGTTGAAGAAATAAGGAATTTAAGTAAAAGTGTGCACGAAGCAATTATAAAGGCACTGGAACGTCAGAAAAGAATAATTTACGACAAATGTGATGAGGTTAATGAGGAGCATGCTGAGCATTTACCTAATTTAAGTTAGAAATTATACGTTTTATTTATTTTCTTGCTTATGGTTGATTGTAAGTTTTAATTATCTAGTACGTTATTTTCCAATTTAATAAACAGAATTTAAAACTATGTATTATTATAGCTCATCTTGTGAAGTATTAGCAAAAAATAAAGATGAATCGGTAAATCTGAGTTCAACCATCAATACCATGATATTTGAGAAATGGACCTTCAAGTAGCAGCAGGTATCTAAAGAGGTGCGTAATTATATCGAAAAAATCATAGGATTTCATAATTTTAAAACCCTCAATATCTCGAAAACTGATAAATTTTGATTCGTGGTATGTTATGTACAAATATGCAGAATTTAATAGAAAATACAATACTATTAAAATATTAGGTATATTATATTTAAACAACAAATTTGGCATGTGCCTTGCTTTTTTGAATTACCACACATTAAGACAAAAGCATGTGTAAAAGATGAAACGTTTCACACATTAATATTTTTAACTTTTTGCCTATTCCTAAAGTCGCATCTTATGTGTTCCCCACAACATTTCCCGGGGAGAGACGACTGAGCAGAACCCTTGTATTGGTAGGGAACGTGATAAACTCCCTATCTATTTATTTTATACTAGAGTCTTCTCTAATAGCGTTATATTTATTACAAATTTAAAAATAACAAAGTTAGCAATTTGAGCTTTTTAACTCTTAACTCTGCTGTTTAGACGGCTTCAGGAAAATGGTAGTAGATGCTGAAATTTCAGGGATGACGCTTGGAAGTATTTCTTTTTAAAAGTTCGATCGGCAGCTTGTTAAAAGAAGTTGGGAACGGTCTAAAGTACGAAAATAGTTGAAATTAATTGTAGCTAAGTGAAATTTCACTTTTCAGATAGGAATTTATTTTGGCAATAGCATCCAAAGTAATTGGTTATATAACTAGTATCAGAAAAAAATGTTTTGGATGTATTCTGCTGACAAAGACACTGAACCATTTAAAGCTTTGATGGAAGCCTTTTGGATATAAACAATGTTACTTGTATATGTGACAATATACTTTCTGGAGCCGAGGTGGGTTTTAATGTCAAAAGTCTTCCAGAGGCTCAAAACGGTTCTCGCGTTATGCAATATTAACTTTTTACTTATAAGTACTACCGATAGACCTTTGATAGGTTTTTAGTGCCTTATTCTTCTACCAATTTATTTCACCGTAATAACTTTTTTATGGCCACAAACAAATACCACCAATCACCAAAATTCAATAAATGGTGTGACAAATATTTTGTCTTTCCGCTAATTTAAACTTAGTTGGGGTTTAGAACCTTCAGGAAAATGCGCTACAACATAGTTTCATCGACAATACCGAAAGAAAATCTTCGTATTCATCATCAGGAAATGACATTTTTAATATACTTTGTTTATACTTTTTAAAACAAAAAATTTAGTATATTTTTCCGCTAGGGCTAAATTTGTGATACTCTAGTAGTATGTCGCACCAACATTTAATGTTTCTCCCGAAAGTGTCCGTTTAAAACTTAAAGATCCTGATGCCGCATGCAGGAGGATCTCAGCAACTTTATGGAAGTTAGATGTTCTCAACTGTTACAAGAGGACACCTCGCTGATTCAGAGTAGAAAAAATTACACTAAACCCTCGTTACTTCTCGTAAAAGTGCTTTGAATTTAGGATCACAAAATAATATTAAAATGAGCGTCACTGAACCTAGTAATGATGTCCTTCTTTAAATATAGGTTTCTTCAAATATTATTCAATTTTCTAGTGACATAATTTATTTTAATATTAATTAATAATTATTATTTTCTATTTATTCTATGTGATTATCAGTGAATCATTTCTTTATTGATAATATAATATGCTTTTTTTAATGTAGTTTATTTACCTGGGCTCGAAAGTTCTTCCTTCTTAGCTACGAACGCTGCCAATTCCCTAGCGAGTCTAGATAGTTCGAAGATTTACTTTCGTTCTTATTTATGTTGTATGTAGTAGATAAAAATATATTATACTTATTATTGGAGAATTGTAGGCTGTTTGATAAAGTTATAGTATATATACCGCATTTTCAGTAAAATATCCCTCATAATTGCTATATAAATGTCAGTTACGATTCTCGAAACACAATTTAGAGGTGTGCACTCTGTATGTGTCCAAAATCAATTTATTAGATCAATTGTTTCCTATATGTTGAGCACTTTTTTAAAAGCCAGGTATATTTATACGCATATTAGATATTTGAAATTATTATTTAAACTAAAAGCAGTGATATAAGTACGAGGATGATAATTTAGTTACCATAGTCGAGTAGTCTTATGAAGCTTAATTACAATCGAACAATATCAGTTTCATGGGACATATACCACCCTTTAAGTGTAATACCTACATATTGGTTACTTAGACGCTAGACCCGCCATCATTTTTATTTCGCTTAAACAGGTAGTTTTCTATACTATATGACACAAAATATATCTAAGCAAATATTGTCCACAGATATTATTTTTATCAAGTCCAACCTTTTTGAACAATTTTAAATATGGAAAAAAATTAACAAAATCAACGGAGTGAAGCGTCTGCCGGGTGGGAAGATTTCGTTGAAACACATTATAAATATGTGAAATATGCAATGCATTATGTTTAACTTTATAACCAGTTTTCATATAAATATCTAATTTGACCTTTTCGTAAATGGATTAACAACTTAGGAACACCTACATCCTGACATGTTTTAACATTTGGTAAAATTTCTTTTCAATTAAACAACACCTACTGGTTTCACTTTTTTGTGTTAATGACTATCTGAATAAATGAACAAAGCAATATTGTTTTCCATTTATAACAATCGGGTTAATATTACAATTTTTATGATAAGTGTGACAGTTTGGTGCTTGGCGTAGGTATGGTTTAAAAAATGGCAATGCCGCTCGGGGTGATTGAAGAAGAATAACCAAATTATTCAAGATTCTATAGTAAAACAGCCTATTGGCTTTTTCGTCAATCAGAGTCAATTAACAAACCGTTTACAACCCACATAACTATTAACTGTTCGCCGGCGTGATGCGATGCCTAAAAAAAATAAAAAAGTTACATAACCAGTATAGAAAACTATACACGAGGCTCAAATACCAGATGGCTAAAATAAACGTATTGTTACATTTAACAAAAAAAAAAAATCAGCAAGGTTAACGTAAGGAAAGAAAAAACGTGAATTATGCGCTCTTGATATTAGTTGCTGTAGCCTTATTACCTATCGCCATTTTAAAAATTGCGACAGGATATTACGGCCAAACGAATTTTGCATTAAATTAATATAATTTTACGCATAACCTCCATTTATAATAAAAAATGGCGGACACTTGCTTGTGACTGCCAATTTTTTTAAAAAAGTTTCGTTATTTCTTTTTGCATTGTCACACATATTACTTTTCGTTATTATTTGATCAATTTCAAATCATATTTGTCTTAAAATATTTTTAAAGTATTGTTTAGTTTTGGTTTCGGGTTCTACAGTATATATATACAGCAATATATGAACATGGTGGTGCTTCCAGGATCAAAATATTCCAGAAGTAAACTCCCCGGCCATTCGGATCTCTGGGCGCTACATAGCCCTGGGAGCTCTTCATTCCGCATTTCACAGACAGTAAAGATACCGAACCAATTTAGAATAGATTTCTGCAACATAAGAGGCCCAAATACAAACATAAATTCGGTACACCAACATCTACAAGCTAATAGACACATACTAGTCCTTACAGAGACGCAAGTATGTTCTACAACAACTGTAAACTACCCCTATCCTGGTTACGACTTACACACCCAATTTAGACATAAGTTCGGAATATGCCTTTTTGTCCGAAGCGACCTTTCATGTCACCGCAAGGAAAAACTCGAACCGAACAACTACGTCATGTAGCTCAAGTTCACCGCCAAGGGGGTAACCAAGTTTATATGTTGTCTCTATCGCCCTCCGAGCGATAGAGCCTACCAATGCTTTTTTACAACACTAGCTACCACTTTTTACTCAATACAAGCCGATCACCCCAATTCAGAAATAATCGTCCTGGGATACTTAAAATAATCGTTCTGGGAGACTTCAATGCCCACAGCACCAACTGGCTCAAATATCACAACAAGACCGACAACGAAGGTAGAGAAGCTGAAGCATTTGCCATCAGCTACGGGCTTACTCAACTTGTAGACGAACCAACTCGAATCTCAGAGAGGGGCGAATTCGCCGCCCTTCTGGATCTTCTTCTAACCACCAATCCTGACCAGTACACAACCACAGTTGGTCCGCCACTTATTACAACGGTTTGCGAATTGCCACTTCTACAGAAGAATCCACCATTGCCTCGCAAAATCTGGCATTACAATTCTGCAAACTTGGACGATTTAAGGGAGTTCTACCTAGATTTTCCTTGTTTCGACGTCTGCTTTGGCACTAACGACCCGTCAGTCTGCTGCGAAGAGATTACGCAAGTAATTTCCTCAAAAAAGGAAGCATACATGCCAAATTTCATCAAGTTACCGACAAAAGGAAAGCCCTGGTTCGACAGAAGATGCGAAAGAGCTGTAGGTAGGAAACAGCAAGTCCGAAAGTACTGGCAGTAAAATCAGACTGCTGAAAATGATTAGCAATTATTTTGTTGAAGCGAGAAACGAATGCAAACATGTGATCGACGAAACTAAGGACAAACACAATCAAAGGATCAGGAATAAACTTTTGCAATGCCCAAGTGGCTCCAGGAATTTCAAGTCGGTAGCAAAGGCAGTAAGTAATAAATTTACAAAAACGTCTGTCTCACCTTTGACAGACAAACGTGGCATCACGGCGACTACAGCCAAGGTAAAAGCAAACATTCTCGTCAAAATGTTTTCGTCGCACTCTACCTTAGACGTCCTCCTAGGCAAGGCTCTCAGCACCTTATCGAACATCAACACTACCATGGCAGAAGTCAAGTTTCATCACCGTGGTGATTTTCGTAAAATCCTGAAAGAACTAGATACGCAAAAGGTGTCAAGACCGGACGGAATATCTGACATCGTGTTAAAGAACTGCGCCAACGAACCAACACCCGTTATTCCAAGGCATTTTTCTCTGTCTTACGGGCAAGGGATTTACCGATCTTCTTGGAAAGTCGCTCGAGTGCAACCTGTTCAAAGAAAGGCAAGAAAACCACGCCCTCAAACAATCGCCCAATTGCGTTGCTTCCATCAATCTCCAAAGTTATGGAACGTGTAGTCAATCAGCAACTACACAAATACCTCGAGACCAACAGAATAATAAGCGATAATCAATACGGCTTCCACAAAGAGAGATCGACAGGAGATATATTGGCCTATGTCACTCATATATGGAGTAGGGCAATTGCGAACTACGGAGAGTCTCGAGCGATTGCGTTGGATATTTCGAAGGAATTCGACGGACTGCTCAACAAACTGTTGTCCTTCGGACTGCTAGCCTCTCTCTGCAGCTGGCTTGCCAGTTTCCTTAAGAACCGATCTCTGCACATTGCAGTTGATGGAGACATCTCAGACACATTCACCATTAACGCGGGCATGCCTCAGGGCGTAATACTTTCACCAACTCTGTTTCTTTTCTATATTAATGACCTGCTGACCGAAACGAATAATCCTGTTTACAGTTTTGCAGATGACAGTACCCCTGTCTCCCAGAAAAACCTTTACCAGCGCCTGAGACTTATCACCGAAGACAGAAGCAGCAATTAATCAAGACCTGGAGAAAGTTCAAGCTTTGGGCGACAGAAATTTGGTTCGGTTCAATGCAGCAAATACCCAAGCAGCCACGTTTACCAAGAGGGCCAATACGGCGGGCCCTGACATCATTATGACATAATCGACCTCACACTTCATCCTCGTCAATCGGACTGCTGGGTGTCTCGGTCAATGGCAATATGTCCTGGCATGACCACGTTGCTAACATCGCAAAATTCTGGTCTGGAACACCGCAGACATTTGGCCGGGATATACCTGTTTACAGATACTTTCACGGCAGATGTTCCCAGGATTTGGCCCGCCTCATCCCGCACCTTGCAACGCCTGTCAAACAATCACGTGCGCAAGAGCGCACCAGTTCCTCATACAACTGGAAACACGTAGAACATCGCTGTTCAAAAACTAATTTGTCTGGCGCACTGCGTAACTGTGGAACTCACTCCCAGGGTATCAGTTTCCCCCTAATTCAAGAACCGTGTCAATCAACATCTTCGCACACACACACACCGCTCGTCGAGCGCCATAGGATCTCCCTTTAGTGTGTGTGTCACTACCATAAAAAAAGTTTTTCACTAAATTATCTTCTTTTAAATGGGTCATCTTATATATTATTTGATAATTTTATTTAGAATCGAATTGATGATTCCAAATTAAATTACCATTCTACTATACATTCTGTATATTATTTACTCTTGGTAGCATGGTTTTATTTTGACTAGTCTTAATAAAAATATCTGGCGTCGCACATAAAACAAAATTATAACCATAAAACCACATACATAGTAAGTGATAGAAACAATCAAGATTGGATTTTATATGCTGTTTTTATTTGCTCTTTGCAAAATGTGAAATAAGATGCCATAATTTTAAAAACGTTTGCATTACCTATTTCTTATCTTCAAATGGTAAGCCACTGTTTTCTAAGCTGTGTGCGGAGTGACTAATTTTAAAACTTCTTCTTAACTCTTCAGCAATGCTTAGGAAATCATTCTAAATCGAGTTTTCGTCTTGCGAAGCTCTACCACTCATCAAAGTTCTAAAAGAGACGTCTCAATTGATTAACCATTAATATTATTTTGATATAATACCGGTAAAAAGCCGGTGAATTTACTTATGGGTAGTTCTACTAATGATTTTGTCTTATAAAATACACATTAGTAGCATATGGCTACGTAAAGACGTTTGCCGTCGCGTCGCCGTTACAAAAATCTGAAATACGCTTATGCTAAATAAAACTCAAAGCATGAGCAATTTGCAAAGGAACATTTAACAGAACATTACACATTTCTTCGAAACTCCGAGAAAGCATATTAACATATAAATACTATAAAGTTTATTTGACATCCCGGTTGATTAGATCAGTTGTCAGTTTATTATCGTTAAAATCAGCGCCCATACAAAAAGCGAAAAACGTTATTTTTAAATTTTAGAACCTTATTTTTCCCGTTTTTGTATATTTTCATTTGTCAGTTTAAGTCTTGGTTATCTAAATGCGTCAATATATAAAACCTTTCAAGTATCTCAATTGAAAACGTGCAATAACAGCAATAGGTAACAAGTTTTTCTATCAGCACTTGAAAAAGCCGCTAAAGATATAAATATGTATGTAACACCTTTATTTTGCATATATTTTTTCGCCTATTTTTACGTATAGGTGTCATTCATTCACCAAGAATCTCGATAGCTGGTAGCTATGAGCTATAATATACAGTGATTTCCAAATGGGAATATTTTTTATTAAATGATCTATGAGGAATGTTACTTAGGACTAAAAATTAAAAAAGAATGCCAATCATCATTTGGTATGCCTACATCAAATATATATTTATTTTTTTTAAGTGCAAACAATGGGGATTATGTTGCTTCTTTGGAAAAAAAATGACTGAAAAAAGTGGTTTCAAAAAAAAAATGCATATGCATTTCTTTTAAATGATAAATTTCAATTTCACATTAATAAAAATATAAGAGTTTTTAATTTAGAACTATGTTGGGGTTTGAAACCTACACCGCACAGAGTTTTATCCACAATACCGAAACAGAATTTTGCACTCGACGCGCGTTTTGATAACCATGTTAGCATCATTGGGAGATGATTAGAACTAAACTTAAAACCTACTGTGAATTCTATTCTATACTAACTGTTTGCTTCATCAAGCAGAACCAAAAAGAACCAATCCTGGAATCCTACTAGTCACGCTCAATCAACCAATACAATGGACTGTACTAAATAGGCCCTCTATCTCTATTTAAACTATTTTGTACATTTAGTAATTTCCATACTTTCGTATGCGTCTAATAATCTCCTATCAGATATATTATGAATTAATTTTTAATTTTTAATTCTAATTCTATGATTATTACCAAAAGTTGCATGATCCAGCGGTTCCGCTTGGTTAGACAAACAGTTAGTATAAAACAGGGTTGGGTAGATTTTACGTTTAGTGTTAATTATCTCCTGATGACGGTAACATGGTTAACGAAACGCTCGTTGCGTGCAAAATTGTTATAGTAATTTAGAACTAATATTGACATTGTTGGCTTTAATAAAATAGCAATTTTGGCGTAAAGTTTATTTGGTATTAAAAGTTCAAAAACCTAAGAGCGAATTTTCTTTTACCTAAATAAATAATTATTTATCTAACCATGGGCGCCGGAAGGTCAAAATAAAGGGGAGGAGTGCCACGCCCAATTGTTGCCCAAAAGTCTTTGGAATCGTTAAAAACAAGCCTTCCACGAGCGAACGAAACAGATTTTACCAAGCATTATTGACAAATTTTTCAAGTCAATTGAACGTAAAAAAGTTGAGCTGGGCAACAGGCAATAAAAGTAAACTGGAACTGACCCTTGCTCTTGATGATATACATAATATAACAATCGAATCTGAAATCGTTAAAATTCTTCTTTTATTTCTTAGATTAGGTTTAATTGAATTTAAAAAATGTATTATTTGTATACAAATATTGCAGAAACTTTTGAGGACCTATGGAGGGGGGATATAGCCCCTGTAGCTCTCCCTCATAGATGCGCCTCTGGGGCAAAGTAAAGATAGATCGAAACTTAAATATTTTTATTATCAAAAATACATAGATAAGTATACGGTTTTGGTTTGCTAAACTTTAACTTAAACTTAACTGTAGCGTAACGTTGACTTAAATTTTTTATTGGAAATATATCTACCCTAAAAAATATACTATGTACTATGGATGTACATGCCTATATTTTCCTAATCGTAGAAAAGTCATAGCAGATTTCTTCTCTTTTGTGCAAATCGATTTACTGCTTTTTTCAATAACTCTGTCTTTATTAATATTCACAAATTCTCTATGAACGCTAAGCATACAGAGACCAGCGAGAGTTTGTCCTCAGACAAGGTTGATCTCAACCAGGTTTTTACACGTCGGAGGTTACTGAAAGATCTTTCAATTGTTGTTGTGGTATTGTGAAAAAGTAAATGCAATTTTCAGGTACCTATGTATGTTTCACTGAAATTTGAAATGTACTTTTATACTAATCGCTATTTTAATATTCCAGGGGGGAATGCCCCCCTCCTGCCACCGCCCATGTATCAAGTGCGGAAAGTAGCATTTGTCCGCACTCGGCGGCAGATTTCAATGTCGGAAGAGAGACTTTCCACATGTGTTAGATGCAACTTCTTTTTAGGAAAATATATTCTTCTTCTTGCACCACATTTTTCATAATGTTATCATGATTTCCCAGGGATGAATCCATTACTTGCTGCATTAGCAGCATTCAATATGTATTTTATTATATCAGTATCTGATTTTTTATTAATTTTCAAACATAAACGTGTTTGAGTTAATTCGGGTGCACTTTTTTAAACAAAATTTAAACGATTTTTTTATCTTTTCGCTCCAAAAAACCTGAAAGTAATTTTTCCGCTTAGTATGCTAAAAACTAGACTTTTATAACTAAAAATCGTGCTCATAAGTACACGTTTCAGCTCGATCGTAGGAAAAAAAATTTCAACACTTTAAAAGTAATGCAATTATTTGTTTTTAGAGCAATAAAAATATCGTTATTTTATATTAATTACAGTTAAATTAAATTAGCTATTAGCTATATTTTGATATACCGTCCATCGCTCTTCAAAATACGATTATTCTTCTCTTTACATCACTTATGTCGTTTTTTATAAATTGTCTTATTATTGAGGTAGTCGGTATTATTTCATAATAGTGCTTTCGAAATAATCCGCATTACTAAACAACTGATTTTGTTTGCCGCGCAAATCACCGCCGTCTGATCAGACACTTTAGTGCCTGCGATTTTTTACCTGTCCCGAGGAAATTTTAGATGCAGAATCCAAGGTTGCTGTCAGAATTATTAGTATGTAAGATATAGTGGAGTAAAATACAAATAAAAAGTCGCTTCCTCCTTCAAAAAAATGTTTTTGAGGTATAACCAGTTCAGTCCATTAAAATATGTTTACCTATGTTCTTGGCTATATGAAATGGGTGATTACGACTTTTTTTATTGGTTCAGACTTTTTTTATAGCTAAAAAAGTCGAAAATTTTAATAAAACAATTTTCCCACTTTTTTATACATACCACATAACTCTGAAAATACTTTTTCTTGAGAGGATAAATAAAATTTAAACAAAGACCACAGTCATAATATTTTTATTGGATTTTGTTCTTATTTTTCTTTTGAATGGTATATAAACTTAAATGTTTATATTTTGAATAAGCTGCTTTTCGAACTTTTTTATTTGTAACATTTTCTAGGTGTCATAAGCGTAAAAGTTTTAGCTAAAACTACAAAAAAGTTAAAAAAAAAACGCAATCAATTATCATGTATAGTTTTTGAAATATTTATTGTTATTCCTGCGCGGCGACTGCAGAGCCGGGCGCCCGGCCGGGCGGCGACGCCAACGTAAGGCCTCTTTCAGACGATACGGATTTTAGCCGGTCCGGTTCTATTGGTTTTAACGTGAGTGGTGCATTAAAACCTTGTGACAATTAGTTTAATGCACTACTGAACGACAATAAACCGGACCGGCTAAAATCCGTATCGTTTGAAAGAGGCTTAAGAGCTAAAACATGCATTGCGTTTTATCGGGAGCGTTTTAACGGGTCCTGTTTGGTGGGATGAGGACAACCTATAATTTTAAATCGAACAGTCTACACATATGAGGTCAAGACGCAGCGACAGAACGCGGCGATAACATGTTGCCGCCAAACAGGACCCTTTAAAACGCTCCCGCTAAAACGCAATGTATGTTTCTGCACTTATACGCGCATTAGGTTTTGGGTTTATCTGTTTTGTCTAGCACAGACTAGCTTTGTCATGCTTTCAAGAGCTAGACCTGTCAGATATATTAACGAACGAATTAACATTGGTTCCACTATCTTTATTTCACGAGGATGGTACGATGAGGAAGACGGCAAAATCTGATTTAGCAAGAAAAATAGAGAGTTTTGCACCAAACATAACCGAATGTCCCGCCGTAGATTCAATTATTATTGACGGAATGGTATCTGTGCAAGAATTAGTTGCTGCTTCTTTCATTACTTTTAGCTACCTTGCAGAAATATTTGTTACTAAAATTTTAAGGGAAGGACGAAAACACAAAGCAAAACTGATAAATTTGGTGTTTGATACTTACTCTTCAAATTCATTAAAAAATGCCGAAAGAAAAAGACGTGGAGAATTTACTGCGGATTTTAAAGTATCCGGTGCTCGAAAACTTCCGAAATTTAAAGAATTTATAAAGTCTTCTTCAAATAAGCAATCATTATTAAATTTTTTAACCAACTATTTTTTGGAAAAGACACCATCTATACTTGATAATGAGGAGGAAATAATAATAGCAGGAGGATTTAAAAATACTGAAAGTTGTTTTCTGATAACCAGAAACGGTAATACGCAAAGTTTAGAAAAATTAAATAGTAACGAAAAAGAAGCCGATACCAGAATAATACTTCACGTCTTAAATGATCTTCCAAGTTGCAATTCGATTTTAGTAAAATCTGTAAATACTGATATTTTCATTTTGCTAATTCATTATTACTGTATGATTCCTGATATGAGCGGACATAACGTATTCATGCAATTGGGCTACAGTATATATACAAGTACGCACTTTGTTTCTTTGTCCCAAATTGTAGCAAATATTGGAAAACAAATTTGTAAAAAATTATTAGCCGTTCACTGTCTTACTGGTTGCGATACAACGAATGCATTTTACAATATAGGAAAAAAAACGGCTTTTGATGTTTTGTGTAAACAAGTCTACAAGTTGGAAGACCTCGAGAAGCTTCCAGAACTTTCTGAAAAAGATGCTATTCTGTTTTTGTATAAGAACAATGTGCCAGGAATTCGCAACCTTAACGAATTACGTTATAAGTTAACACGAACTACAAATCGGCCAGCATCAGAATTACCTCCGACGGATGAGGCATTCCAACAACATCTAAAAAGGTAAACTCTGAAATGTCTATAATTTTTGTATTATTTTTAAGTATAACTAATAGTTTAAAATGTTTATTTCAGATGTATATATCAGTTAAAAATATGGTACAGCAGCCACAAAAACAAAGTGACATTCGAGAATCCCAGTAACTATGGATAGACTTTTGAAAATGAATCATGGGCCCCAATTTTCTCGTTAGAGGATCCAGTACCAGATATTGTGGGAAAGACTCTATTATTTTGGTGTTCTGATAAAAATTGTAATAATAATAGGTGCTCTTGTGTTTCACAAGGACTTAAGTGTTGCAGCGACTGCAAATATGCGTGCGATAATAGACTACTTACTGCCAAAGAATGCTCGTCCGATTCTGAAGTTGAAGATTTTTACTAAATTATATTTTAAATAATTTTTTTTTCATATATGTACTGATAGATATTGAGGTAGTCGAATAACATAAATGATTATTGTGTTTATATCGAAACTGTACAAGTTAAGGTACTATATAAAATTGCTTAATTTTGAATAACATTGTTATATGGCAATAGACATTTCACTATAACTATATACATATATTTTGTTTAAAACATCACTTACAATGAAGCAAAAATGAAACAAGAAATAAAATATCGCCAATTAACATGATATCCATTTACATAATATTATGTTATTTAAAACGGCGCGTTAACTAAACGAAATACGGACTGCAGTGGGCGCGCGGAAGCAACTATTTTTTAGTATATGTGCAGCTTTGGAGGGTGGATTACTCGAAAAGTATTACACCTAGAGGACTGGAGTTTTTTTTACAATTTTTTTTTACTTTTGGCTAAAACTTTCACGCTGGTGACACCCAGAAAATTTCGAAAATAAAAAAGTTTGTCACTGGTCTGAAACTAGCTTATTCAAAATATAAACTTTCAAGTTCATAAACCATTAAAAAAAAATGACAACAAAAACCAATGAAAACATTATGACTGTTGTCTTCGCTTAAATGTTATATATCATCTCGAGAAAAATTATTTTAATATACGGAGTATTTCCAGGGTTATGAGGTGTTATGTATAAAAAAAGTGGACAAACTGATTTATTAAAATTTTCGACGTTTTTAGCTATAAAAAAAGTCTGAACTTATAAAAAAAAGTCGTAAGCACTCATTTCATATAGCCAGGAACATATGTAATCATATTTTAATGGTCTGAACTGGTTATACATCAAAAAAGTTTTTTGACTACTTTTCCTCGGTATTTTACTCTACTAATATATTTTTTGAGATCAGCTATATTAGCCTATTTGCCCCAACTGTCAGTTAAAAAAAACAGTAACATATTTATTTCACAAAGTTGATAGATATAATATCTTCACCGCTTACCACTTACAAATTTTTCTGTATGGCTTTCTAACATGAAGTTTACCACGACAGTCTCGCTCAAGAGTTCAACAGTAGCTAGCTATCCCATCTTACTTGATATCAATGTTCAAAAGTTTTAATACCCAATGGAATCTTTCCTCCTGCTCATCACTAACATCGCCTAGGTTTCAGACTTATGATTTTAAAGAAAATTTTGTACTACCAACTTAAACAAATCAACACCAATCGTTAGATTTAATCTCAGTGATTACGTTCAGCTTTCTTTGAATTATAACATATCCTTATACAAGGAGAAACTTTGCCATTTTTATGTACTATAACCCATAACCCACATAAATTCTTCATACTTATTTTTTTTTTCAAAACTAGTGACATTGTTTCATATTCCTCTTTCATGCTGCTGGCCAAGTTTGTCACCGTTGTGTAAAACGACATATTTCAAACTAAGTTTTGAACTGTCTCCTCGTTTCATGTGTAATCTGGCAATCCCACTTTTTCTAAGAGTCCTCTTACATCGTTACAGAATAAAAAGTTAATTTTCTTAGAGAAAAAAGACAGTATATCCCGATCTCATTCACGATAAGATGCAATATTAGTACCTGGATAAAGTAGATCCATTCAGATCTTGTTAATTGAAACGTTGAGGACAAAATGACTGACATTGCCTGATTGCATATACTTACATTTATCATCTTCCGAGAGTCTCGACACACTGCTGGAATGGGTATTTCTTCAGAATGCAGTACAGGTGTCTTTGCTGAATCTATTACTCTGGTTGATGTCTTTGATATTTACGAAATAAAATAGCGGTCATGGTGATGGTTTCTTGGTTTCCTCCAAACTATTGGTACTCCAAACTTTCCAACTATACACTGTCGCAAGTCTTCAACGCATGATTTACAAATGAAATGTAAAGCTCAACATTTATCCTGGTCTTCAAAGTGAACGCCAAAAGTCAAAAGTATAGGTTTTCTAGCTTTTTGAAGTGTATTCATAAAAGAATGTATGTCTCTTTATGGATGCCATGGTTTAAATTAAATTATATACAGTTCTCGTCCAAATTAGCGAATAGTATAGAATGTATCAAAACTTTACAATTGATTATTTCCTTCGTCGTAAAATGGACCAATCAGACAGCCCGATTTTCTGAATAAATTTTGTTTAGATAAGTGATTATTGCACTAGACCTGTTTAACAGCGATTAAACTGCGTCCTCCATATTGGATTTCGTTTTGTCGATTGTAGCTGATTCTTGCAATTTTCATTAACGGGTTTTGAGAAAACAATATTTTATAAATGGTTTGAATGATCTAATATTGATTTTTATTGCTAAAAACTCCGATTTTCTTTAAAATTTGTATTTTATTACTTTGGTATAAGGTGACAGAAAATGTCAAATTTTGAAATATTTACATGTCGAATTTGATAAGCGGGCCTAGTTAACGCATCATTGGGATATGTAACCAAGGTTACTAATTCAGGAAATAATCTAGCCGTATACCACTCAAACTATGAATTCAATCAATTAAACTACATTCAATATTTCTCGCATGATTTTTCTTTTTGGCAAATAGTTTCATGCAAAATAATTTATAAATAAAAACCCTCGACCGCTTCGCGGTCTCGGGTTTTTATTAAATTATTTTGCATTCAACATTTTCCAGAAAAATCATGCTCAAAATATTGAACGTAGTTTAATCGATTAAATTCATAGTTCTCGTGATATAATATATGAATATTTCATGAACTGATTTCGACGATCACTTTTTTATTTTCATTAGTGGAGATACAGAGAATGTTGTTAAAGGATTTGTCGAAAGTTATTAGAATTTCTAGTTCGCGCCACAGCGTGTTAGAAATTTACCCCGGATATAAATAAAATTGTTGACCCATCCATATAAGCAATGAACTCGTGGAATTCAAAACCAAGTTCGACTGCTTGGCCACTCAGGTGGTATTCCACCATCCTTGCCCAGTTGGCTTTTATGCTGTTACCTGTATATTTATTAGGTGCTGGGAATCCTTCGCGCCTGCTTAGACTAAATACTGCTGTAGATCCATCATGGCTGGAGATCATAATTAAATCAGCCCGCGCTTTGCCTACAACCCTATGGTCGCAAACCTATCGTAACTTCATCACTTAGATTTTCCTAGTTCATATAACGCATCACTGATTTCTTGACAAAGCATCCTGCAGTTTTGAATATCCTCCAAGGAAATTAGAAAAGATCTGATGGTTCTAAAAACTTCTGCCTCGGCCGACTCCGACCTAGACATACTTGAACCATCTGTGCTTTGCACTACTGCTTCTTGCTTGAAAATTTTATCTCAAATGGCCCCATTCCCCATTACTTCTGGCCAGTTGATGTGTTATCTGTCTTCTTTGCTATCCTTGTTTTATCTTTCCTGTCGGATCTATTGAGTCAGGCTGATTCTGGCATAGGCTTTACCTCCCCATAGAGCTTTTGCTAGCTGGTCCGTTTACTGCATCTGAGCTTCCTTTGTTTGTTTTTTTTTGTTGAGGTGTAAAAATGCTCTCTTATGCACACCCTCGGTTGGGGGTAGTGTGGGACTCTCCTCTCTGGGCATACCCACTAAAACTTCACCATCTTTCAGTGATGCTAGTGACTCTTGTCACTCATACCTCATCCTTCATTGGCGTGTTGGTCTCCTGTTGTTCTTGATGATCCTAGGCAGGATGTTGTGTTTGTGATATGATCTTTTGGAGTGTGTGTTAGTGGGTTAGTTATTTTTGGGTTTTTTCTGTAGTATTTAGCTACAGTTTTTTATGCGTTAGTAAGTGTTAGTATTATTTTTGGTACTTTTTGTTTAATTTTTATGTGTTTTTTTGTGTGTTTATGGTGGCCCTCTTACGGTGGTTCTCGCAGGCTCTTGAGCCTTGCTCTTCTTGACCGATCTTCCCCGTTAAAAAGTGATGTTATTAGTGGATTTGTGTGATTGAGTACTTGTTCCAAGAATCTACCATGTCTGTTTGTTAGATGTTCGTGAATTGTTTCGACTTTTAGGTCGGCGTGTATGTTAGTGTTGCGAATGTACCATGGTGCATTTATGATTTGTCTTAATGTTTTGTTTTTGAAAAATTGTAGTTTTTTTCTTCTTTGTCTTGCTTGTGTGTATGTATGCAATAGCTCCGTAGAGGACTTTGGGCTTGATAACTTGGTTGTAGAGTAGTATTTTTTTTTGATTGACTTTGAACTATTTCTGTTAATTAAAGGATAGAAGGCTTGCTTTGCTGCCTATATTAATTTTGTTTTGAATGTGTTAATAAAATGAAAGTTTGCTATTTTAAGGTTATTCCTAGATATTTGAGAGTTTTGTTCCATCTTATCTCGGAGTTTTATAGGTTTAAATTTGCAGGTAATCCATGTTTATTGCTAATAAGCATTGACTGTGTTTTATCGTTATTAATTATGATGTTCCAAGTTTCTGCCCTGTCGTCTATGGAATTTAGGTGTTGTTGTACATGTATTTTGAGTCTTGCTGTGTTTTTGAGTGTCGAATACATGCAGATGTCACCTGCATATATTGAGAATTGTAAGTATGGGTGTACATCCGCTGTGAATAACGAGTATAGTGTTGGGGATAGCGGAGAGCCCTGGGGGACTCCCGCTTCCATGTGTCTTGTGGTTGATAGATCAGAGTTTATTTGGGTGACGAATGCTCTTTGTTTTAAGGAAGAAGCATTGAGTTGTGTTATGGGTAGTGGCAGGTTATGTTGTGTGTATAGTTTGTGAATGAGTCCCTCATGCCACACTTTGTCGTTTGTTGAAGGGTTTTTCGATGTCGAGGGCTACAACTGCGGTTGATGCCCGCCTTTGCAGTCCTCTAGTCGCATCCTCAACCAGTCTGGCAAGCTGGAGCTTCGTGCTGTGGTTTTTTCTAAGCCCAAATTGTTCATTTGGGATTAGATTGTGTTCTGTTATGTGAGTGTTTAATCTGTTTAGTATGAGGCGTTCTGTTAGCTTGCTCCAGGTAGAGAGCAAGCTAATAGGTCGCCAGTGTTGTGGGAATGTTAGATTCTTGTTTGCTTTTAGGGATGAGGATTATTTTTGCATTTTTCCAGGATGCTGGAAAGTATTTCAGTTGTAGTGTTTTGTTTATTATGTATGTAAGTTTTCGTATTGCTACATCTGGTAGGTTTTTGAGTGCTTTGTTTTGTAAGTTGTCTAGTCCTGGAGCCTTTTTTGGGTTTAGTTGTGCAATTAATTGCGCAACTTCGTCGGTGTTTTTTTGTTGTGTTTCGTCTTCTGGGTGTTCGTTACTTTCGGTCATGATTGCTCTGTATGATCTCTCTATGGCCGCTTCGTGATCAATATCCTGCGCTCCATCTCCCAAAGTGAATTGGGACTCTAGCGAGTCTGCGAAGACCTCGGCCTTCGCTTCGCTGGTGTACGCCATGCCCCTCAAGCCATGATCGCCGGATATATCATCTTGTCTTTATGTTGCATCGTTTTAGCTATTCTCCATAGAGAGTTGTTTTGTATGTTTAGTGTTGTTAAGTATTCCATCCATGTGTTGTTTTTGTGGTTTTTTATGTCCGTTTTTATTGTGTTTGTTAGTCTGTTTCCTTGTCTGTTGAGTTGTGCGTTGCCTGTTAGTTTGGCTCGTCTTTCCGGTCTGTTTCTTAGTCTTATGTTTTGCTTTATGTTTTCTGGTAGTGTATATGGGTTGTTTTGTCTTATGTGTACTGTTTTCTTTGCTGTGCTTAGTGCTGTTTGTAACTCTTCGGTGAAGCTTACAACTTGGTTGTCCATCTCCGCCTTAGAGTTTATGTGTGGTATTGGTTGTATGTTATCTGTTAAGTGTTTTTTGAAAATGTTCCAGTGAATGAATGTTTGCGTGTGTGCTCGTGCGTTTTCGAGTGTGTTGTTTATTGTGATGCCAATCGGAGAATGATCTGAGGCAGATAAATCCTCCAGATTGTCTATTACAACATTGTGTGGAATGTTTTGTGTAATGGCAATGTCTAGTATGTCGGCTGATTCGCCGGGAAAGTGTGTTGCTTCTGTGGGAGCGAGTATAGTGTAATGAAGTGTTTCTGCGGACCTGAGTAACATAGTACCATTCGAATTCGTGGTTCTACATCCCCAGGTCCTGTGTTTTGCGTTGAAGTCCCCGGCCGCTAAGACCGGGTATGTGTAATCGAATAGTTTTTCTATTTCTGCGTGTGTTAGTTTATTTCGTGGTGGTCTGTATACCGAGTGTACCACAATATCGCCGTAAGTTAGACTGACTTTGATACTGGTTAGCTCGAGTATCTCACATTGTGGTGTGCGTATAGTGTCATGTGCTTCCTTTTAAAACGCGTATCTGCTTTTAAGTATCTATCCTTTCCCGTTAATTGTTCATTGGGGGCTCGTTTTAAAGTGGTTCTACTAGGACCAATTTTAGTTTGAACCTACTTAAGTCCCAGCTTTCTTGGGGAGAACAGGATTTCTTTAAATTAGGCGTAGGCAATACTCCTTCCCAATATCGTCACCTGAGTTTTTAAATTATCTCTAGAGAAGTTTGATCAGCTTGACATGTCCATGCTTTCCGCTAAACTTTTAAAAAACTTAGGTCAGTCAGTTATCCTCCTCAGCTTTCTCATGGATAGCATGTTCTCCTTATTAGACTTCAAATCAGTCTCTTACCCTACTTATGACCTCGTCCTACCAGATGCGATTTACAAAAATCAGTTTTGCGTTAATATTTACTACTTTCTGATTTTCCAACATCAGAAAATCTAATTCAGTGGTATCGTGGTATTACCACTATGATGCTACCGCAAATAGGAGTAGGCTCAAGTGGCAACCTAATATTTCAAAAAAAAGCAACTCTCCTGGTATACTGGGCTAAAATCATAAAGTTGAGGCTTACGTCGTCCTTAAACTGAGAGACTTAATTTAGAAATGATTAGTATTCATGAGTGACATATTAAAAGTTATAAACACCCTTAACTATCTTTCTTTATATATCTGCGTTCAATAACTTGTTTTTAAAGCAGCCATTGATGAGAACTGCATTGCCAAGATAAGATACTGGAAAGAGCAAAGGATATTCAAAAGACTCTTGACTTCAACGATGAAATTGATCATAGAGAGCAAAGTTAAAAAAATAATAAGACACAAATTGTATTTTTCTTTCGCTGGGTTTCCTTTCTCAATTGGAGCCTTATAACGAGTATTTTTTATCAAAAATTGCGGTCACACTTCAACCACATTTAACCGTTAAAAAAAGTATAGACTTAATTGAAAAGTTACGGTTTTCACATAATAATAGCTAACTCATTAAAGCTGACACTAACGCTAACAACTCAGATGTTCTGTTGGTGTCGCACAAGAATTACATATTACACAGACGAAACAAAAATTGATATTGGAAAAGAGAGCGCAAATGAAAAAGGGGAATAGCGACACTGTAATAGATAATGATGTTATTATTTCTTATGAAATTTACAATCGATGCAATTTAATAAAGTGTATAACATAAAGAAAAAGAAGTCTAGCGGTCTCAAAGCAAAAGGAATATAAAATATATATCACATAATGTTATTAATATTAAGACTTCCTAAAATCATTTACATACTTCAAAGAGGAAATCGTAATAAGCATACTAAGCATAAGCATTTAGGAAATTTAACTATTTACATACCGAGTAGAAGGCATGTTTTAGTAGAAAAGCTTTTACAGCTGATTTCAATTTCACGATGCAGTGCAATTTAACAGAGTCCGGCAATAGATTGCATAAATTTACAATTTGGCTGATTTTACAAGCTTGCACTTAGAAGACCTCTTAGTAACAATTAACAAAAGATACCAGGTGGCTGCAAAAACATATCAGATTTACCCCATGTTGAAGAATAATATCCATAATCTGATCTATAGCTACAGGAAGAAAAGCTCCTTCAATTTGAAAATTTATTTTTAAAAAGGCTGTAATAAAAGCTTAGTTTTTACAGAGAGAGATGGTGAAGTCAAGACTCGCAAAGTCTAGGAATGTTATATAAATATATGCCTTGATTTTTAAAACTTGATGATATGTCGAAATGTTAGTGTATGCATTAACTTTTATCAAATGATCTTCTAGTGATATAGGCAGTCTGTTTTATGGCAGTGGCACACACACTAACGGAAGATCCTATGGTACTCGACGAGCGGTGTGTGTGCGAAGATGTTGATTGACACCGTTCTTAAATAGGTATTTAAGGTAGGTTGTATTTTGGGGAAAACAGATGTCCTGGGAGTGAGTTCCACAGCGATACAGTGCGCCAGGCAAAGGAGCCATTGTAAGGACATGTTCTGGGTTTTTCCAGTTGTACGAGGAACGCCTGCGCTCTTGCTGTCTGTTGTGACTATTTGACAGGCGTGGCTGAGGGAGATGAGGCGATCCAATTCCTAAGAACATCTGCCGTGATAATATCCGTAAAACAAAGAGTGCTCAGCCACATGTCTCAGCTCGGCCACGGGTCGCATAGTAACAGCACCCGTGCTAGCTATACTCCATAGGACGACTGCAATATAAATGTTCATTAAATATATATGCTTTTCATGCGGTCGGTTAGTTTTCGTTAGTTTACTTGATGCATCTTACTGGGGTTGCGCCGTAAGGGTTTTCTCGCTACGAAGGCGCAACCAACAAAAAGTAACGAAACTAACCCAACGCATGAAATGCAAGTATATTTAGTGAACATTTATAATACAGTCGTCCTTGGCGTATATCAAACACGGGTGCTGTTACTGTATATATGCCTTCGGGTCGCCGACGAGACGCAAAACTCTCTTCTGAGTCGAACCCAGCAGCTTTGGGGTGTGCTTAAGTGCGGCACCCTAGACGTGTGAGCAATATCCTAAGCACGGTCTTATTTGTGCTTTGTAGAGCAAGAGCAGCTGCTGCGGTTATACAGTTTTTTGTTGCGAAATTGCGCAACGAGCTTCTGGGAGGCTGTTTTAGCGATCTTAGCAATGTGGTCATGCCAGGACATACTGCTGTTGACCGAGACACCAAGTAGTCCGATTGATGAGGATGAAGGAATGGTCGATCCTGCTGTAATGATATCAGGGCCCGCCGCCGCTGTATTGGCTTTCTTGGTAAACGTGGCTGCTTAAAATGCAGAAATTGAAATATTTGGAATCCAATATTGTAAAATGCTGAAAATTTCCACCATTAACTTTTCTTTTTATTTTTAAGTGTCAGCGAATTCTGAAAAATATACCTTGATTATTTTCTATTAAATTGTCAGAATGTTTAATTTTTTGTATGAGCTCCTCCCGTGTTCTAATATCGCCTTGATAGACTAGTTCTTTCGTGAAGCCTCATAAGAAGAAATCAACAGGGCTAATATCTGGACTATGAGGTAACCAAGAAAAATCACTACCGTGGCCAATCTACCTATTCGGGTGACGTTCGTTGGGGATTATCCATACCGCAAGAGGATAATATGCAGGTGCTCCATGCTGCATTAACCACATATTTTGCTTAATATACACTGGAATTTCTTTTAGAAACTGAGGTAGATCATTTTATGCAAATACCAAATATCCTGCGCCATGTAGTTTCTGTGGCTATTCAAAGGGCTCAACAAGGCAATCACCAACGATACCGCGCCAAATATTTTCCGACAAATCATGCCGAATGTGCCTTTCTCCAAGTGTGGATTTTCCGTATCATAATGGTGATTATTTCTCTAGTTAAGCTGATAAATGTTGCTTCATCCGTAAACGTGATTCCACTTTAAAACATTGGGTCGCTGTTTTACCATCTATAGTAAACTTTGTCAGAAGTGTATTTTGGGAAATAGATCGTTTGGCAGCAAATTTGGCAATATGTGAAATGAAAAAATGCCGCTGATATTTGTGCAAAATTCTTCATATTGTCGTTTTGCTTACCCGCGCAGATGCTTGCAAACTCCTCGTATTCAGTTGTAGATTTTCTATAATGCATAATGCGTATACTGCAATTTCTTCTTTTTGCCCTACTGTAATGGCTCGCGGTCAAGTGAATAACAAGTACCCATTTCTTCATATACTTTGAAAGTTTGCTAGGCATAAACACAAAGCATCTCTCTTAGTTCGCGATTTAAAAATTGGTTATTCCTGGGCATTTTCACAAAAGTGAACTGACAGAAATATTTGAGAAATTTGAAAAACGCTACTAAAATAACCAGCCAAACTGTTGACACTGCCACTAATGTTTCATAAATTAAATTACTGATCTGCCATACCTAGACAACAAACACAGGCTACTTGATGCATCTTACGTATTAACATTATTTTTTAGTTTAAATGTATGCAATTCAATATTAAAGCGCAAAAACCTCAAGAACGAACGAAGATAACAAAATTAATGAGATATGCCTTTTTTACTTGAAAAATACACTCTTTAATCATTTTGCATTTAAAACAGTCCAAATGTCATAGATAAAAACCTACCGACTGATTTTATAGGACCATTTGATCGGAACTGAGTCACTGGAACACAAGTGGATATAATTAGAAAATTAATTTTTCTTACAATCAAAAGTTTTAGTGCACCAATTTTGTTTCGGATATTAAACCATGAGTGATGGATTAACCTCTCTAAAATTAGTATAACCCAATCCTGAGCGAACATAACGGAATCAACTTTATGCAAAGAAGTACAAGTAAAATACCTATGCAAATCATTAATACCTACTTGTTTACGTTCATATTAAATTGACCATCCATAACAAATGCAAAATTCTCGAATGACACATAAATTGTAAAGACGCCCATTAATATGACACATGGCCGGGCTTATGGAAATAGGCCCCATAAGAAATAATTTACATTTGTTAGTCCTCATGACAGCTTAACCAGATTTATAGTGTAATAATTCAAAGGAATTACTTTCTTATTAACCGATGAGAAAGCACAGTAAATGTTGTAGAATTATTTTTGTCCATAGAGAGATTGTTATAAGAATGAATTATTACTTATTGCATAAGATTAAATGCAATATATGACAGGTATCACGTTGAGGCTATCGACCCGCCGCTTTACCCCAATAACTATTTGCCTTACAACTTTTATAAAAAAATATTCTTAAGTAAAGTGGCTTAGAGAAATGCAATGAAAATATTTTCGAGTTTCCAAATCGCCGCTAGGGCTGGTATTCAAAGCAAAATTAATAAACAGCATTTTCTTAATAAAATGAAATATAAACGTGGGTTAGTTTGGGTTATAATGATTTAAGCATCTTGTTGTGCTTACTTTTCTAATAAGAGAGGATTGCCCAATCCGATTTTAAATAAACTAATATCGTTTAACGGTAATTTAAAACAGAATTAGAATATGAAAAATATTTAGGTCCGTTAAGCTAGCCCCCCCCCCCGGTTGGAATTCTTTTGCCAAAATGCTAGCACAAATAAAGGGCACTTAGCACAACCTAGCACACCAATTTTTAGAGCTAGCATACCAGCAGTTTAGGGCGAAAATGCTGTTGAATTCGGGGGGGGCCAGGTTAACGCTGGCCCCCCCGGTTGGATTTCTTTTGCCAAAATGCTAGCACAAATAAAGGGCACCTAGCGCAACCTAGCACACCAATTTTTAGAGCTAGCACACCAACAGTTTAGAGCGAAAATGCTGTTGAATT
>MU182032.1:591093-635343 GCA_016904865.1 Pissodes strobi
CCCCCCCCCCCCCCCCGTATTGATTTTTTTCTTCAAAACGCTAGCACAGGACCTTGAGATCTAGCACAACTTAGCACAATTTGTTTTAGAGCTAGCACACTCATAGTAATAAGGATATCTTCTCATTTATGCGGGGGGGTTAACGCTAGCCCCCCCGCACCTTTTTAATTGTAATACTGGCCAGCACAACTACATTTTTGAAAATAATAGACCACAAATGCGGGGGGCTAAGTTAACGTTTGGGTTCTTTTGAGGGTTGGTAAAGATAATTGTTGTGCACAGCAAGCTTAAACCTAGCACAGGCAAGCACAACCATTTTGAGAGCTAGCGCACCCCTACCGTTGAATATATAGGGGATGGGGTGAATTTTTGCCCCTCGGCTAATATTTTTCCGTCAAATTGCTAGCACAGCAAGCTTAGACCTAGCACAGGCTAGCACAAACATTTTGAGAGCTAGCACGCCCCTACAGTTGAATATATAGGGGATGGGCTGAATTTTTGCTGGCTGTCCCTCAGCTAATATTTTTCCATCAAATTGTTAGCACAGCAAGCTTAGATCTAGCACAGGCTAGCACAATTATTTTGAAAACTAGTACATTTCAAGATGGTTGTTTGGGTTACATTTACATCATACCACCGTAAAAATAAAATTTTCAAATGCATATACTGGGTGGTAAAATATATATAATTTTTTTTAAATTTCTCCGCTATTTATCGTCGGACGAAAAATTGTATAAAAAACTTTTTATTCCAAATTAGATCAAATCATTTTCTCCAAAAATTTCATAATTTTTGAGATATTCGCGTGAAAGTTCGAAAAACGACGTTTTTTGAAGAAAAAGGACATACTTTTTTTAATTACGACGACTCAAGTATGGGTTAAACGCCATTAAAATACATATTTTTGGTAACAAGTATTTTTGTCGTATCCCTTGTAGCTTTCGAGTTATGATTTTGCTCGCTTTGGGGCCGCTATCTCATAAGCTAAGAACATTTTCTTTTCGTAAATAACTTTTTTGTTTGTCTTTGTGTCCTCTATCTAAAATCAAAATTTGAAGTCGGAAGAAAATAATGGAAAAAAGCCGGTAGGTTTCTGCTCCTACTGGTCAAAATAAAGGTAAGGTCGATATGAAAATACGGTTTTGCCCGTTTTGCCGATATTGGTATATTTAATACCGGAACCTACCGGTTAAAAACCGCGCGATTTAGGTTCCATTCAGGGGGTATAATTTAGGGGCCAAATGGAAAATATTGATAGTTTTTAAATTTTGATATGGATTAATTAAGGTTCCTCTAGGCTCCTACCACGAAACATAATCAGCGGTAGGTTCCTGACGAGGTTGAATTCGAACTCAGGACCGTCCCTAACAATCTAACCCAAATTTCAGCCCTCCCGGCCTAACGATAGCAAAATTAACTATTTAGGAGTCCCTATAGGACACTTACAGACTTGAATTTTTTTTCGGTGGTTCCGGCCATTCCCCTTTGTTCCTGTCCGATTACGGACCCGCTAGTTCAAAATTTACAACAAAAACCGGTGAGAGCCGGATTTCCGGTAGGTTCCAAATTCGAAAAACCCGTCCCCTAAATATAAAAATACGCCCGGAAGCGTTTTTCGTCGAATTAATATTTAGGGATCGAAAACGACGGCTTTCCATTTTTGAAAAGTTTGGGCACCCGTAAGTAGGAGCCGCGGATCGAAAATCGCAGATATTGCTTAAGTCTCGCCAGTGAGGCGAATAATTTTAGATCCGTTAACTTGCCCCCTCCCCCCCGCGCATTATTTTTTTCTCGAAAATGCTAGCACAGGACCTTGAGATCTAGCGCAACCTAGCACAATTTGTTTTAGAGCATAGTAATAAGGATATACTCTAATTTATTCGGGGGCTTAACGCTAGCCGCCCCATCTTTTTAATTGCAATACTGGCTAGCACAGCTTCTTTGGACCTAGCACAGTGCAGCACAACTAGAAAAAATGTAACACAACTACATGTTTGAAAATAATAGGTCTAAGCACACTCCTAAAACAATTATTAATACCAACACTCAAAAGAACCCAAACGTTAACTTCGCCTCCCCCCCCCCGCATTTGTGGTCTATTATTTTCAAAAATGTAGTTGTGCTAGCTCTGAACTGTTGGTGTGCTAGCTCTAAAAATTGGTGTGCTAGGTTGTGCTGGGTGCCCTTTATTTGTGCTAGCATTTTGGCAAAAGAATTCCAACCGGGGGAGGCAGCGTTAACCTGGTCCCCCCAAATTCAACAGCATTTTCGCTCTAAACTGTTGGTGTGCTAGCTCTAAAAATTGGTGTGCTGGGTTGTGCTAGGTGCCCTTTATTTCTGCTAGCATTTTGGCAAAAGAAATCCAACCGGGGGGGACCAGCGTTAACCTGAATCATAACGTACGACCGGCGAAAACGTTTCGTTATAGTCTATGTCCTTTTGCTGTGTAAACACTTTTGCAACGAGTCTAGCTTTGTACCGCACTGCGTTACCGTTTGAGTCATTTTTTAACCGAAACACCCACTTGTTGTCGATGATTTTTGCATCTTCAGGAAGCGGTTCTAGAGTCCATGTGTTATTTTGTTCTAGCGCGTTCATTTCACTTTCCATAGCTTGTTTCCATTTTTCAGAATTTTCACTGTTAATTGCACACTCAAAAGAATTTGGTTCAATGTCTGCATAAAATAGAGATGGGCCATAATAATCAGGTCTTCTCAGAGTTCTTCTATCTCTTAGATTACGATTTTCGGGGTTTCCATTATTTTCAACGTCGGCGTCGTTATCCATATTATCATCTTCTTCATGAGGTTCATCATAGTTTCCAAATTTTAACTGAATGTTGGCAGCGCCCATTGCTTCTTCTTCTTTGTGATTAGTTATCTCGTTTTCATTGAAAGTTACGTCACAACTTATATATATTCGTCTTTTAACAGAGTCCCATAGACGATAGTTATTGACAGCATTGGCGTCGTATCCGACAAACAATAACTTCTTACTTTTGGGGTCCCATTTTTTATGTGAATGTGGTGGCATAATCATATAAGCACTGCATCCAAAAGTTTTTATGTGCTTTACTTTTGGCTTTGTTTTAAACCATTTTTCAAAACAGCTGCTTCCTTCATGATTAACTGAAAGAGTTCGGTTTAAAATATATACAGCAGTGTTTACTGCTTCCGACCAAAGCTCTTTTGGCACATTTCTGTGAAGTAACATAGAATAGAAATAGAAATAGAAGAATAGTTCTCATGTCCCTTTCAGCTTTGCTATTTTGCTGGGGTGTGTACGGAGCAGATAATTGATGAATAATTCCTTCCTTTTTTAAAAATTCTTAAAAATTTTTATTGACATATTCTGTTCCATTGTCAGTCCTTAGTATCTTTATCATATTTCCCGTTTGTTTTTCTGCAAGAACTTTAAATTCTTTGAATTTTTCAAAAACATCAGATTTGTACTTAAGGAAGTAAACTGCTCTATAGCCACTCATCTCGTCTTTAAAAAGTACAAAATAGCGTGAACCACTTGGAGATTCTATGTTCATTGGTCCACAAACATCCGAATGTATCATTTCAGCAGGTTTTGTGACATTTTCTTTGATGCAAGAAGGATGCGGTTTCCTTGTTTGCTTGGGTAGTTGGCATGTTTCACAAAAAAATCTTGTGAATTGTCAATTTGCAAATCATTTAACACTTGATTTTTCTCAGCATTTTTAATTTCTTTCAAATTAATATGGCCTAATCTTTCGTGCCAAATTTTCAACGAATTATCTGCCACAATATTGCAATGCTGAGATTTTATTCTAAACTGCATAATCCAAAGATTGTCTTTCCTTTTCCCTACGCAGGAAATTTTTCCGTGTCTGTCCTGAAATTCACAGTGATTTTGAAAAGCGTGATGCGTAAATTGCTTATCAGTCATGACTCCCACTGAAAATAGATTTCGCTTTAATTCAGGAATATAAAGCACATCTTGCATTTGTCGGTCATGCCACTGACCTTGCACAAACACCTGAATTTCAATATTTCCTTTGCCGACCGCTGCTATGAATTTATCGTTCGCTACTCTAACTAATATCGGCTTTTCCAAACAAACGATATCTGTAAACCAATCTTTATGATTCGTCATATGCATACTCGCGCCTGAGTCGGAAATCCATTCACATTCTTTCGCGTCAGCACTAGCACTATACAGGGAGGATATATCACAAATATAGGCGTCTTCTGATTTGTTTCCTTTGGATTCACCTCTTGAGTTTTCTGGCAATTTTGCAAGACGTTTTCTGCACTCTTTCGCCCAATGATCTCTCATTTTGCAATAGTTGCATGTGGTTTTCTTCTTAAGATCATTTATATTCGACTTCTTGAACTGTCTTGGCTGAAATGTTTCTTCTAGTTTAGCCTGAAGTGCTTCAACTTGCAAAGCGAGACGTGAGGTTTCGTCGTCACCTTTAGTCATGCGGGTTTCTTCTTTTAAAAGCCTAGCAGTTAAATTATCCACTGTTTGCTGATCAGGGCTAACTGAAACCCACGCTGTTCGAAAGGCATTGTATTTCGTCGGTAAACTATTTATAATTTTTGATGATATTGCTGCATCGCTGATAGTTTCACCAACATCTTTTAGTTGCTTTGCGAGCGATTCTACTTTTGAAATATGAAGAGAAATTGCATCATTTCCGGACATGCGATACTCGTAAAATTGTTGCCAAATTATCTCTTTTGATAACTCACTTTTCTGCTCGTGAATACTCATCAACTTTTTCCACATACTGGCGGCTGTGGTGCAATTCACTAAACACTGAAGTTGATCTTGGACAATTGTAGTCAGCAAAATAACCTCAGCTCGGCTATTCTTTTTGTCCCATGCATTCCACTCGGCGGATGATCCATCTGCAGGTTCCAAAGTACTTCCATCGACAACAGACAAGAGCTTTTCTGCCTTGAGGATGATAGAAGTGCTGAACTTCCATAACTGAAAGTTTGAGCCATCAAACTTTGTTACTTGAACAAGTTCACTTTTTGTCGCCATTTTTCACAACACTTTAATGTCTTAATCAGCGGATACTATGCACTACTTGCAAGACCTGGTAATTTAGCGAGTACCTGGGCCCATAACCTGTTAGATTTAAATAACAGAGGCGACAGTGTGTTACGATAGTATGATATATTGATTAAGATTAAAAAATACAGAAAGGTTGTTACAAATAAATATCGCGACCCGTGAACAACAAAGCTTGCGTAAAGACTAACATCCTAAGCAGAAGCACAAAGTTATATCGGCAGCGTCGCCTTGTTGCCGGTCTCAATGCTGATTAATATAAACAGAGATTAAAATATAGGTCAATATCTTCAATAGTAAGCAATAAACATAATATGAGTACAGATTCTTTTGTAACATATTTCCCGAATTTAATCTAACACGGAGACTTTAGATATAAAATGACCTTGTATTGTCTCAATTGCCGTTACTTACCGTTTTTGTTTAATGAACTTATCGTTAAACGACTGTAGGACATCTATTTTCTTTTATCGTACCTATTACCGTTACTTATCGTTTTGTTTAATGAACTGATCGTTAAACGACTATATAGGTCGTCTGCTAACTTATATTGTACCATTTACTGTTACTTACCGTTTTGCTTATTGAACTAATGGATAAACAGATTTAGGTTATATATTATCGTGTATCCTATCTATTCCTGTCTCTTATCATATTTGCGTTAGAGATACTTAATTTTTTCATTATCATACCTGATATTATCTCGAGTAGAGAGTTTATTTTGCTAATGTTTTGATAATTATTGGATATATTCTTGTATAGCGTTTATCTACTTGAACGATACGCTTTTAATGTGATTGGCTGTAAGCCTCATGGCAGTAGACTGTTTTACCTTCTCGCAATTTGCAAATTTAACTTGTCGTCTTGATACAGGTCCCGAAATGAGCTCACTTCTTTTTTACCTGTAGATATTTACCGGTTATATACATATATTTACTTCACAGCTTAATTCATTGATTTGGTATATCTTTATTTATTATTTATTGGTCTAAATACTGCTTATTTTTGGTACTTTGTGACTAGCTGCGTTTAGTCAGAACCTCAAGTATTCAAGGCTTAGTTATAATTATTTGCACACATGAATTAGACAATCTTAATGTTATAGAACAATGATTAGGACTTAGTATCTAATGGTCTGATAATATAGATGATATACATTTTAGAGAATCTTCTCATTAGTTCATGGGCGATACCATAAACTCAACTTAATTGGAGATTGAATTAATTGTTATGAAAGCATTTAATATTTAAATAAATAGTTTTTTCTACGAGCGTGTGAAAAGTGGTGTGAAAAATAATTTATAATAATTTGGTAGGACACTGAACTTCCGATCGAAGTATTCATAGTCAAAACATCTTCATTAGGCTGTGTACAGGTAACCTCTTTTTCTAGTAGTATCTTCCAGGCTGTTTTTCGTTTATTCTCCACGGAGTTTTCCACATATCCCTCGGCTACAGTGGCCGACCCCCATGACGTTTGAGAGTCAAAATATCCGTTAAGAGCGAAGCAGATGATCGCCGAAAGCAATGTCCTGTATAGCTAGACGGGTCAGGCAATCCAAGGAAAGTAGCTATGTTTTTCCGCATAGCTCCAAAAGTATTTATGCCTATGGGCACTTTTATGGGCACGCCTTTTCTGTATTGGAAGAAGAATCGATTTTTGGTAATGCCTACAGGACGCAGACGCTCATACTTTCGAACAATCTCCACTAAATTAATTTCTTCAATTGAACAACCACTAATAACGAATTCTCGACAGGTTTTCGTCTTAGTATCAGGTATTTTAATTAAGTAAATGTCACATTTGTCTGTGACGTCTTCAATAGTCATCAAACACAGCTCGTCTCTCCTAACACCCTCCTGCGATTCCAATGATTAGTGTGACTTTCATGAGCAAAAAAATCGTCATCGTTGGCCCTTGTTAAAAAAATTTTGACATTTTTTTGGAAAAAAATTTAGATTTCTTCACCTTATAACCTTCCGCTTTTCTTTTCAAAAAATATATTAAATTATTGTACCTGCTTATATCAATGTTTTTCTCTTTCGATAGCATTGTCCTTAACATGGAACAATGACTCCAAACGGATGAAGACTATTGTTGTGTGGACTTCTGCTGGAAATACGCTAGTAAGACAGTCTCGGTGAGATTCTTTATTTTATTTCCACTACACCACGTTTCGAAACGTTTATACGCATTTTCATATTGGATCCTTGGTAGAAGCGAATTCATGGCTATTCTCGCAGATTCTTCTACGTCTGATGAAGCTAAATCACTATTTTCTATGTCTGGAGAGTCCATTCTCTCCATTAGGTTCTTGAAAATAACTTTTTGAGGCAGAATTTTTCGAATTACATACGGTTTGTCAACTTTACTGACATAAAAAAAAACAATTTGAAATAAATACCATAAGATCACCATGATGATCTAATTGTTATGCTAATCAAAACGACAAATTGAGATAAATATACAGAAGTAATTTTAAAAAAGCCAATGTTCATTATGCTCGTAGAAAAAATCTTGTAAGACATACGTGTGAAAAGTACGTTTTCCTACGAGCGTGCGCAAAGTAGCTACTTTGCGCACGCTACTCAGTACGCAAAGTAGTACTTTCCCGCAAAAAATTCTCTAAAATCACCAGAGACAAGAAAATGTTCATATATTTTTAGAAACTTTACACTTTTGGACTTTTTATGCAATATAAGAAACCGTTTTAAGTCATAATTATACCCTTTTCCTTAAAGTTTCCGTAATTCGCGATATTGTAACTCAAACCAAAAACCATATATTTTGAAATCCTCGGTATAGTAGTAAAAAAATTATGTCAAGCAACAATACTTATAATTGTCAGATTGACAGATTTTAAACAAATCTAGGTGTAAAACGAAGTATCCCAAAAATCATAATCCTCAGCATCGCTAGAAAGCCTTAAGAAAATGGATAGTTCTAATGACCCCAAGATTTACCTGAATGTATCCTGGCACGTAGAAGAAAAATGTGATTGATCGCAACATAAGAAAACCGTTTTAACTCTTAATTATTCCCTTTTCTCTCAAAGCTTCCGTAATACGCGATATTACAACTTAAACCAAAAACCATATCTTTTTAAGTCATGTCAGGTCAACAATATGTAATGTAAAAAGCAACAGTAGGTATAGTTGACAGATACTTTTTCTTTTATTTAAATACGAGTCTTTATTTTTCTGTGCTTGTTTGGACCGCGCTCGACTGGTTGACCGAACTCCGCTTGGCGTCGTTCGGTCAACATCAGTCACGTGCGGAAAAGTATCACTTTGCGCACATGTTAGAGAAATAACTATTAAGGCACTCGTATGAATTGCGAAACTCGCTTCGCTCGTTCCGAAAATGTCACACTCATGCCTTAAACGAGCACTTTTCACACCTATATCATAAATATCTATAATTAGAATCCAGATGATTATTTTGGTAAGGTAAAATGAACGGTAAAAGAATATATTTTCAAATTTCACAATATTCTTATCTAGGGTATGTTTCTAAATTTTACTGCCCTGATTTCGAAGTTCAAAAATCTATGATATATTCCTAGTAAAATATTTAGTGGCGCCTTCGGCTAACTGCTAACTCTTCGACTCACGCCGTTAAATAAATTTAAAATCTCTGAGAGAACCTGGCATCGTGTTACACAGTAAGAAACAAGACAAAAAGTTGATGTTTTCATAATCTAGTTAGATTCACTGGTGGTAATTCACGTAATTACTATACTTGCATGCTTTGGAGCCTATTTTAATACTAGCATAAGGGACATGTCAAGAGATTTGAGCCTGTCAAGATGAGTTGTTCATCGTATTTTAAAATATTATAAATTACATCCTTATCACCTTCAACTTCATCAACAGAATTGGATTTTAATATGAGATTATTTATGTCACTGAATGTATAAGTTGATTGCGAGAAAATGCAATCCAAAATTTTATGAACCGATGAAACAACCTATCCAGCAGCGATTAGGTAAATTTACATGACGCTCCTTACTGGGCAACCAATAATCCAAATTTGGTATTTGAAATTGATTACATTAAGCAATTTGTTGCGGTAATATATAAGAAAAGGTTATTATATTTATATTTGAAGAAAACTTAAATGATGAAAAATATTTAGATTTTCTGACAAGTCAATTACTAATTGTTTTAGAGGATGTGTCATTAGAGATCCACTAACCCAATTTCTTCAGACTTTTTCTCTGTCTTATCGAAAAGGGATTTACCTAACTTCTTGGAAATTCACTCGAGTGCAATCTGCCCCAAAGAAGGCAAAAAAAACCATGCCCTCAAACTATGTCCCAATTGCCTCGCTTCCAATAATCTCTAAAGTCACGGAATGTGTATTCAATCAGCAATTACTCAAGAACCTCAAGATCAACAAAATAATTAGCGATAGCCAATACTGCTTTCGCAAAGAGAGATCGACAGGAGATATATTGGCCTATGTCACTCATATATGTAGCAGGGCAATTGATTGAAGGCACTCGACAGAGTTTGACATGACGAATTGCTCAACAAACTCTCGTCCTTCGGGCTGCCAGCCTCTTTCTGCAGCTGGCTTGCCAGTTTCCTTAAGAAGCGATCTCTCCACATTGCGGTTCATGAACACATCTCAGACGCATTCGCCAAGAATGCGGGCGGTCCCCAGGGCGTAATACTTTAACCAACTATATTCCTTATTTATATTAATGACTTGCTGACCGAAACCATTAGTCCTGTTTACAGTGTTGCAGATGACAGTACCCTTGTCTCCCAATTTAGATTACAAAAACCTTTGCCAGCGACTGAGACTTATCACCGCAGACAGGAGCAGATTACAACAATTAATCAATAAGAAAGTTCGAACTTGGGGCGATAGAAATTTGGTCCAGTTCAATGCAGCAAAAACCAAGCAGCCACGTTTCCCAAGAAATCCAATACGGTGGGCCCTGATATCATAAAGGCAGGATCGACCACCCCTTCATCCTTGTCAATCGGACTACTAGGTGTCTCGATCAACAACAATATGTCTTGGCATAACCACTTTGCTAACATTGCAAAATCAGCCTCGCAAAAGCTGATTTTGCATCTTTACAGGAACCAACCGAAACTTAGACACCTTTTTGACATTTGTAAATTCCCTAAACAATAGAACACAATTTACCGTGGAAAAATAATCTAGCAACTTTTTAAACTTTTTGGACATAAAGATTACAAAGACAAGTGATTCGCTTAAATCTGATACATATAGGAAACCAACAAAAACAGATGCAATAATTCATACAGACTCTAACCAATGTTAGCAAGTAAAACTTTCCGCTTTTCATAGTCTCATCCATAGATTTTTCAGCTTTCCCCTAGACTCGGCGAGTTTCCAAAAAGAAGTATCCATTATCAAACAGATTGCAATTAATAACGGTTATAAGATCGCTTTAATTGACAAATTAATAAAGAAAAAACAGAAGAACATTTTACCTAAACAATTTCATAACCCTACATTAGAATTAGAAAAGGAGCCGTTTAAATTTATCAATTATATTCCGAAAATTACAGATAAAGTTTCAAAAAAAATAAATAAAATTGACTGTAAAACAATTCAGGTTAATAAGAATACTCTAGGGAGAAGACTAATAAGCAATAAAGACAAAATTGATAAACAATCTAAATGTGGTGTTTACAAAATAAATTGTGTGAAGTGTGAAGCTGTATACTTAGGACAAAAGGACAAGGTGGTCGAAACTTAAATATTAGGATTAAAGAACACAAAAAATCGATTTTACATAATATTAAAAACTCTGGCATAGCAAAACATTGTATAGAAAATAACCATTTTATAGATAGGAATAATGTCAAACTTTTACACACGGAAACAATAAGCAAAAGGCTGAACCTTTTGGAGTACCTAGAAATCCAAAAGTCACAAAAAACACACGGTTTAACTACGAACGACCAACTGACCTGCTCTAACACCTGCATAATTGACAGTGTAATAAAAAGAAAACACCGTCTGGCGGTTTAGTAGGGTATAACAATTTTAGAATTTAGTATACAACTACTCTTGATAAAGGCCTCATCAAGCCGAAACATATGTAGAGAAAAATATCTCATTAAATTATTTTGAAACATCTAAAAGCAGTGTACTAATTATCCCTAGTATTATTATTCACATTTTTTAAATTTAATTTTTCGTTTCGGCCATATCTTTGGCATTCCGCAGAATGAACTCCTAAACAAAAATTATGAAAAATTCGACATTTTCATATAGTAAAAATAAATAGTTAAAAACGACACTAACAGATAACAGACGAGTTCACATACACATATTCACTGTATGTTAGTATATACACGTATCTATAGTTAATGTTTTTGTATCTTCTTAATTCGGTTTTATTCCAGCTGTAATACTTCTTCTAAAACCTTTTACCACGTGTAATTTCTTAGTTATTTATTTACATGAGTAAATATCTATCTATATATACTACTTAATGGTGTAAACATAGACGTTCGACGCTCGTAAGGTAGTTTACAAAATTACGTTTTTGTTTTTTTTTTGAATTCCAATGCTTCCTCGGAAAACGTCTACAAGCAAATAAATGACTTTACTATATGCCTGGTAAAATATTTTTTATATAGACAAACAGTTTCTTGCATACTACTAGTATATTATACATCATGCGACACTGACCTTAAATGCCTAACTGAAATGTTTTATATTAACTCAAAATAAATTCACTTAAAGAGAGGTCTTACCAAAAGGAACGCATCTAAGATAAAGTAGTTTTCCATTCAAATATGAATTACCTTTTACTGGGAATTATTTCAATTTATTACTAGACAGGCATTTTATTGCAGAGTAAAAACAGTAAACTATACAGCAAATTACTTTTTCAGTAATGACTGTCAGATGAAAATAAATCTTTCCTGTCTTTCAGCTCAATTAGAAGTGGATTAGTATAGGTAATGAACTCATTATGTTCGAGAGAGAACTTATTATAGATAATTAATATAAATTTTTTAATATAATATTTGTAGTTTATATAGCCATAATTTAATTGCTGTTATTTTTACGCATTTTGCCACAATCTAAAGGATACAGAGGTAAAATATCTCAAACCTAATTCAAGTCGGAAGTTTATAGAATCGTTTTGTCACTTCGTCTTGAATTTATTATTGTAAATTATGAAAGACTTAGTTGATTTGGTGAGGGATAATGGCTAACGATCTTGACGGTTGACGCGACGGGTGGATGGGAACAATTTCTCTATTGTCTTTTAAATGTTCGTTCGATAAATACGGGGTTCGATGAACTTGCTCACATCTCTCAATATGACTTTGGCATATTATGCTAAATGAAACATGGCTAAACGAACAAATCTCCAGCAACATCTATGATATCCCGGGTTACACACTTGTGAGGCAGGACAGACAGGGGGGCAGAGGTGGTGGTGTGGCCTTCGATATCAAGAAGTTTTTGAAATTGAGTTGGCCGTGTTCGCCAGAAAATTCACTAACATAGAAACCGCCCCTATCCTAGTCAACAACATCCCCATTCACCCCAAAAATCCTGTAAAGTACCTGGGAATCATTCTTGATTCAAAGCTCAACTTTAGCAAGCACATAAGTCATGTGCACGTCAAAAACAGGGACGCTCTGCAAAAGTTGAAGCCTTTGATCAGGAATGGTTCCTGTCTCAGCCCCTCAAATAAACTCATCCTTTACAAATCCATTATTAGGCCCTACCTGACGTATGGTGCACCGGTTTGGTGTTCGGTGGCCGACACACACCTCAAAAGACTGCAAATATTGCAAAATAGACACTTAAGGGCTGTTTTCTCGGCGAGTCGGTACACTAGAATACGGGACTTGCACGCCTGGGCAGGCATTGATTACATCAACGAATATGTTGATAAAATGGCGTGCAAGTTTTATACATCTGGAATACTCGGCTCGCCGAGAACTGCCCACATTGCAGATTTGAGGTTTGAGTCGGTCGGCAGACCCAAACACGGTCCCATACACCGAAAAACGTCAATCTTCTTCCAGGCGCCACGGCCGCCCGAATAATGGATTTTCCCATCACCCCTCATCCTTAAAACTCACCCCTATCCACCCCTTCAGCGCCCCTGGGGTTGACACGAAAATGCCGATACCAGGAGCGCAGAAGGTGGACATCCCGAAATCATAGTCTATCGCGGCCCGGGGTATGCCCCTCCCATCGCGCTGAAAACGCGGTGGGCGGGGCATGTCAAGGGATCTCGACGGACTATATATACGGTCAAAAATCCGAACCACAGCAGTCTTAACACTGCTTTCGAGTCGTCTCCATGCTCCCCTGCTCCGGTAGGCGAAGTATGGTCTAGCGCACCGAGACTATGCCTGATATCAATGTTGCAATTCTCACCTCACTGAAGCTAGAATAACCTAGCTTCCTACCTTTCTACCTTATGTGTATGAATGTGTGTGTTTGTCCCGTATATGTGTGCGTATGTTATACCAAAGAATCGTGAAATGGGGTTTTTCCCACTGTTTTTTCCCCATGTTACTACCCCTCATCTATCCTTACCCCGGAAAATAAGTCATCAGTTCCATTGCCATCCGTGTTGTACTTATTAATTCAAAATTTCTGAAAGGCAACAGCCTAAGTAGAATAGTTACTTGCTGGGATGGTACCTTACTGCTAGCTGAAACATAGCTAGGGCTTAACATCGGCCCATTTGACTGTACACTGCGTGCTGAGAGGTGTCTGAGGCGCCTGTAGGGCGCTCGTAGCCTATCTGTAACAATGTGTCGTGAAATATATAGTTATGTATAGTAGTTTAAGGTATATGTAATCATTGTCAACTACCATGTTAATAAATGTTGCTTGCTTGCTTGAAATTTAAGTTGTTTTTGATCTCAATTACATTCAAAATACTGCGGTAACTTTCAGTATGGATGAGAAGTCTTATTTGTTGTTGAATATATATCGAGTTCCTTCTGATAGTAAATCAACTTTTTTGGATATATTGGAGGAGTTTTTTTGTTTTGTTGCTCTCAATTACGATGTTTTAATGATAGCTGGGGATTTTAATATCAACTATCTAGAAGTTACTACGTATTCAGCTAGACTAAAAAATATGTTTAATATACTTCAACTAACAAAACATATACGTGAACCAACAAGAATAAACCTAAGAACGAATCAAGAAAGCTTAACCGATATGATAATAGCTAGTGAGACACTCAGCACTATCAAATCTGGCTCTCTACCTGTCTCGCGATGCATAACAGACCACAACTTAGTTTTTACATCTTTTTCAATCTCATCTATATGCAATTCAACTAAAAAAATTAAGTATAGGGATTACAAAAATATCAATATTCATTGCAAAAATTTTTGACTAATGGTCAAAAATGTAGCTGGGACTTGGTGTATCATGCAAGGGATATAGACGAAAAGGTGAACGTGTTCAACATTTTTATGGCTAATGTTTTAAATGCACATGCCCCACTCAAAACTAAAATAATAAAAGAAAAATCCTTTATACCTTGGTTAACTGACAATATAAAGCTAATAATTAAGCTAAGGGATAAAGTGTAAAAAAAATATTTGAGAACTAGGCATGAGAGAGATTTAGTTTACTACAGACAGCTTAGAAATTTCACTAAACATGCTTTAGCGAGAGAAAACAATTCATTCTTTAGAGCATTTACACAGAAAAATGGTAAAGAATTTTGGAACACTGCAAAAAAAAAGCTAAACATTACACAAATCACAGTTACAGACATACCAGACCAATTAAAAAACGCAAACGAAATACATAAATACTTTCAAGAAACCGACAATATGTCAGACACAACTTCTGAAGAACTTGTTGAGTTTTACAATAATAATAAATTAATTGAAGATACATTAGAATTTTCCGTTGTAGATGAAATAAATCTCAATAAAATAATAAAATCTATCTCCTCAATTGCCGTTGGAGTAGATGGTATCTCAATCAGAGATTTATAATTATGCCTACCTTTCTGTGCCGGCACAGCCGGCGCATTGATAAATATTATTTATAATACATGCATATTGGAAAGCAGTGCCAATCAGGTTTCAGGTAAAACTACAGTACCACAACAGCTTTGGTAAATATTCTAAATGAAGTTCGTATTAATGAAGAAAATGGAAACAGCACGTGTGTGACTTTATTAGATTTTAGCAAAGCTTTTGACACTATAAGTCATAAAATGTTATTAGCCAAACTAAACTACATGGGGTTTTCACAAAATTCCTATATTATTTGCCAAAACATACTAAATTATAGATACAACTGTGTAGAGATAAAAACAGCATCGGGTTTTAAGCTAATAAAGCAGGGCGTTCCGCAAGGTTATGTACTATATCCGATATTTTTCTCTATTTAAGTAGCAGACATGGTAAAAAATATTAAGCATTCAAAGCTTCAACAGTTTGCCGATGATGGGCAGATACACATTCCAATAAATATACACAATATCTTTGATATTAACCAAAAAATAAACACGGATCTAAGTAATAAAGCCTCTTATGCCCATGATCACAATTTAAAACTTAACTCATCAAAATCCCAGATTATCATTCTGAATAAAAATAAAGCTATAAGAGAACATATTGAACACAATCTAAATGTTGCCATTAATAATGAAACTATTACCATAGTACAGCAGGTGAAAAACTTAGGGGTTACGTTTGATAGTGTTGTCACAATTGATTTCCATATTACAAACAAATTGACCGCGGCTTATATACGTCTTTAAAATATTTACCGATTTAAAAAAGAATTATCCTCTGAACAAAAATACCTTGTATGCGACTCATTAATTTTATCTCTTTTTGATTATGCTGATGTTGTGTATGGAGACTCACTATCCTGGCAGACAAAAAAGTCAATACAAAAAATTTAAAACAGCTGTGTGCGGTTCTCTTTTAATATGTCTTAGAGAAGTCATATTATACGCTTTTTAAATAATTTCAGTATACTATGATTAATCGCCGTAAACAACACATGCATCTATTTATTTACCGGGTAATAAATAGTGGAAAACCGACTTATTTGGCTAGATGATTTGTACCACTTTCAAGTCGAACAAGGAATACAGGCAGGTTCATTATGCTCTGTCATAGAACGTCTGCTTTTCAGAAGTCGTTTGTATTTTCAGCAATAAAAATTTGGAATGGTCTCCCCGATGAGGCCAAAAGTTTGTCCATCTACACTTTTACCAAATATATTAAACAAAAGCTTTTTGAGGAACAACTACTGTTATAGATATTTTTTTTTGCTTCCCTCGTCGATTAGATAGTTCAGGCTTATATAACTCAATGCCAAGTCTCTTGTTTTCTTCCTCTCGTGACCCTCCGCAGGACGTCCCTCTCGCGAGAAAACAAAAAAAAAACATGTTTTATTTTAAATTGTTTTTTCTGTTTGCTCCACTTGGTTGTTTTGCAAAGATTGTATTACTTTTCTTGTATAAACTTTTTTTTGTAAGGGTCTTCTCACATAAGCTCTGTCAAGGCTTAGCGTTAGCGGTTTCTTAATCGAGAGATCATCCCTTTTTGTCAATTTTTTATTAATAAGTATATAAAATACATTGTTAACATCTAGGTGAGTTGACGAAATAAAGGTTTTTGATTTTTTGGTGCTGTTAAAATTTTTATAATTTAGATTCCTGATTGGTTTTTGTATTTTATATTATTTTGAATATTTTATGTAGTGCGCTAATGGATTCTTCGCCGAAACGCAAAGAAAAAATCATCCCATTCTAACAACGATAACTTTGCGTCAATTATATTGTCTAAGTCTAACTTTTGACTACAGGTATAACCTTTTTTGTATTACCACTTATTCGCTATGTGCATAAGAGCTCAAACTAACTCAGTAGCATTATTATGCATTTGAGCTGATCTAACGTCGATAAAGTCCTGAGGATCGAAAAAACTGAGAAGGCATCCACGCTCAATTAAGAATTTCTAGAATAAAAACTCTCTAAATGCTGCCCTATTTCGAAATTGTCCGAAAAATGGACTTTTCAGGAAAAATTTAAAAAACATCTACTTATTTCTAGGTCAAAAATTGGAGATTTTCATTTTTCTTCTCGAAAGGTATCTTTTTAAAAAAGCCGATTACGTGACGTATTAGAAGATATTTTGGATATGGTATTGAATATACAAGGTAAGCTAGTTGAATTTAAGCATTTCGCCATTTCGAGTTATGACACGACACCACTTACTACTTTATTACTGGAAAACCGGATGATCTAGAATAACTAAACCTTTGCACATGAGATAGGGGGAGCACGGGTAGAATATACCAAAAATTTGCATAGATACGATTGAAAATGTCGAATTTGTGTTTTTTTTATTTTCCGTTCGAAAAATCTAATTTAAGCGTACGTACCAGCTAACGCATAGCTATTTTTAAGAAATCAATCTCAGGATAGTAAACCTCATGATGCCTGCTATAAAAAAATTCTATTACAATTTTCCACAACAAATTTCTAATATTTTGGTAATTTTACAAGAGAATGGGTAGCTCTGCTATTCATGGATAATAGAAAATTTTAAGGAATACGTCTTGCAACATTTTCACATGACGTTTAAATGTGTAGATTTATACATTTAATTGCCTGAAATCTCATCAAAAACAGTTTGAAGCTGGAAAATGGATCAGGATCGGAATATGTGGAATTTTTTCATGATTAGCGGCAGTTTCTGGTGGATTTTATGGCAGATTTCGAGGTTTTACTTTTAGCATATTGATGGATCTAGTTTTTATGGTAAGTAAGTAGATTTATTTGCCTAGAACCTCATTTAAAACAATTTGAAGATGAAAAAGTGAACCGTGATTGCAGAATTTTGACATTTTTCAATCGATAAGCAGCTATTTCTGCCGATTTTATAAGATATTTCGAGCTAAAATTTTATTTTAACACGCTAGCGGCCATGTTGATCTGATGATGGGACCGCCAACTGAACTGCCTCTTGGGTCGCGGCATGCGGCGGTCCGTGAAGACCGCTCATAGATATTATATTTTTCCTTAACTGTGGGCCATCGGACCGAGGCAGTCAATTTTAAACCGTATATGGGACCTATAATCTCGATATAAAAATCTCTGATTTTCTAAAAACATAGTTTTTTCGCATGTTTTGAAAGAAAAGAGTACTTGGGAAACAAAGTGGGTTACTACATTCTCAATATTTTTTTATATCAAAAATAAACACTGATCTTAAGAAAACAACTACTATTTATTCAATAGTTTTACTACATGGGCGTAGACAGGATTTTTCTCAGGGGGGGGCGAACTGTAAACAAAACCGCAGTGGTACCCGGTGGAGGAGGCTAAGCCTCCGAAGGCGGAAAATTTTGGTGGTGCCACGCCCAATTTTTACCCAAACGTCGTTAAAATCGTTAAAAAGACAAGGATTCGGCAACCTCTTGAATGGCATGGCATGAATGGTGTGTTGCACAATGCACAATGAGTCGGTTAAATTCCCAGGGAGGGCCATGACCCCCCCCCCCCCCCCTGTCTACGCCCATTTACAAATATTATTCAACATGAGAAACTTGGCAAAATACATTTTTATTTATCAGATAAATTGAAACATTGCAGGCAGTAGTTGGTTGATCCGCGCAATCAGCCCAGAAAGTGTTGACCTTCCTAACATTGTTTAACATTGTTTTTTGAAGTTTCGCCCTCGTATTTTTTTCGATTAAAACCATTGCAATATTTTCGTACCTTATGGACAAGTCCTTCTTTCTTTTCTAAGGAGTATTCTAACTTACGCTTGCGCTTCTTTGGATCAGTAGCTGAAGCTTCAGGAATTTGATTATGTATTTCCATTTTGGATAATCATGTATTCTTTCGTAGCTGATTTTTCCAAAATCGGTTATTTAGATACTGGTTGTCGAATAACTGAAAGTGGTATACTAGCCTTGAAGTAGAGAGATAATAAGTTTGTTCATTTCTTAAGTAATGTTCATAGTTTCCAGAATCTCGAACAGATTTCACGAAAACAAAAAGATGAATCATCAAAATATTATAAGTGCATAAAATAAGTAAAAGATTATAATAAACACATGGGGTATGTCGATGAAATGGACATGTAAATCCAGTTATGGGGGTATAAAATTTTTTCGGATTTTGTTGATTTGACTATTGTAAATGTTTTTTTTTATCTTCAAAGAAAACTCTCAATGTCATGGAAAACTCTATCACTAAAAGACTTTCGAATAGCCGCATTTGCAAATGACTTGATTGAGACCGATCCAAAAGCTCCTCTCAAGAGGCCTAGAAAAAAAATTAAATATGTATCAGCCTCAAGTTGCTTTCGCAAGATCGCCCATATACCAGTCCATCGGAATAAAGTGAGGTGCGCAAAGTGCAGCACAAAAAGAGAACCCTACAAAACTAGATGACACAAGTGGTTTTATTCAATTTCACTAAAGATAAATGATTTTTATATGTTATTTTGTTAGTTCCTTCATCTAATAAGATAGTATTTTTAGTAAAAAATTGAATTGGTGCATAAAGGGTTAAGCGAAGTCTCAGGAATGAACGTTTATATATCACTTCGGCGTTGTCGGCGCACTTTCTCATAGTCCGGTGATCTGTGGCTCCTTCCCTTTTCATTTCTCCCTCAGTTTTTTTCTTTATACTTTGCACTATTTGCCTGTTAATTATTTTTCCTCCTTTGCTCCACTTCTTTCTTCTTTTTTTCTCTCCATTTTCAGTGTTTAAATCTTAGGTGATGAGCAAAGTTCAGAAGAGAGTTATTATTTGGAGTTACTATATTATGAGTTATTATTCGGCCATTAATTTCTTACTTACTTTAAATTATAAGGCCTCAATAGCCCATGTGTTAGATTAGCTGAGGTAAAGTCCTTTTAGTCTTTCAAATGGATTAATGAAGTTGTTTTGCCGGAATATATATTTAGATATAATCAATTAAAGTTTTATGTTATTATGTTATTATTATGTATTTAAACAGTTTGAAATAATTTAATGTCATTATTTTACATTAGATATTTGTTTTAATTCCCTAGATTCCCTTATGTATTAAATTAGAAGTGCAGCAGGACAGTTTCTATATAGGAGAATGGTATCCACCCCCACTTCAATAAAATTTTTGAGTGTACCTACTTATACTTAACAAGGGAATAAATAAATCCTCAACTTCTAAAATAAGTGTAACAAAATGAAAATGTTATATAATCCTCAATAATAATAGGTTGAAATAGGTAATGGCAAGATTAGCTACGAAAAAGAGTCATATTTTTATTTGTCTCTCTTTTCGCAGAAGTTTAACAAATAACCGAAGATCTAACTAATCGCAAGAACATTATTGTAATCAATAAACTTTTCCTCCAAGAGCTCAATTTTCCACTAAACCATCCGAAAATATATATTATAACTAATCACGAATAACTAATCGCCTTTCAGCTAAGTCATAAAATAAATTAGGTCGTTCACCTTTGAAGTAGTTTCGCATATTAGTGATAATCCATCAATTGATTTCTATCAGGGAATTGATTACACCATTAGTTCGATTTTGTTTACTTTAGTAATAGATTTGCCCTAATTTATTCAAGCACTTAGCATAAAAAATAGCACATAAGAAGGGCGTTTGGATACATTTTTCGCTCTCAATAAAATTGAAATCAGTTTTATAACACAATTGAAAGGTAATCGCTCGAAAATTTCCAAGATTCTCGGCTGCTCAATGAAGGGTAATACTTTGGACCTCTGCTAAACAAATGAGAGACTACGAATGAAATAGAGCTTTTAAAAAGGCAAAGTGAAAAGAAAATGATTTTTATTTATAACTTGTTATTTATTTGCTTTCCTTTAGGTCCCCGCAAATTTCGTCATTCTTATAAATATTAAGAGCTATTAACTTCATATAAGAAACGATCTGATATTGATTCAAATGCGACATATTTTTCATAAAGCTAAAGGTATTTAAAAATTATAATAAAATAAATCAAATGGCAATATAAACAACTCGGCAGCTTCTCAGCTTCTAGCAAGACTGAAATATATTGTATAATACTACATTCAAAAAAAGCTAGTCATAGCGATTACCCAGGAGTGACGCCGTCATGTTTCATGGTTTTACCCACTGAATAAACGAACATTAGGCGCGCTTTCTTGAATTTTCCAGGATCTCTTATGGATAATATTATAAATCCTAATTCTGCACATTTGAAAAGCGACTATACTCAACACTTTTCATAATTTTACAGACAAACATAAGAATTGTTCTGAAAAGTAGCATAAAGCTTGTTTTTTTTTTAATATGCCAGAAAACGATATTTGTTGTCGAAAATTACGTGACGGATTGCCTTCATAACTATAGAACGAAAATTATTTCTGTTATTCAGTTGAAAGTAAAAAGTAAACAAAACCAAGATATTGCAATATAAAGCTTTTAGAAAATAGAGAGTTCATTAATGAATGAAATAGATCTACATATCCGAGTTAAAAGAAAATTTAATCGAGTGTGTTTACAAAGAAATTGACACAAATGGATAGGACACTGCTTTCAGAATACTCGAAAAGGCTCTGACTGATCAACATATTCTTGTGTAACAACAATGACAAGAGTGTTTAGCCAATGTATTCTTGACGTACTGACTGGGGTACGAAGCTTAAGGACACAGCTAAGGCCTGGACACCACCCCCCATTTAAAAATAAACGCTTTCAAGAAGAAACATTTTTGTATGAAAAGTATAAAGATGACATTAAAACTTTCATATTTAGTACATGTATCGCTGTTTGTTGCGGTTTGCTCAAAAACCCGTAAGCTATTAAAGTTACCACATTTACATAACAAAACCGAAAGCTTAATTACATTTTTGACACTGCCGCAACAGCGCAATTGAAAATAAAGGGCGGCGAGACAAAATGGACAAACAGGACGAACTACACCTAAGTGTTGGGCATTTAAGAACAAATAAAAAGAAGATTCTGGTTTTCTGGTTATTGTTTTGGCATTTTATTATTGTACTATAACTGCCCTGAGATTGATTTAAAATCCTCATCTAACAACTTTAATAAACTTGCGCAAATTTACATGTTTTTATTAGATTGAAAATCTGATGTTTCAGCACTACCTTTTTGAGATATTAATTAGTCGCGAAATTACTTTTAATAAATGAAACATCCATTATATTCCATCTAAAATTTTTAAGCCAGAAGGACTTCTTACAGTAGCGTAACAGAGCGCTGTCGGCCTAAGCCATCATCAGTGTTACCTGAAAAGTAAGTAAAAGAAGTCGGAGACTAATGCAGGGGTTTTAGGTGAAGAAAATGATAAAATTGACATTGTTATGTTTAGATACAAAATTTGTCAGAATTTGGAAGGCGTTAATTAGTAGTAGCAGCTTAATAAGTAGAATGAAAGGAAAATGGTTGGAGTTCTTTCACTTTTTTCTCAATGGAAAAAAGAACATATCAATGAAGATAAACAAACAACACAAATCGACAATGGTCACATCAAAATTTCACAGATTACACGTTACATTTTAAGAAAAGGATTCACATAATTTAATTTAAAAACAAATAGTACAGTCAATTTGTGCCGAAAATAGGGGTATTAAAGAAATTTGGAATAGAAAGTTAAAATTTGGTGAAGTTGAAGTTTATATGGTGTGGAACGTGATTCCGTCGAGTCCCGCGACGTCCCGGCTAGGGAAATGCCGCCATCTTAAATTGGAATCTGCCATATTTAATTTTCGTCGGCAGACTTTTTTTCTTTCCCATTTGGTTTCTGACTAATATTTTGTACACTGTTTTTTAGGTAATACCTCTAAGATATTTCCTTTTTATTTTCTTGACAGTAAATTACTTAGAAATGGGGAACTTTTAGCGATTTATACAAATTTATACAATTTTTTTTAAATAACAGAGGAAAATTCTAGAAATAAATACCTTATAATTCGAAGGCCCAGTTTCTTCAAGTACGGATAACTTTATTCTTCAAATATTTCCTATGACAGCGATTGTTAATATAATCGTAGCCATAGTAATTATTCTAGGAATAAAGTTATTTGGCTTTGAAGAAACTGGCACTAAGTATTATTATATATTTTTAATCTATCTATACTATATAATAATTACAGCATTTTGGCAACGCTGTTGGATTAAGAAGTAACTATAAATGTTGCAGGGAAGTCCTTTACTAATCCAACGTTACCGCGAGAAAACAAGGTAGTCAATCTTGCTTCTCTATCTACCACCAAGAATGTTGGTGAACGGTCGGTAAAGGTCAACCCACTTTTTCTTTTCCACCGTATAATTTGTGTGGTGAAAGATGACAGTCAATTATCAGGAATGTTTGCAATAGGAACTTGCACTCTATCCAACAGCATTATTTAGGCATGGTCCTATGAGGAAGGCAATATTATTCCCAAAATGTGTCCTCCCGGTGAAGTTCTCCCAGAGGATCCTTTCTGCAAATTGGATGGAGGAGATTTGCTGCATCGAGTTGCGTAGCCAAGTATTGATACTGCAATGTATAGTGAAGTATGCAAGAGATGTCAACGACGTCATGGCAACGTACGGACTTAACACTATCGTAGTGTTCGACGGATATGATAGCAGCTCCACAACAAAGGATGAGAACATCAGAGAAGCGCAAACACATATACAAGAGACTAAAACATTGATAGTTGTAATCCGTGAGGGTTGCGAGGGAAGCAATTTTGAGTAATCCAAGAAATAAATCCGGCTTAATTCTTAATTTTCCTTCTTAAAACTTATTTGGAGGCTGAAGATCTAGGTGTTTTGCAAGCGAACGCAGATAGAGTCTGTATCAGTATTAGGGCAGCATTATCAAAAGCGCAGGAGGGTTGCGAAGCCGTAGTGGTTGGTCAAGACACAGATCTACTTGTCTTGATTATTGGGCTTTCACCTGTTGATTCCAGCATTTTTATGTTGATCTCTGGACTCTGGAGTGCCAGGAAAACCACGTAAAATATTCAGCGGATAAACTTTATCATCAGATCTTGCCGATATCTGCGAGATAATACTTTTTTATGCGATGACTGGACGTGATACAACGTCAGCTTTGTTTGGAATAGGAAAGAATAGTGTCTTTAAAATTTTAAACTCAAAATAAGAATATCGAGAAAAGTTGCTATTTTTGAAAAAGAAAATGCCGAGGAAGCTGGCAAAGAGTTTTTGGTAGACTTATATGGGAGGGGGGGTTAGATCAGACGGTCTAGATAAATATAGATTTTAAAAAATACGTCTCATCAGTGGCAAACCAGACCACACAAGTTGGATCTAGCTACTCTGTCACACACCACAGCGGCAGCTAAGTATAATTTCTATCGGGTTTATCACCAGGTTCAAAAGTGGTGTGGTGTGAATCTTGACCCCAGTGATTGGGGCTGGACATTCGGTGATGGTGTTTTGCCAGTAGTGACTCTAATAAAGGCATCTCCTTCTCACCTACTAAAGCGTATATTTTGCACTTGCAAGGGAGACCGCAGTAATAAGTGCGAGTGTCGCCGATCAGGCCTCACTTCTAGCATAATGTGTGGAACCTGTGTAGGTGAGAACTATTTTAGCAAGGCTGAACCAATAGAGGAAATTGACGTCGATGAGGCAACTGAGGTTGACGACTTAAGGAAAGAAAGTCCGACAAACACTAAATGCACTTGGTATATTTTTACAGTACTAAAATTAATACCTACTTCACTTTATATAGTTAAGAAACGGCATCTGGAACAACAGACAACCACCAAAATAGTAGAGATTAGGGGAGACCTTGAATAAGCGTAAGTTAATTGGCGATGCTACAAGTTTTTGTTCGTGAGATTTGTTGAAGTTAATATGTTTCATGCAGGATCAAGAAAATATAGATGACAGTAACCGTAATGGTAAGTAGCATATCGAACGAAGAGTCAGATCCAGGAGCTTAAGTTAAAATGAATCGCTTAAATTTTGTAATACATCATAGTAAAAAAAATGTCCGAAACTCTATTAATTTAAATGTTAATTTAATTTGAATTTGAAACATTCTACTGTCAAGCAGTGGCGGTCGTCAGCCCTTATTTATTAGAAGGCATAATGTAAATAGAATCAATATGTTTTACATTCATTCAATGCTGTCAATGTACTTTTTTATTTTTAGTAAAATATTGGTCCTCTTCCCACGCCTTCTCCTCCCCCTGGAGATGACAAGCATATTCATTTAAGTAAAAAATTACAACTTTTTAAATTCCCAAGAGAAAACTAAAACGAAAAATTTTAATTAGATCTCAAAAGAGAGTTTAAATAACTGTTTACTGGAAACAAATATGGCGTTTAAATTAACATGGCCGCGTTTCCCCAACCGCGATATCATGGGACTCGATAAAACCATGCTCAGAACTGTTTAAACTATTAATAAGCCAAGTTTCAACTTTTTATTCTGAATTTCTTTATTAAAACACATTTTGACTGTACTAAAAAACGAGGTATGAAATATGTTTCTGGGTGAAACGACAAATGTGACTAATGGCGCAGGAAGTGATACGCCAAGAATTGGCGGTAATCTTAAATGTTAAAAAGACAAGTGATGTTAAGTTTAGAAGATGAAAATAAATAAAAGTACCTAATTGTCTAAGGTCTTCGTAAAGTACAGACTGGCTGCCACTAAGCTAGATAAAATTAACAAAATGATATGATCAATATTATTATGTAGCCTAAAATAGCGAAATAATATTCGAAATTTCAATCGAATACATCAGTGATGGCCTGAAAATTGTTTTTGAAAAAAGAAGAAAGTACCTAATCAAGTGTATAGAAGACTAAATTAAGAAATGATATTAGCCTAGACTAACTCAATTCGAGCAGATTGAAAATGAAAAGAAAGAGCTTAACCAAAAGAGTAACTACATTAGAGGCAGACATCAGCCCAACCCAATCCGATCCGCAGGAGTAGCCGTCCCCTCCCTTTTCTGGGTTGCTCAATTAGAATTTGACGATCGGTATATTTGTTAAGGGAATTTAGATCCAGTGCCGAAAAGATGGGCAAGGCTGACTCCACCCAAAATGTAAGTTGTAGAAATGAAAATAAATTAAATTACATTTCCTTATTAGAAATTTAAAAAAAATATACTTTTCGTAAATTTTGAGAATTTCCTGGCTAAACTTGAACATATACCTATAGTAATGTTCTGGCTAAACCTAAACATATACCTATAGCTTAAAGTTAGTTGTCAAATCTCATATTTTCAGGGCTTTAATTCACGGAATTTCAAATAAATATAAAAACCTTACACCCCGGATTTACCAGCTAAATATTTTTAAATAAAATCAATAGAATAGTTATCATTAATCAAAACAGTTTCAAGAAACCTTTTTCTATGTTGAAGTTTTAGTTATTGTACATCTTTTTATTCGGTCATGTAGACTTTTTACCTTCTTCTGTTTAACCATTATTGGTCGATTTGATTTGCAGTTTAAACATCAGTTTGTGTTTGTAGATTTTCTGTTTATTTAATGTCAGGGAAAGAAAGTTGTTTATTAATGTGTTTTTCTAGAGCGAATTATACAGTAAATGATTTATCTTAATATGATTTAAAAAATCGTAAAGTTAATGTATGTCACATGGATAAATTGAGGAAAGATCATAATATGTAAAACCTCACCAAATTTAAGGTTTATATTGATAATTTTCTCAATTTTCAATAAAAATATTACTTAGTTAGTAAACCCATAGCCATCCCATTATTTTGTTGCTAGTTGTTATTATTGTATTGAAAATATGTAGCTTTGACACAAAAAGTAAGTAAATCAAGTTTAGTGTGAATATTGAGTTTTGGCTTTCACCAAGGTTAGTATTATTTATTTCTTACAATAAAGTTTTACCTACAGGTACATTTGTAAAAAGACTAACATCACACCTTACTAGGATGTTGTTAGGATTAAAATTAATTTGTGGTAGTTTCTCTAAAAAATGTGAATTTCTTGAGTTTGTGCTATTTATAAGAGAATTAAGAATGTTGAATAAATATTTAGCAATGGTTTGTGTTAATAAATATATGCAGCTTCCTGTTAGAAATAAGAGAATATTTAGCTTGTGTATTCAGAACTCCATAAAAATGAACTGTATCGCTATTCTGTGATTTCACTTTGAATTTTTCTATATGTTAATTTGATCTATGATTTTTTTTCTTAACATGTTACATATCTGTCTTTCCATATGCTCTTTAATTTAATGGAGACATAATTTTTGGTCCTTTGTAATGCAATCCTTTACTAAAGTTCAATTTCCGTTTTCGGCTTAAAGAGTTTTATTAGTATTATATCTTTTCAATGAAGGTAATGCTCCTTGTTCTTCGTATGTTTAGTTTTGTTTTATTTTATATGGTTTGACTAGTGTAATTTAATTCTAATTTTAAATTAAATTCGTCTTGATATTCTTCTGGTATGTTTCGTGCTATGGCTAAAATAGTTTGTTAACTTAGGAAGGATTTTAAGGTTAACTGGATAATTTCAACCTTTACAAAAACAGGTTTTCTATTGGACAAAATGATGCCCATAAATTATTTATTTCTAGCATTAGATATCTCACAAGATTTAATGAATAATATTATTAAATTTATTGAAATGAATATGTTTATAGTTATCAAAATGTGGTTTATAACTGTTGTTAACGCAGTTGCAAACGTGGTTGAAATCAATGAATGACATTTGATTTGGTAAAAATAGATCAAATGTATGAGCTTTCTTCTATTTTTGGAAATTTAGGAAATAAAATTAAGAAGTAATTTTTGAAAATAGTTTAAAATGTTTACGCAAATGCAAAAACTACAATCTAAATTATAATCATTTGGAGATAATATGTTCTATATGGTTGTGAAGGATTCATCTTTGAGAGTCAAATAACAAATAACACTTTGTAGTTTTTGTTGAAAGCTTCAATTAACAAGGGACACTTAACATTTAACAAATCCCTAAAAGAAAATGATTTTTCAAAGAAACCATTTATAAATTAGGAGCATTCTAAAAAAAAACAACAAAAAGTACCTCAATATGAAACAAACCCAATAAACCAGTTCATGTCGTCTTGTCAAAGTCAAATTTAAAACTTGACAAAATGCACGATCTTTTTACTGTTTTGTTGTATTTCTAATAACTTTTATTTTTAAGTATTTCGCAACAATAGTTATTTGTGTTTTTAAAGTGTAATCTGACGGATTGCCACTTGAGAAAGAATGTTACTTTCTTTGTTCTTTCGAAAACGGCAATCTTATTTTGCGCTCGAAAAACACACAGAACTTTTTCTACAGCCGCTTAAAGCCGTTTTAAAATTAAATGCACATTTTTCTCCATACATATTCTGAAATTTGCAAATGACTGTCAGTTTTCACATATTATTCGGGCATATTAATTTAGAACAACTGTAAGTAACAAACGCACGACTGTCATTTATTTATTTTCGATTGCCATGACTATTCATAGCACACTCGATGGAAAAAGTGAGAATTTTCTCTTCCATGTACGCTCTACAGAGTAAAATAAAAATTCGCGGCATACGTCGATTTTGCGATTTCATTTGAATTTAGTAATTAGTTATTTTGCACGCGGCTGTAGAAAAAAAACGTTGTGCACCGCAGCAGCTACTCTTGGTCTACAAATCGCAACTAAGGCCGTGCTTACAATATTGCTCACACATCTGGGGTGCCACACCTAAACACACCCTGTGCATCTCGTCGGCAACCCAGAGTTGACCCGGGATCTGGGTAGCGTGAAACACTGCAGACATGTAGCCGAGATCTCCCTGTTTGAAAGATATTTTCACGGCAGATGTTCCCGCCTCACTGTTTTAGGCCAGCACGATTCACAGGCGCTTTTACTTGCAGTCATAATCAACGCGATCAGCTGATGATCATTTTTCTTAAACATGAATCTTCATAAAACAGTCGATGAAAAAGTAAAGAGTAACTGAGAAAGGGCCGATATCTGTTACAGACCTAGAATGGTATTGTAAAAATTATGAATATCTAAGCTGAATAAGTGGCGATGTATAAACAATTTAAATGCTAGAATATGTTTTATTCATGTATGTAACAATCTAATACCGACCATACATTGAAAAGGAAAGAGGGTGAACGATTGACGACCTGAAAACCGACTAGTTAACTAGAGAAATCAGAGAGGCCTATATCCAAAGGCAGAGAAAAAGACAAAATGACATTTCTGTAATTTAATGTGCGATATCGAAATATTTTTGAATATTTTGGCATTGAAAAGTTAAATATTATACACTTCTAATATTACACTTCTAATGGTTTAGAGTAGTTAATGTGAGAGTGGTTACGCCGGAGAGACACTGTTCATTTCATTACGAATTCATCAAAATTTAATTTATTTGCTTAAACTTTTGGCTTAGTTCACTTCAATATATTTGTGGGGGTTCTGTAGGTAATTTTTAAGCGAGAGTTTGCTAACAATTACAATATGAATATGGTGCTCGATAAAAAAACGAATTTTGAGACAAAGGCATTGGAGTATTCTCATATGTAAACATCTCGTTTGAAAATTCAAAAATGCAAAGAAATTTATAATCCAGAAATATGGTGTGACAAAAATCGTCCAACTTAGAGACCACCTCCTGTAGAAGAATCCATTATGAGCAAAAAGTTCTCAATTTAAAGTAATTAGCCAAAAGAAGAGTATTTCCCCTAGCCAAGAAACAGCTGCACGATTATTCCTCACAATAACGAGATGATTGAAGGCGTCGATATTTCTTTTGAATTTCTCTTACGTCTATATACGTTGGAAATATAATTTATCTTGTTTCAAAAAAAAAATAGTTTTTAATTATTATATTTAAAATATGTTATACTACTAGAATATTATAAACCTATAAAGCAAGAAAATCGTTTACATCACTGGCTGTTTGAGGAAGAGTCGAAAAATGATGGTTCATGACAAACGTGTTCTATAGAATATCGGTCATCATAAACTGTAAGGTCTTTGTATTATTTGCATTTGTAGGCCCTAAAAGCTTTCAAATAGGTTTCTAAAAGAATAGATTTATATGTTAATTCACGTGTTTCGTGTTTCCAATAAGGAATTTCCTTGTTTTTTTTATTTGCTTTGGCTTGAAAAGCCGATTTTTACACCCTTTTTATAAAGGGCAAAATGGGATGATATACCTAAACTTTTCTTCTTTGTTTTAGGCTGTTTTCACATTGGATATTTACAACCTGTCTACGGGATGCTCGTTTTGATAACTCGCGAGACAAAATTTAAAAAAGTGCTCTAATGTGAGTATATAGCCATTTATAATGAATTTAATATTTAAATCAAAAATAAAAAGAACCTTCTGAATAATCAGTCAAGAAATAGATATCATACTACGCCTAAGATAAAACAATTTATGTTGACTGACAAGCTTTAACATTAGCTTTAATTAATACATTACATAAATAAATTAATTTGAATTGGACAACTTAATTGATATCTGACAAGGATTGGCACGTTAAAAATCAACAAGCAAGTCATTTTCTAAATTAAAACCGATTAATCTGTGCTGCCTGAAATTATTTATTTTAAATGACTTAAGGGCATAGTGAAATGCAAACTTTGAAATACTTCTATGTTAAGTATTTATTTTGCTATGATAAATAATGTATTTTGTGGTGCATGTCACCTATACGAGGGAGACCAAATAAGTTATTTACCTAATTATAAACAAAAGATATGGGAGATTTTTATAATGTTAGCTCTTTTAAATAATAATAATAATAATAATAATAATAATAATAATAATAATAAATGTCAACTTTAACTTTAAGTACTACAGAAGACAATATAAATATTGTGCTAAGGATATAAGATAACTGTCTGCTTTCACCGACCATTTTATTTTGTTTTCCCACGAAGCGGGGGGTGGATCGACTGTTGAAGGTAATCTGATTATATATAGGGAAATTATGTAACTAACAGCTAGGATGACGTAAAAGTATATTATATACATAGGGACTGAAGTGATATCTTTTATCGCTGATAAATAAAAAAAACACTTTAGACCCGTGGTTTATAACCTATTTTATGTGCTTTGGAAAATAATTTAAGAAAAAAACCAAAAACACCATTTGTATGTACTAAATATCATGCACGTTTGTAAACGTTAATATTAGGAATGATACTAAAAATTCGGTTTTACTTAGTAAAAATAACTGTATAGTGGAGTAAACGCAGCTGAATATTATACGTGGGGATGAAACAAATTAGTAACAAGCTGTTCTCAGCGAAAATGTTTAAATAGTAACTAACTCCCTATTTAACTGCCCAAAAGTCCAATTCAGTCCCATTGGGAAAAGAGTGAAAATAATCACCGCGTCTTGGATTTTTTTGTTTTTTATTTCATTATCTGTCTTCTTAATTTTTTTTTCAAAAAAACTTAAAAAACATTTTTTTGTAAATAATAAAGTTCTGAACAGTTTGTCTCTATATATTTTTTCTCTGAAGTAAATGGTAACAGAGGTAAAGCTCTTTTTTAGAGTCTGTTTTATACATGTTCCACTTCTAATATACACTCGCCCGCACAAAATTCCGCCACCCTGAAATTTTGGCCAAGTTTGATATTTTATAACTTTTTATTTTATATCCAATTTTCATGATTTTATTATCAGTTTGTAGATCCGTTTATTGTGTTTCTCTTTAATCACTTTATAAAGTAACATTTTTCGATTAGGCTATATCATACAGGAGTAAATCAAACTGTTGTTTTTTGTCGAAAATTGAGGAGGATAATTTTATTTACATACTGCTTTTTGTAATCTTTCATGTATTCTAAACATTTCGTTTTTTGATCCATTCCATTATCTCATTTCTGCAACGAGCTGCAAAATTTTAAATGAAACGCTGCGCTGATTTGAAGCCAATTTTTGTTAAGAAAAACAAACACTAGGTATATCATAAAGTTAATTGACAAAACCAATTTTAATAACGTGTATTTCCTCCTCTCGCAGCAATGACAGCTTGCAGTCTTCGTGGCATCGAGTGAATAAGGTTAGTTATTCTTTCTTGAGGAATAGCCTGATATTCTTCGGCCAACGCCAGTAAGTCTTGCAAGGTTTGTGGTTGCACAGGACGACGACGAACAGCCCTTTTAAGTTGATCCCACAGATGTTCGATTTGGTTGACATCCGGGATACATGCGGGCCATTCCAATCTTTGAAGTCCAACTTCATCGAGATATTCGCTCACTACATGTGCAACGTGAAGTCTAGCATTATCATGCATTAATGTAAATTGGTTGCTAATGAAAGAAACAAATGGAACAACAACTTCTTGGATGATTTCCTCAATGTAACGGTGGGCGGTTAGAGCTCCATTTCAACAAATACAAGATCGGTGCGGGTTTCAGTAGAAATACCCGCCCAAATCATCACTGAACCGCCATGATATGAGATTCGTTCTGATACGGTGCAGTCAGCATATCTTTAATTTCAACGTCTATACCCGTTCACGATCATCCGGCGACCTTAAACAGACTCTAGATTCATCTGTGAATAGTATGTTTCCCCACTGTTCTAGTCAGAATGCAATCTTGCAAACCTCAGTCGCTGTTGTCGATGACGAGGAAAGAGTTGTGGATATATGGCTGGCCTTAGTGAATAAAGCCTAGCTTCTGCCAATCTTCTACGTATCGTTCTTTCACTTACATTTACCCGACGTATCATTTGCAAGTCATTTTTTAGACACACAGCAGTAGATCTTCGGTCTCTTAAAGAACTAACGATGACAAAGTGATCATCAGCTGCGGTGGTCATTCTTCTTCTGCGAGAGCCTCTCCGCCTACTAAGTCCCCGTCTGTAAAGACCTATTCCAGGCATCTAGAATTGTAGACCGCGCAATTCTCAGAGTTCAGGCGACATAACTTTTGCTACGGCCATCCTCTATTAACGCAACAATTCTACCCACGTCTGCTGGAGTTAATACCATATTGACATACAACAAATTATAACATTGTCACTGTCAAACATTCTGTCAGAATAATCGTGTACTTAACCAACGTCGGTAATTAATTTTTAACCAAAAGCTTGACATAATTTTCTCTAAAAATAACATCGTTTTAATAAAATATTTGCTGTTCGCAGAAGAAATGAGATAATAGAATAAATCAAAATATGAAATATTTAGAATACCTCAAAGATTACAAGAAACAGTATGTAAATAAAATTATCCACCTCAATTTTCCCACAGGCTGTTTTGAACTTACGACAAAAAACAACAGTTTGATTTACTCCTGTAAAATATAGCCTAATCGAAAAAAGTTACTTTATAAAAAAATTAAAGAAAAACACAATAAACGCATCTAAAAACTGATAATAAAATTATGAATATCGGATAAAAAATTAAAAAGTTATAAAACATCAAACTTGGCCAAAATTTCAGGGTGGCGGAATTTTGTGCCGGCGAGTGTATATTGTGTCCAAAATATGAACTCTAGCTATTATTTCTGAGTGGATTCAAGATGACAACCCCTTTAAGTGCTCAGAGTCTTATTCAAAGACATATAAAATATCTTTGGTTTTGTCCAAAGACTTACTATTTTTTATATGTCTTTGGTTTTGTCCATTTCAACAGGAATAATTAGTTCTTCTGATGTATATTGTAATAAGGCTCAGGAAATTGGTGAAGTCCTTTTTAATAATCATATTGAGAGAAAAAATACTTATATTCAATGCAAAAGAAAGGAAAATATAAAAAATTTGCTTTCATGAACAGTAGCATCAAAGTAAGCCATACATATGTAGACTTTAACCCTATGCGACTTTTTAACAGAATAATTTGTTCAAATAAGACATCAGAAGAAATTAGATATTGTTTTAAATTTGAATTATCGCCATACACTTTGTCACTTTTTAAAGATGGTAATTTGAGAAGAGGAAGAAAATCACAATTGCTGCAGAAACTTGATAAGATTTATAGTTCCGAGAGTAATTCTCAGTCATATACTAACGATGCAGATCAAAACGGGGCATAGAAATTTCCATACATGCCCAAGATTCAGCAAACACAAAACACAATTTATAAAGATCCTTCGACCCTACTTTGAAAACGTAGATATAACTTGGAACCAGGCGGCGAGGGATGCTGATTATCTTATCATCTTAATAGCTGTAGAAATTCAAAAAATAAAAGCATATCCATGCTTCGCCCGAGAAAAGTAGCAAAAGGTGACAAAATATCACAAATATGTGATGTACAAAACAAACTGAGACATGTGACAAAACCCGTATTGTTTTTACATGACATTTCAGATTGTGACACTACCTACATATTTTCTGTTTAATAAATCCAGAAAATTATGTCTGTCGCTACTTAAGAAAGACAACGATCTCTCTCAAAATTTCGGCATATTGTTGTATAATAATGCAGTGAAAAATGACTTATATCAGTCGGGATTAGATTTTATTTTAAAGGACATATTAATGATATTAACCTTTTGAGGTATATTTCATACAATAGGACCGCATCAAGTACTTAACTCCACATTTAATTTGGCCACTTTGCTCCTAACTGAAAACTCTGCCCAAAAATATATGCTCAAGACATATTCATACCCAATTGTAAAAATATAATGAATATTTTTCAAATCGGATGTGTTTTTAGAATGGATTAGCAACGACTTGAAACCTCTACAGTGTGGGTGGAAAAAGAGTAAGCCAAGTAACCTGATACCTGTAAGTATAATTCAAGCAAAATGTAGCGCCCCCTATTAAAATTGTTTTTTCTTGGTCATTGGAGTGCGCGACATGAATGAGGATATAGATGCAAACAAGGCATACCGCCACGATCGGGCCGCAGTTCTGAAGAAAGAAGAACCAATCGGACCCTGCAACCTTATTTACATCAAGTTCGATCAATTTTGCAAACACGACATCACTGTCAACGATGACGCTGCACACAATTGCGTCACAAGATATATGTGAGCTAAGCTCAGGTCAACATCAGCACTGTCATGCTGGGCATAAGTCGCCGAAAAAATGTGGCAAATAAATTAACCAACTCCTTAGGATTTGACGTTGCGATAATATTATATTTCATTTGGCCCGAATACCCCACACTATTATTTGTAATCCGTTAACAGTTTAGCTTTTTCTATTAAAAGCAGTATTCCTCTTAGATATTAAGTCGGTTGTTTGTTTAGGAAAATATAATAGATAATTTAGAGAACATTAGCATTTTATTGGTATACATGCATCAACAGCAGCATAAACTATAGTGTAAAATAGTTCAACGACCCTCTCAACATCGTCTCCACCATCATCTAAGACACCCCAGTCGACGTTTGCACAGTGATCGTCTGGATCATAATGCACGCGGAAAAACTTTAAGTCTTCCAATTCAAAATCAATAATAACGTCCACTGGGGCGTCATCGTCACCATAATATCCAATGAACGATGGTAAGCACCGACAGAGCTGTATCACATTTATTAATAAAGACACCCAGGTAATTAGAGAGCACTAAATCTAAAACAGAATTTTTGCGATTTACAACATTATTAAGCTGAACAAGATCGCACAAACAAAAAAACATAGTTATTACTAGAAACAAAAACATGGTCCGAGTGCGGATATACTTTGAGGTAATCACCACACAGTAATAATACATTTCATGCTAAAAAGCCTAAACTGAGAGTGTGTGGAGTGGAATATGTAATTCATCGGTTTTGAATCCTTATTGACACAGAGGATATATCTGATGAGCGCGATAGTGGTCCCTTGAGATTTCGGGGCAAATGAGCTGTACTCATTGAAAACATGTGCACTGGCACAAATATGTCCCACTATGACCTCCAACATGAAAAGCCTTTATATCTCCTCAATTTGCAATATACTGTCGTTATTTATCGTGTATATATCGTTAGTTCTACTATTTGTGGATACTGTTGCCAACTTATTAACTCTTTATCCAGTATTGGCGTTGTTTGTTTTCAACTGTTTATTTAATATTTCTCTACATATTGGTGAGTTACACGACAGGTCGATAACCGAGATCTAGCTAGGATTCATTTTCTATAGACGGTCAGCTTCCCAATAATCCCCTCATATTGCAACATCTATTTAAAGGTTATTGTGTTATATTTTGCTACGGTCATCAGGGATTTCAAGCAATCCATCACAACTTTCGATTATACTGCGACCCTCTGCAGTTTTGAGGGGTGCCTAGCTATCAGTCATAATACGAAATTTCTTATGTTCAAAGTATGTGTATAACAAAAATCTTAGGCGCATATATCCATCACAGTTAATTAAGCTTGAAATACCGTCTGTCTTTCGCACAGGTTTTTACAGATGTGTAGATTTTAACAAAGACGTTCACAAAATTATAGAACTAGAAATAATTTTTAGATATAGCTAGATTTTTTAAGGGCGTATCGTGCTGCTTAAAGAGGCGATTAAAAATCATATTAGAGTGTTTAATGAAATATTTCATGTCCATTATTTGCTTCGTCAATAAATTTCTTTTCATCCTATATGTCTGTTATCTTAATCAATCAACCAATCTCTTCAGGCTTATCTGATTTTCATGATCTGATTACTTGAAGCATTACTATATTATATAACATGTAAATTTATTTTAGACTTTCTAATTAAATCTGTAAAGCTGGAAACGCACCGCATATTTCGCTGGGCAGCATTCTCTTTAGCGACTTTTTGCTGCGCAACGAAAAGCCGGATCATTTCCACTTGCAGCAGTTACAGCGCAACAAAATTAACTCGGTGCATAATTATCATGCGTCAAGGTTACAAGTGCTTTTTGGTCAGAATTTGGCTCTCTTCCTCCCCCTATTCAACACAAAATTGACATATTTTTAAGTGGTATTGAGTGGACAAAACGGACAGGCAAGCAGAGTTTAATATTTTGTTGTGACAATTTTTGGAGGCGTTGGATGAATAAAATCAAAGAGAAAATAGATTCTGGGTTCATCCGATTAACCAAAAAAAAAATAAATATGTTTGATTTCATTCGTGAGCTAAGAAACGATCCAGAAAAATTTTGCAACTACTGCCGAATGAGTACGGAAGTTAAAGATAGAATAAAGAAGCCGAATACGAATTATAGGAGAAGAATTTCAGCGGAGGAAAGATTAATCATAACACTAAGATAAGTTTCGAGGGTATATTTATTGTTTCGATTTATTATTAAAATATATTTTGTGAGAAATTAGCTAATTAATGAGTTGTCGTGAGCATGAATACGTATCGTATTGCATTACCGATTTAATTCGCTGTGGCTGCTGGCATGTTGTTGCTGGTGCTTTTGAAGAGGTTGCTGTCCCAAAATAGGGTGTCCTGTCGAAGCTGGTCCCATGTTACATAGCAGGAAGTACAATATACTGTGATCACTGTAATCGTTTAGATTACAGTTGTACGTGGTCCAGTTGAATCAGGTAATGTATGGCGCAATGAGGTTTTATCCGTGAAAATACTCAGTTCTGAGTCTTCGTAATTACCAAACAATAAGTTCAAAAGTTATATGCAGAGGAGAGTTTGTTATTTCTTTTCATGGAATTGCAGTCGCACTAACGTCCTCAATTTTGTCTGAACCTCACTAAGACTCGATTTTATCCAGAAACAATTCGATAACTTCCTGACCTTCCAAAAAATCTTCTGATTTTTCGCTACCCGCGACCCCACCAGACACCCTCGTGTACGCGGTTCTTATAAAAGGCATTTTGGATACACAATTAGCGACCGAAACAAAAATAAACATAATTATTAAGTTTGTTATATATAAAATTCCGATGCTGCCAGATTTTACTAGAAATTACACATTCACCTTCTTATGATTCCATGTAAAATCTGTATATTTTTCACCTAAATCGGAAGAGCTATAAAATTGAAAATTAAACAAGAAAATGGGGTAACAATTGCATATGCGGTTTTCTGCTATTTTTTAATTATATAGAAATGTTTTTATATAGTTACATTCTAGTGTCCTAAGTGATTGCAAATACACTGGCGGAGAACAGAAATCGTGCTTTTTTATTTTTTTTTTCAACTAAACAAACTTACGGAACCTTCATTTTTTGACTACGCAAATGCGTAGTGGCTTAACCGAGACAAAACTAACCAAAGCTAACCTAAACTAACTAAAGCTAACCCAAACTAACTAAAGGTAACCCAAACTAACCAAAGCAAACCAAAATTGTTTCGCCTAGGCTTGCGTGAAGAAATTCTTTACGCAAGTGCGTAGTGGCTTAAATGAAACAAAACTAACCAAAGCTAACCCAAACTAACCAGAGCTAGCCTACACTAACCAAAGCTAATTCAAACTAACTAAAGCTCACCCAAACTAACCAAAGCAAACCATATTTTTTTATTTTTTCGTACAAAAAAACGCAATTTCTCTTCTCCGCCAGTATATTTGCAATCCCTAAGGACTCTAGAATGTGCCTACATAATTTTTTTCCATATAATACACAAATAGCAGAAAACCGTATAAGCAATAATTACCGAAAATGGATGCTTACCACTGATCTATACAATAACAATTGTATAGATCGGTAATGCTTACACACTGAAGCATTTTCAGTTTGGTACAATTTTGTATGGAGACCAATTATTTCGACCTCTCAGGATTAGAGTAATTAAAATATGAAGTTGAAATGTCAAAATATATTATTTTTGACACCATAAAAAATGTGCTGGTTGCATCATTCAAGCATGTACTGGTTCATTACCTCTAGGGGTTCGCGAGACTATGGTCCCGGTCTCGGTTTTGTCTCGGTCTCGGTCTCGAAAACGAGACAGAGACCGAGATCGAGACCGAGACTTACCGATCGAGACCGAGACCAAGGTAACGAGACTCTCGGTCTCGGTCTCGAAAAATATTTTTATTTGTTGAATTTTCAAAACTTATTTTCCTGAAAAAATCAAATTTTTATGTATGTTATTGGCAATTTATGCCAACGGGGTCCAATCAACCAAAAAATTTAAAAATCGTGCAAATCCGGGTATAACGCTTGTTTATTTTAAATTGGGCTGTTTCTAGAAGAAATGTTATACTGTTATGTACATAATATGTAATTATGTAGATAACTTATTTTGAGCCATTTCCAAGCAATAAACAGCTATGAGTTTTCACATTTTTCGTAATATCTACAAGGTAATAAAACATCGCGTATCCATTAAAATAACTGGACATCTGCTTCTGGTACAACCGTGTCAGATTAGTATATTAAAAGATGAATTGCCACCTTTGACCATATCCACTTATGCAGTATACAGGGTGTCCGGAAATAGCATCGCCAAATTACAGAGGGTGATTCTACATAAGAAAACATAAACATTTTTTCATATGAACAGGGGTCCGAAAATGCATAGTTTCCAAGATACAGGGTGTCAAACTTTTTATAAAAAATCAGTTTTTTGTTAATATCTTAAATATGATTTTACTGATTTTGTTGAAATTTGGCAGGGTCATCTATAGTAATAAGGGGCTCATTTAGCCTTAATTAGATTAAAAATATAAAGTCCAGTGGCGTCCCGGAGGGCATCATACCGAATATTATTGACAAAAAAAGTGTGCGCCGCTGACTTTTTCAAACATTTTATATTTTTTTCCTATTAAGCAACTAAAAATACAATATTTTTGATTATCGAGTTATTTTTGTATCTTGCTACGTTTTCGATAAAAAAAAATAAAAACCGGTTTATTACATTTCCAAATTTTTTTGATAAAATCGATATTTTTATTTATATCTTAAATATGCTTTCACCAATTTTGTTGAAGTTTAATAGGGTTATCTGTGGTAATAGGCGGCTCATTTAGCCTAAATTAGATTAAAAATATAATGACCAGTGGCGTCCCGGAGGCATCATACGGAATATTATTGACAATGAAATGTGCGCCACTGATTCTTTTAAACATTTGATATTCTTTTCGTATTAAGCAGCTAAAAATACAACAATTTTGTTTCTTGAATTGTTTTCGTATCTTGCTTCGTTTTCGAGAAAAAAAATAAAAACCAGTTTATTACATTTCTTTAGGGCACCAAACTACATCAAACGCTGTAGGGGAAACTGGCCTAAAATGACATACTCGGGTAAAATGACATATCGACCATATTGCTACTTTAACACGTGACACCGTCGCCCTAAAATCATAATTGGAATTGTTTTTCATCCGGGACTTCAGTCAAGTTTATTCAGCGTCGCAGGCGGAACGCGTCTTAACAAAATACCAACAAGTCGTTTTTCTCGACCCAAAAAAATATTTGTGTGGTCACCTAATTTGGCTGTCATAATAGACGAGGTGCAGTAAGCCTAAGGGGGCTTAGTACAGGTAAACAAATAGACTTTTTTCTTTATTTTAATGCAATTAAACTTTTGTTTTATTTTTTTAAATATATATATTTTTAATAATTTCAAAGAAATCGTTATTTTGGGCAAAATGACATACACCGTGTTGGGGTAAAATGACATACCATGTCATTTTAGGCTAAAGTCAATTTTTATTTTGATTTCAGATAATATGGTTGGCAAATACATTGGAAAATCGGCCCGTCAAAACTGGAGCGAGGCAAGCATGAGGGAGGCTATTCAAGCGGTGCAAAACGGTGATATGGGCTGGTTGGCAGCGTCTAAAAGATATGGGGTACCTCAAGCAACACTCAGACGCTGCGCACAAGATAAAAATAAAAAAATAAAAGGTTTCAAGAAAGGCTTAGGTCGCTACCAACCTACATTTTCTGAAGAACTTGAACGCGAAATAGTAGAACATATTAAAAAATTGGAAACATGCATGTTTGGGTTGAACACAAAAGAAGTAAGACAGTTGGCATTCCAATTAGCTGAAAGGAACAAGTTACCCCACAGATTCAATACAATTTAAAAAATGGCTGGTTGAGACTGGCTTTTGAGCTTTAGGGCACGTAATCCAGACATTTCACTTAGAACCCCCGAGGCCACATCACCAGCTCGCGCGCAGGGTTTCAACTGGCCGCACTGATTTCTTTTTTTTATTTTTGTAAGGTCTTTAGTTTTTACGTACTAGTTGGGTGTGTTGGCCCTTTTACTTTTGTTTACTTTTTTGTTTTTAAAATAAAACTCGTTTGTAATACTTCTTACTTTTGTATTTTCAACCTTTTCTATAGAAAGACTACCTATGTCATTTTACCCTAGTATAAGCCTAAAACGACATACTGCACAGTTTTTTATTAATTTGGGTGTAATTGTTTGAAAATGTAAAAGTTTAAGGTTTTGTGCCTCTAATAGGAAGCGGCATAAACAAACGAACCCATTAAACTCTAAATGAATGCTTAAATATTTTATTTCCAAGTTTTGGGAAATGTTTTGCTTAGGGTATGTCATTTTAGGCCAGTTTCCCCTAATAAACTGGTTTTATTTTTTTTCTCGAAAACGAAGCAAGATACGAAAACAATTCAAGAAACAAAATTGTTGTATTTTCAGCTGCTTAATACGAAAAAGATATAAAATGTTCAAAAGAGTCAGTGGCGCACATTTCTTTGTCAATAATATTCGGTATGATGCCCCCATCTTCTAGTAATGGACATTATATTTTTAATCTAATTAAGGCTAAATGAGCCGCCTATTACTGCAGATAACATTATTAAATTTCAACAAAATCGGTAAAAGCATATTCAAGATATAAATAAAAATATCGATTTTATCAAAAAAGTTTGGAAATGCAATAAACCGGTTTTTACTTTTTTTATCGAAAACGACGCAAGATACGAAAACAACTCAAGAATCAAAAATATTGTATTTTTAGTTGCTTAATACGAAAAAAATATAAAGTGTTTGAAAAAGTCAGCGGCGCACACTTTTTTTGTCAATAATATTCGGTAAGATGCCCTCCGGGACGCCACTGGACTTTATATTTTTAATCTAATTAAGGCTAAATGAGCCCCTTATTACTACAGATAACCCTGCCAAATTTCAACAAAATTAGTAAAATCATATTTATGATATTAACAAAAAACTGATTTTTTATAAAAAGTTTGACACCCTGTATCCTGGAAACTATGCATTTTCGGACCTATGTTCATATGAAAAAATTTTCATGTTTTCTTATGTAGAATCACCTTCTGTAATTTGGCGACGCTATTTCTGGACACCCTGTATATATAAATATACAGGATGTTTCTAAAATGTGTAGCGAAACTTTAGGAGGTGATTTGCCATGACAAAATAATGGTAGTAAGTCATATAAAATAAAATCGAAATGCCAACGGTTCACCCGTTATCAGCTGTCAAAGTTTAATTTTTTATTTTTCATTTTACAGATAGCTTACTACATCCTACACCGATCAAAGTCATATTTGATATATAGGTTAGGGTAGTTAGTTTGCATCTTCACGATTGAAAAATACTTCAATTGTGTTTAGAGGGCAGTTTACCTAGAATGGAAATTTTTTTTTATGTACATTTTTTATTTTGGCCCATTATGCAATTTCTGACGCTTCATTTTAAAGGCCAGGTAAATTAATTTGAAAAAGGTTCTCTTGATTGAAATCCCTAAACCCAACCGTTTCGCCGCAAATCGACTTCGATTTTTTTTCCAAAAAATAAAGTATCCATTAATTCAACAATAAAAAAACTGACAAGGTGTCAAATTATGTCAGTCAGATAATTAAATGTGTTTTGTATCATAAGTGATTTTTTGCTTAAAAAAATGGCCCATCAATATTCGAATATTGAGTTCTGAGACATGCACTTCTGCTACGGAAGAGGAAGATGTAATGGTAATGCTGAGCTTGCTCGACGATAATACATGGATGCTTATCCGAATAGCAATTTGTCACATAGGCAAACTTTTATTAGCGTTCATAGGAAGCTTGGTGAACTAGGTTCTTTTCAAACCAACACTGAAGATAACGGGAGGTTGAGAACTGTAAGATATGTTCAACAAGAAGAAAGAGTTATTAACATAATAATCCCAGTAAGAGTACGAGAAAAATTGGCACTGCAGAAGGAATTAGTCATTCTCCTGCTTGGATGATACTCCACCAAGCACAACTTTACCCATTTCACGTGCAAAAAGTACAAGCACTTTATGAGGAAGATCAGCCAAAACTATTAGAAATGTGTCGTCGCATCTACAGAGACAGGAACATAACAACGCATTTATTTTGTTAAGCAGATATTATTTACAGATGAATCTGGTTTTACTCGAGACGGCATTACAAATTTACGTAATACCCACCAATACGCTTATGAAAACCCTCAGGCGGTCGTCGAAACAAAACATCAGCGTAGATTTTCTTTAAATGTCTGAGCTGGAATAATGGAAAATCATCTCATTGGTCCTTATTTCTTTAACGGTGCTTTAAATGACGAAACCTATTTACATTTTCTGCAGGATGTAATTCCGCTTTTACTAGAAGATGTCCCTTCCCTTTACACATTAGAGCAAATATGTGGCTTCTCCAAGATGGTGCACAACCGCATTTTAGTTTAGCTGTACGTGAGCGTCTTAATACGGCTTTTCCAGAACGCTGGATAGGGCGATCTGGACACTTAGAATGAGCGCCGCGATCTCCAGATTCAAACCCTATGGATTTTTTCTTTGGGGTATTTAAAGGACTTAGTATACGTTCCACCAGTTAATGATATAAACGATCTTCGACTGAGAATAATAAATGGGTGCCAAACTATTAGCGAGAAAGTTGGTATTTTTCATCGAGTTAGAAGACATTTTCTTAAGAGCGTAGAAGATGTATTGAAGAAAATGGAGCGCATTTTGAAAACCATTTTTAATTATGTTATGTTCATCTTGATAACCTTGTATTTAGATTTTCATTTTTGTTTTGTTCGAAGTCGATTTGCGGCGAAACGGTTGGGTTTAGCGATTTTAATAAAGAGTACCTTTTTCAAATTAATTTACCTGGCCTTTAAAACGAAGCGTCAGAAATTGCATAATGGGCCAAAATAAAAAAATTAGTTCAAAAATAAGTTTTTCATTCTAGGTAAACTGCCCTCTAGCGGAACACAATTGAAATATTTCTCAAACATGAAGATGCAAACTAACTACCCTAACTGATATATCAAATATGAGTTTGATCGGTGTAAGATGTAGTAAGCTATCTGTAAAATAAAAAGTAAATAATTAAACTTTGACAGCTGATAACGGGTGAACCGTTGGCATTTCGAATTTATTTTATATGACTTACTACCATTATTTTGTCATGGCAAATCACC
>MU182032.1:650343-681025 GCA_016904865.1 Pissodes strobi
AAACAATAATTGTTCATCATCAAGAGGCCATCATAATTACTGTTTTTATTGCTTCTTTATTTATATGTGTGTTTCTTTTTCTGTCCATTCAATGTTTTTTTCCTGTGCATGATTTGTGTATGCATTAAGTTTCTTGTTATTATCGTTGGGTGAAAATGTATAGTTTTATAATTAAATGATGATTAAAAAACAGTAATTTCATAGAGCATTGATGTATTAAGATGGCCTCTTGATGATGAACAATTATTGTTTTTTTAATTAATCGCTTACGAAATTTCAAATATAGTCTCTTTTTCTTTACCTTTAAGTACCTATCACATAATATCAAACGAAAATTATGTCTTTCAATATTCGATAATTTTATAAATTGTAGCAGTTACCAAATACGCTAAATTTTATGTTGAACTTTTTACCTCATAGCTTTATTAAAAATACCGACAAATAGCTTTGTGGAAAATATTACCCATCAGAGTGAAAACTTGAGATATTTTAATGAGCTAAAAATATATTTAAAAACATTCAAAGCCGCTAAGTTAATATAAAGAGGGGAGATAAATGAGGTGATTTTGAAGAAGGCTAAATTATCCTTTATGCGACATTATTAAAAGTTGTAAACAAAAATGAGTGATGTCTTATGTAAAAGTAATTGAATTATCTAATTATATTTGAGTCATATGTTGTCAAGTTGTGGCTTTTTAATTATTATAATATTTAATTTTTGAGAATATGATAATAGGTTTTGGACTTACAATGATGAAATATATCAAATATCACAAAAATTTTGACAATGTAAGACGGTGAATAATGTAAATACTAAGTCATTCTTGCTAATCAATCCCTTTTAAAAACAGCAATCTACTTCTGATATCATATTGAAAATATCTTTAAAAATTGTTATCTGCAGTACCAATTAGCTCAGCATTTTTCAGTAATCCCTTGACGCAGTTGCTAACAATGCAATTTGGTTTTAAATCTGACATATTTACATCTAAAGCATGATTTTCAGGGGTGTTCCTTTGACTTTTCAACGCATGTATATTTCAGACTTCCAGACCTAGCTCCCAGCTACCTTGTGTGTCCAGGGAAGTGTGGGGTTGGCGATCCGATTCCGAAAGTGCCTACCAACTAAACCTTTCCCCTTCTACATTTTACATTATGTAATCATGCTCTTCCTTTCTTTGGATCCAGTATTTCCTTGAAGATTTTACAGATATTATTCCATCAATTTTCAGACTCGCTAAGACTTCTCATCATATTTTTTTCTATCAATGTTCTTCTCCGTGTGTTCAGCATCTTCAGAGCAATCCGTGCATGTATCTGTATCCACCTGTCACACAAATACTTCCTGAAACAGTCATGTCCTAAGAGTGCTTGCGTGAGGTAGTAGTCGACTTCTCCATAATTTGGCCTGTCGATCCACATTTTTTTTGATATCTGGAATAAATCGAGAAGTCCAGCGTCCATATCTTGCAGTCTCTCACTTTTTTTGTCACTTCATAATCACTATTGTCCATGCATTCGCCTTTGGTTGGCCTTCATAATGCCCTTTTCTTTATTTTACCAGAAGGTAGTTACCCGGACCATTTACCATTGCTGCTAGCGCCGAGATAATTTTGTACATGCACACAAGCCTTTGTAGCACACAAGCCTCTGGATCCTTATTAATTTAGTACTTATCTTTCTATTGTCTCTTGCTGAGTGCCAGATGGGTGCTGCATACAGGATTAAGGATTGCACCATGCATGATCTATTAGAAGTCCCATATATATTTAGAATTTCGGCATACATTTCTCTATTTAAATTTCTATTTACAAATAAAGGGCCGTTTCTTTAGTTACAATTCGTACCACTGAAAATAGTGTCAAAGACATGACGCATTAAAAGTGTTGCCTTTTAAGATTTTTTTGCTACATTTTAGTGCTAAAACCATGGATGACATTATTCTAGACCCTATTTCATTATTACTGAAATAGTTTCAAATACATTTTCTGTTTTAAACATGCAGCTCAATGTAAGTTTGTTTTTAAATTTCCATTGATGATTTTGAGTTAAAGCAACATTACGTAAATCATAGCTGTTATGAGTGTGGTTCATATGAGCAAATGCCTCGGTTAGTAGAAGTGTTCCCCATAATAGAACTAAGTATTTTTAAGGGACAATTATACGCATATGATGGATTCTAAAATGGGTGCCAAAAATCACATCAAATTTGTTAGGTTAGAATTTTCAATTAAAAACAAAACCTATTATTATTTCAGGCACGGAAGAGTAGACACGTCGGAATGAAAATCTCAAAAGGGGATTTAATCTGAAACCAAATGTTTTATGAACTCGAATAACTCAAACTTAATATTTGCACTACTCATTAGATATTATTTTGAAATTTCATTTGAGAGGGTTTCCACAGATGCGCTACCGAGGTACAATTGCTCATTTTGAAATAAATTGTTAATATGGGTCTAGCTTTCAAAATATTTTCTTTAAACTTCCGCGAAAAGCACGCCTATTTTAGTCAGGTGTATAATGCTCTCATATTAAAATTCATTTACTGCTAGATGATGCATTTCTGGACACACAAAGTCCATCAAAAGTAAATTAACTTCCTTCTTAAATAATGAAAGTGTATTAATCTTAAATGATATATAATAACATAGTGAATGCATTGAAATGATTGGAATGCTTTGAGTAAGCATTTGTGAAATAATTAACGTAGTGTTCATGTTGCTGTATTCATTTTATGAATTGCTTAGCCGCTGCTTAGTTTTTGGCCCATTTAGGTTATTAATCTTATAAAAATATATACATCTCATCGATGGCCAAACGTCTAACTAATAGGCTTTAATTGAGGTTGTGGGCTGTTAATGAAAAGATGCATGACGTTTTCTAACAAATAACCCTCAATGTATTGCTAGACATGCTTGCCAAATATATTTTTGTGATATTGAATGAACGCTTTTTGTTACTGATAAAGTATCTAATTGCACGATAGATACAAAATATTTTAGTATTATTACACTTTTACTAACTATACACTTCCATTCATTAATCAATCATGAGTTGAAGTATGTTCATTTCCATTATCATGCTGATTGCTGCTATACAAAACGTGATGACAATCAATACATATATAATAAAATAATATCTGTGTAAACTGGCTTGTAATGCCAGAATTCCATTATTTGATTACAGTGGATTAGCCATTGTGATATACTTTTCGTGTTACCCAAAAAAAAAAATTGGCTAAAAACAAAATTGTTTTCAAAATTGTATAGATCCAGCTATTTGTAGTAAGAATATATACAATAGTGTATGTTAAATTATATTTTTTAAACGTTTGTTTTTAAAGGTCGTTTTTTAAAAAGTTAATTTTGGTGTCATAATTAGACTAAATGCTTTTCATTGTGATACTCTTAGGCCTGTAATTATTGTAACCTGATCAAAAATCTATATTAGAAACCTTATTCTTGTGTAAAGTTTAATTGTGACACAGAGTGCTGTTACATAAACCCTTACAAATTACTGAAGATAGTATTTTATATCTCACATTTAGCCAAAAATTCATTATTTTTAAGATTTATTTAAACAAATAATCAATGTGCTAATGAACAACAAATTACCATCTGAAATACAAATGCAGTGATAAATACAAGAAACACTCTTATGTAATACATCCTTACTTATGTAATGCATTTTCATTCAATATATAAATTATTAAAATCAATGAAATGGTGATTTTTTGGGTCCTGTAAGAGCAGGTATAAACTTTTAAATGACGTTTACGGAGCCTGTGTCGATGCTATCAGGATCTTTCCACACTATAAACGATTGATGCTTTCTCACAAATTTAACTTCTGCGGTTCCATTGTTAATATTTAAGACCTTTCTCGCATAATAGTCTTCTTCGAACGATAGGTTACAGTAACCTAACTACCAACAGCCATTTGTGGATTGGTAAGATATACCACTTCATCATTTAAGGCACTTCCTTCTTAAAAATTCTCAATATCACTGTATTTGTCGTCGACTTTCTCATCAGACATTTTCGTTGCCAGTGCTATCACTAACGCCAATATTTTTTCTGTCCTTCTTAATTTTCTTCACGTTCCTCTAAAGTTTTAAGAAATTCATCTCTCGTAATAGCCTCAGCACTCAATTAAGCTCCTTTTCCTTTCTGTGCCGCTTTTACCAAAATATATTTTTTTCAAAAGAAGATCTTCAAAATGTATGGTTAAGGTTGAGATGGCCGTTCTTGGTTAAAATTAATGAAAGAATTAGGATCGGCAGATACGTTGTCTTCTGCAGAGTGCCCGTGTTCTGTACTAGAGGAGCTAGATTTTGGAAGAACTATCTCGTTCAAATTGGTCGAGTATTGACGCGCACTTGCCCAAGGCACATTCGTTGTATCTAAAGGCCAAGACTCCTTGGACGTGATCGTAATAATGGTGAATGATTTATCGCCACTGTCGATTAATTTAACAGGGTAAATTGACAGTAACGGGTAGATACTCTCTGCGATCCTGGTAGAGACAGGTCTGCTTCAGGGATGCGACCCTGCCTACGTGAGCCGGGGAATATTTATGTCCTAACCTAACCAAAACCAACTTATTCTCGCCTATATCCTACCCCAAGTTCGCCAACAACGGCCAGTTGACCACGTCTTAAGGCCAATTACCTTACAAAACTCCATGATACATGTCGAACTTCAAAAATTAAGTACCCCAGGTGGGTGGCGCGCTGCGTTTTGAATCCCACACTGATCCGTCAGTCAGTCTCATGGATTCTGGGGAAGGCAGAAATTCGACTAACCAGAAACCCCGGCAAGACAACAACAAATCCTCCGGAAGCAGAAGATTGTGCTTCGCTATTTACAATATAAGAACACTAAGGCAAGATGTATATCTGGAAAGATTAGAGGAGGAACTGAATCACTTTAAATGGGAAGTCTTACGTCTCAGTGAAACGAGACTTAAATGAGACATGATTACTTCACTGAGGTCGGGACATTTATTGTTTCAAAAAAACTGCGAAATAAAGGACTACTAAGAAGGAGTCACAATACTTGTTAATAAACGGTTAAAACACAAAGTAACAAAGAGTCAAACAATGCATGATGGAGTTATCTACATAGTAATAGAAATTATTAACAAAAGGTATAGTATACAGGTAGTACAAGTACATGCCCCCATAAACGCCTCAGAAGACTCAGACGTAGAGCAGATATATGAAGATATAAGATACAGCAAAAACGAAAGCAAAAGCTAACTTTATAATATTAATGGGAGACTTTAATGCAAAAATCGGTCACGACGACAACAACAATATCTCAAACATAGGTCGTTTTGGTCTGGGTCAGAGAAACTCTAGAGGAGATATGCTAATTAACTACTGCCGGAGTTTAAATGAACTTTAACTTTGAAAAGGCCCGAACGGAATCACAAAAAATTAAATCGGCTATGTTATAACCAACGAAAAAAAACATTTGCGAAGATATCACTGTTCTTAACCAGTTTGACACCAACAGTGATCACCGCTTGATCAGAGCAGCGACTACCATTAACACCAGATGGGAGAGGAATAAATTGATAAGAAAAAAGCCTATTCCAAAATAATACTAGAAAGAAACAGGGAAAAGTTCGAAAACGTAACTAAGAATAAACTTAAAAGTAAGGATGACCAGAAAGAAATGGAAATTAATGAATTAAATCAACACATAAATAATAGTATATGAGCCGCAACAAAAGAGATATGTTTTAGATACAAAGAGAAAGGTAGTAAGATCAGCGGGTACACCAAGAACCTCATAGAAGAACGAAGAAATATGGACCGAGGCTGTGAAGAATATGGAGACATAAATAGGGAAATTAACAAGAACATAAGGAAGGATATAAGAAAAGATAATACAAAAGTTATTAAAGACACGATACAGGCTAACAAATCGATGAAGGTTCTCAGATCTCAATTAGCTAGGGGACGGACAAAAAATTCCGGGCTTAAAAACAGGCAAAGCCAAATAGTTAGTACCCGGGAGAAAATCATGACGGTTGTCTAGGACTTTTGTATGGAGTTATATAGTTCAAAAACTCTAGATCCTTTGTACGAAAGAAAGGAAGTAAGAAATGTCGGCTCGGAAGAGATACCCGAAATAAATAACGCCGAGTTAATGAAAGCGCTGAGTGAAATGAAAAATAATAAAAGCACTGGCGAAGATCGTATAACCGCCGAGATGTTAAAAATAGGCGGAGAACAACTAAAAGAGAGCGTAAGATTTTGTTGAACAAGTGCTTATTGAAAAACCTACTGAATATAATATACATTTACATTTGGCGTTCATTGATTACCAGAAAGCGTTCGACTCGATCGAATCATGGACGGTTCTCAAAGCCCTGGACAATCCTAGGATTGACTCAAGATACTCTACTCTAATCAGGCATATATATGAAACTGCTTACATGCACGTCAAAATAGATGAGGATATAGAAACCCCGAGGATACCTATAACCGAGGCGTACGTCAGGGAGATACAATATCTCCAAAATTGTTCAGGTTGGATGTATTTAAAGGCTTGGACTGGCAGGACAAGGGAATTAACATAGACGGAATACGACTAAACCACTTGAGATTTGCCGACGATATTGTCATAATCAGTGATTCACCAGAACACCTCCAATGTATGTTACAAGAGCTCCACCATGCATCATCTAGGGTGGGACTAAATTTGTCAAAAACAAAAAAAAAAATGAGTCAAGAACAAATCCAGATTAAAATCGAAGATCAAATAATAGAGAATGTAAGGGAATACATATACCTAGGGCATAAAATACATATATCTAGGGAATACAATACAAATCGCTGGGCAGCTTTTGGCAAACTCGGATTCATTCTTAAATCCTGTAACATCCCCATAAATCTGAAAAGTCGTGCATCATGCCAGTCCTCACCTATGGCCTTGAAACAACCTCACTAACATGTAAAACCATAAACAAACTTCAAGTTACACAACGAACAATGGAAAGGGCTATGCTGGCAATTTGGCTACGAGATAGAGTTTCAAATGAAGAAATCAGAAGGAGAACGAAACTAACGGATGCGACCAAGCGAGTAGCGCAGCTAAAATGGAGATGAGCTGAACATATTGCAAGACATTACATAGAAAGATGGACATACAAAATAACAACATGGCGACCAAGAGAGAGCAAGAGAAGTGTTGGCAGGCCTCAGAAGAGATGGCGCGATAACATCCAGAAGACGGCCGGAAAAAACTGGACGGGGTTCGCTACAGACAGACAGAGTTGGAAAAATATGGAGCAGGCCTACATTCAGGAATGGATGAGGGCAGACTGAAAATAGGAAGAAGAAGAAATTGACACTGTTTGATAGTAATAGGCTCTAAAATAGATGTTTGTTATCCGATTATCTTGAATGATGAAGTAACACGTGTGAGAGTGAAACATGGATTATGTGAGATACGACAAACAGTCAGCATTGAACTGCTCGAAATCAAATTACAATCGAGTTACGGCACTTTGTGAGATGAAAGAGGGTAGCGTCCTCCGACAGCGGTCTGTCATAAACTTTTCTGTTCGTTTTTATGACGTGACCCGACATAGGCCGAATCGGCAGAGTTACCCAATACCCATGCCTTTACGGTACACTGGATTGCTTTCAACGGTCTGGTAGCACAGTGGTCAGATACTGTGCTTGTGGTACGACGGTCCGGGTTCGATCTCCGTCAGTGCTAAGCCACGTTTTTAATTTTTCTTAAGGTTATGTTTGTTTCTTTTTTCAAATTTGGGTTAGTTTTGTTTGGTTGCACCCCGCAGCGAGCGAAGCGAGCTCAGGGCATTGCATAAAATAAAAAAACTGTAAACATTGTGATGCGTGCGCCAACAGGAAAGTCTAAAGCAGACTGCTGTCCGAACACGCTTGTATGAAAAAGCACTACAAATGGAATAGAATTTTGGTATTATCTCAACTGCATTTTTTTTTAGATACGTCACTTTACATATTTTTCTACTCTTTACTAGGCACATACACTACCGGTCATGGTCGTCGGAAGGGGAGTGGGTATGTCTATTATATCAACCTAACAAACATTTAAAAATCTCTAGCGACCTTGGTTTTAGTGTTAAAATTTCGGATTGCCCACCCCCCCTCCTAGCTCACAAGCTAGCGACGTCCTTGCTATCGGTACTTTAGTGAGACTCATTATGGTACAGGGATATAACCACAGCTTATACGCACAAAGCTGTGGTTAACCATTCAAGATTAAACAGATGTACACGCAATCATTTTCTAGGCGTCACAACAAACATAAAATCGAGTACGTGATTACTTTGTCGGTTCAACTCGGTTGTAATTGAAATCAATTGTGGTTGTTCCAAAAAAAAACATTCTGACGATATTTATACGACAATCAAATTAATGGTCCAAACAGTTTGCGTATTTTTCGCGGAACTAAGTATTTCTTATTGGAACAAACCTACTATCTACTTATTGAATTTTAAAAACTAAGATGCCTATTTTTCATTATTATTACATCTGAGATACCGCACACAATCGAAAATTGAGTTTCGCGGATCCCTTGACTATGTTATAGGCTTTGATTTGTCTTTATTATGGAATTTAATGCTGGAATTCTTTGTCCGTCTCCAATATTTTCTTCACATTGCCCTTAAGCCGCTCTCCGATTATTGTTATTTTTTAAATAAAATTTCATCCTTTTGTATCTCTCATTAATAGGATAACTCATTTTATATTAAAGTAAAATTATAAATTCACAGTGACTAAAGTATTTATTATTGTCATCTTTGACATTAACTTATGCAACCGAGAGAGTTACGTTCAAAGTGTATATATGAGAAATAATTTTTAATTTAAAATATTTCAAGAACTGAAAAACTGCTTAGGGTATGTTATACAAAATATGTCTAACTTCTACAATCCCAAAATGCAATAAACATCACGTTATCCAGTTTAGAATAAGCGAGAATATTATACCGTATATTTTTTATTGGATATTCAGTATATGTTTTACTACTAAGATATATTAATGATCCACTGAGAACCGCAAAACTTTTATATTCAACTTGTTTTTCCATCTTCAAAAATAAAATTATTAAGCCTGTTCATTTTTATTTGGATATCCCTGTACTTCTTTCGACGATGTAAATTAAAAATAAATATTATTATTTTTACCATAAATCTTAAATATTTTTAAACAGTGGAAGATTTTAAAGCTCTATTCAGCGTATGACTATTACCAAAAAAACTTTTGGTTAAAATTGTACAATTTTAAGTATTTTTAGAAGTGAACTCATATACTTCTTTGTTGAATCAATTTCATTCACACAAGCAGGAGACAACAATTGATAATATTGGCGTTATATTTTTGGTTTTTCATATATACTTATTCCATTGAAGATACCATCTCTAAATAGCGCCTTTATAACGGAACAAAATAAAATTAATATCTTCTTGTCGGATATCATTACCACTTTATTAATCCAAAAATGAAAATGATGTTGATTTATGACAACAGCTTAATCTTCAGTGACAAGATGTTTACATTAAGTATTTATGATGTGTTTACATGTATCTTATGCTAATTTCGTTAATACTTTCCATATAAAGAAAGAAGCTCTTGACACCTAACATAAATTCTTTAATATTTACAAGACATTTTTTGTCTAAAATTTTTGTCTAAAAGATGACTAATCTACCAACCAGGTAGATAGCCGTCTATTTTTAATAAATATAATTTATAACACATGCAGTATTTCAGAAACCGTAATTTGTGCTTCAAATGAAATCTCAATACTTCAGAATGACACTGTGGCCTCCTTGATTTTGAAGAGTTCCCAAATAGGTATTTAGATTTCCTCTATATTATAGGGAACAGTCGAGTTAGCTTAATGCACCGTTCCTGAAAGGTACCATATTTCGAATAATTACCATACGTTTGGTATTACTTGCGTTGATCGTAAATCCTATTAAGTATGTTCTTTTGCTCATGTACTGCAGTGATGCTAAGAAATAATTTCTTTATTGTTTGCAGTTCTATCAGCAATTAACGCGATATCATCAGGTTGTAGCTAATCCTTGCGCTGCGCATCCCGCCATTGCCCTTCTACACCTTTTTTAATTGTAATTCAGAAAATCAAAGTTTAATTTTAGATAAGGGAACATGTATTTCAGAATAGGAAGTTGTAATTCAGAAAAGAGAAATTGAATCCAAGAATGGCAAATTTAATTTCAGAATAGGGAAAATGAAATTCAGATTAGGAAGTTGAAATTCAGAAAAGCAAAATTGTAATTCAGAATAGTGAATTGAAATTCACAAATTGTAAACTATAATTTAGAAAAGGGAAATTGTATTTCAGAAGGTGTAAATTTAATTTCAGATAATGGAATATACAGTGTGTCCAAAAAAGTATGCAACATATGAGAAACTTCTTTATTATTGGATTCTCAGAAAATTTTATTCTTCATAAAAGTTGGTGCTTGCCCTAAAACAGTTAATGAGTATTTCAAATTTTACGTACTGCTTTTAGTGCGGACGCAAATGTCATTTTTCCGAAATTGCGTCAAGAGTAAAATACCTTAATTTATAAAGATACAGCAAAATCTGATAAGGAAAAGTTCTTCCAAATTAAAAATGTAATCTAAATATGAAATTTGAGTTAAGTACATCAAGTTTTAATTTCCCTTTTTTTTCTCGATTTTTTTCTCAAACGTTACTCCATCGGTGAATGCTTTGTTCTCTTGTTATTAGTATACTTGCCAAGCAACTTCAAAATTTATTTAAAGTAGACATTAGTTACATGGTTGCATAATGTTTCAGTTTTTACAGAGATATAAGCCAGTTTATGTATCAGTGTGTTGCAAACACATTTAAACAATTTTGGTCCAAAATAAATGTCCACAATAATTATTACAAAATACAATTGGAATGACTGACTCAATAATAATTAATTTCAGATGTCAGAGCGAAGTAAAATTATTGCTATTTATATGTTTTTATTCCAAATGCATGGCCTACTCTTCAAGACCAAATATTTTATATGGCTTTTTAGGATACTTGGTCATATTTTACTCATCGGGTGCAAATGATAAATAAATTATTAGTTGTTTTACATGAAATGAAAAAAGTTGGGTCTATTCATGATTTTGAGTGGAAAAAATTTTGAATCAAAAGTGTTTAAATATGTTTGGAACACACTGATACCTAAACTGGCTATTACTTCTGGAAACATGCAACATTAGGCAACTATGTAACTAATTTCTATCTTAAATAAATTTTGAAGTTACTTGGCATGTATACTAATAACAAAAGAACAAAACATTCTCCAGTGGCGTAACGTTTAAGAAAAAATCGAGAAAAAAAAAGAAAAATTAAAAGTTGATGTACTTAACTCAAATTTCATATTTAGATTATTTATTTAATTTGGAAGAACTTTTCCTTATAAGATTTTGCTGTATCTTTATAAATTAAGGTACTTTACTCTTGACGTGATTTCGGAAAAATTACATTTGCGCCCGCACTAAAAGCAGTACGGATAATTTGAAATACTCCTTAACTGTTTTAGGGCAAGCACCAACTTTTATCAAGAATAAAATTTTCTGAAAAACCAATAATAAAAAAGTTTCCCATATGTTGCATACTTTTTTGGACACCCTGTATAATTAAGAAGAGTATATTCACCTCACGATACGCTATGTACAGGGTGGTTCGAATTCGTGTCTATGTATGGGGAAATCGAAAACCGTAAGAGATACAGTGTCGGTCAAATTAAGGCAAAATTGCGCATTTAGTGCCTAGCAATATGCCATTAAAAAGTTTTAAAATTGCGGGTATTTCCGGAGATATCTGGAAAAAACCGAAATTTTGAAAATTCGTTTTATATTTTTCCTGGGCTATTTAAAAACGGATTTCAAATTGAATTGCACTTTTGCATTGCCACTTTTTCCGCTCTATCTAATGATGATACGAACTTTAATTTTTTTATCGTTTTTCAGATGGTTTTGGCGTTATTAAGATGACCATGTGTTTTTTTTTTAATTTTTTTTATTGTTATTCTTATTTTTTAATTATATATTTTGCTTTGGCGTAATTTTAAATAATTTAATGTTGGTACTTTAAAAATTTTTATATTTTATAAAAATATTTTATTTTGTTTTTTGTATTGAGTGGAAAATTGGAGCGTATTAAAAATAAAAAATAGTAAAATTATTTCTTACGAGAATATGGCCATGAACGATTTATTATTCAAACAAGTACTGCCAAGATAAAATATTTCCAACTTTTAGCCAATTAAAAAATTTATTTAATAGGGAACATCAAAAATGTATAATCATACTACGTGATACTATAGGAACTTTGATGGAAAAACACCTATTGGAATTTTGCTTATAAATAAAATGCACTAAGCAACTTGTTTGAGTAATAGTTCATGGCCATATTCTCGTAAAAAATAATTTAACTATTTTTAATTTTTAATACGGTCTCCAATTTTCCACTTAATGCAAAAAACAAATAAAATATTTTTATAGAATATGAAAATTTCGAAAGTACCTACCTTAAATTATTTAAAATCACGCCAAAGCAAAATATATAAAATAAAAATAATTAAAAAAAATAATAAAAATTAAAAAAAAAATTAAAAAAAAACACATGCTCGTATTAATAACGCCATTACCATCTGAAAAACGAAAAAAAAAATTAAAGTTCGTATTTAAAAAAAGAAAGTTGATGATGATCCCTTGAAGACGAAACGTCGGATTTCAAACTGGATATCATCATTGGATAGAGCGGAAAAAGTGGCAATGCAAAAGTGCAATTAGATTTGAAATCCGTTTTGAAATAAGCCCAGGAATAAATAAAACGATTTTTCAAAATTTCGTTTTTTTCCGGATATCTCCGTAAATACTCGGAATTTTATAACTTTCTAAACGGCATATTGTTAGACACTTAAATGCGCAATTTTGCCTTAATTTGACCGACACTGTCTCTCTTACGGTTTTCGAGTTCCCCATACATAGACACGAATTCGAGCCACCCTGTACAGAGCATTGCATCTCGAACCTAAATAGATAAATGTCATAAAACTTTTACGTTAATCAAATTTGATAAAATCGTTCTTTGCATCTTTAACGTAGAAATGCAAAAAGTGATAAATAATGGAGGTGAAAGATAAATGTGTAATTTGTAGAATATCTATGAGAAGAAATCCAGTCGCTAGATTGTTGCCGAGCAGGTATCTTCTACATGCCAAATGTTCAGAGCCTTTAAGGGAGCCAACTTGTCCTATTTGCAGAAGTGAGTATGAGGAAAAGGTTAAATTTGCCAGAATCATTTATAAAAAAAACTCCAATCAAGACAGACGGCGAATAACAGCATGCGCAAACAAAGGAGATGATTGGGTAACTCTAGCTCAAACTTTGGGTATAAAATATGAAACTGCATTTCACAGGGTACGATCGGGATAAAGTAATAAACGGGAATAGCAAACCCCACTATAGAAGATAAAAATAAAAATAAAACTTACTGCCTTTGCTACCGACCAGAATTTTGCTGCCAGTACTGTCGAACCAGGACTTTCCTTTCGATGGTAACTTGATGGAATTTGGGATGTATGCTTCCATTCCTGAGGAGATTACTTGCGTGATCTCTTCGCAGCAGACTGACGGGTCGTCAGTGCCAAAGCAGACGTCGGGCCAAGAAAAATCTAGGTAGAACTCCCTTAGATCGTCCCAGTTTGCATTATTATAATGCCCGATTGTAATTTTAGACTACCGCATAACGCGTGGATTGTATATTCCCACTAAGCATTTAAAAGTAGGTTCTAACTGATTCAAATCATTTCGATAGTGAATCGCTTTATCGCTTGATTTGGCGAATCCGGTAGTATGACATCATAACTTTCTAGTACTTTGTCACAAATAGGGACGCTGTTGGCAACATAGCATGCTGGGCCAGCGCGATGTTAATTCTGCTAGCCTCGTCATTTTCGAAGCAAGCGAATTTAGTCTTTGTGTGATCTTGAAGGAACCAGTAGGTTTCAGTGCCTAGCTCTCGAAATTCGGAATTTTCATTGAGATACTTATATTAAGTGTGAAATATACAGTGCCCTAGTTAGGGGAGTATTCAACGAAGCCCTTGAGCAAGATTGTGGTCGTCGATGGTTTCTCGTCTGATGGATGATTGTATATGAAGGAAGATTTGTAGATTCGACCACCTGCACCCACGTTTGGGGATTTGACTTTCGAGAGCTGCTTCACGCTTGAACCCCGTTTAACATCTAAAGGTATGTTATTTGAGTAATGTTGATACAGATATTGCTTTGATCTGTTATTTGTTTAGGTTCCGTACCTGTTTCCTTCATATTTTGTCTTGATCATCGTTCTAATTTGCCCTGTTTCTTTCAGAGGTTTCTATCTTTGGACTTTTTATTCCTGGATTTTAGGATTTCATTTTTGGATTTTTGGTTTTTATGGGCCTTCCATTGTCCTCTTACGTTCCGGTTTTCTGCCTGGGTTTCCAGACTGCATACTGAGACTCTTCCGAACTACACGTGGTTTTGGAGTAACCATCAAGTTAACTGCATGACTCGCTGTCTGATCCAAGCCTCAACGCTTACGGAGTGTGTCTTCTCGACCTTGACGCTCCAGTGATTCGACGAACACCTGGATCCTATATGAACTCACTGTTGGCTTGATAACGTATCAGATAAGTCTTAATTTAGGATATTATCTAGTGTATTTTGGGACTTTTATTTTATTTCATTATATTATTGTGTTTTATTTTATTGGTGGTTTAGAGTGAATTTATTTAATAATCGAAGTGATTAACCCCTCTGCTTGGCTACAATATAGCTACCTTCGAGTTATTTGGGAGTAACTGGGATTATTCTCGATAGTTAGCATAGGTATACTGGATTATCCAGCTAATCCGGATAGTATTAGCGTGGTATTAATTGATTTCAGCGTAGTTTTGATTGCGTGCTCTATTTCTTTCAGCGTAGTCTTGATTGCGTGTTTTATACTTTCCAGCGTTGTATGATATAAATATTTTTGGAACTGCTCGTATATAAGTATAGCATATCGATGCGTATTTATGTAGGTTTATCTTTGGTACGGATACTAATTAAAAGGCGGATATGTTACTTACATTAATGCATATTTTACATACATGAATCTCTGGTACATTTGAACTAGCACGTTAACATCTCGCTTTTTGATTAGAGTTATTTAGAGTGTCGAAGTAGAAGAAGTTATCATATTTTAGTGCATGTAAACGACACGTGATCACGTCTTCGTATTTATAGGGCGCCGTTGTAAAGTACTGCTTAATTTTTAAACCGTTACTTTTAATATTCCATCTTTAACATAATATATGTTAATTGTCACAGCTACATATACAAGAAATTCTTCTTGTAGCAATTATTTTTCTTATCTAATTCAAAAGTATATTCACCAATACGGAATATACACTTGTTATTTTTGTTTAATTGGGGTGGTATTTCTTTTTGTTCCCCTTCCAAGTTTTTCAATAGGTTACAGCGGGGAGGAGAGCAATTCGTGGTTATTGGTCGTATCTCACTGAAGATCCAGCATCAGGGATGGCGATAAGTTAACCGCGTGGCGATCAGGCATTATAACTCACCACGACCCTTCTCCACTGTCTAAAAGCTGGGGGCCGCCATTGTTCCTGCACTCAAGGCTGTACCACCGATTGTGAGCTTGGAGAATTTGTGAACTTTTAGATTTGTGTAAATTAGGTTTGTATTTTTCTGGGAACTGAGCGTTACAGTTGGTGTTGTGGGCATTAAAGTCTCCCAGAACGATTATTTCTGAACTGGGATGATCGACCTGTATTGAGTCAAAAGTGGTAGCTAGTGTTGAAAACAAGCTTTGGTAGGCTCTATCGCTCGGAGGGCAATAGAGACAACATATAAACTTGGTTAATCCCTTGGCGGTGAACCTGAACCATATGACATCAAGGTTGTTCGGTTCGAGTGTTTCCTCGCGGCGACATGAAAGATCGCTTCGGACAAAAAGCCATATTCCGAACTTATGTCTAAATCGGGTATGTAAGTCGTAACAGGATAAGGGTAGTTTACTGTTGTTGTTGTAGAACATACTTGTGTTTCTCTAGGGGCTAGTATGTGTGGTCTATTTGCAGGTAGATGTTGGTGTACCGAATTAATGTTTGTATTTAGGCCTCTTATGTTGCAGAAATCTATTCTAAATTGGTTCGGTATCTTTGCTGTCTATGAAATGCGGAATGATGGGCTCCCAGGGCCACCCAGCGCCCGAAAATCCAAATTGCCGGGGAGTTTACCTCCGGAATATTTTGATCCTGGAAGCATCATCATGTCCATATATTCCTGTTGTGGAAGCCGGGACCACCAGCGCGGAGGCGGAACGTGATCTGGGAAAACCACTTAGCGCTTCCCAGTTCTGGTGGGGTAGTCTTTCACCGGACGATTCGAATAGGCGTATCGAATCTACCGTCTAGGACCGCTTCCTCTGGAAGCATCGGTCTTAGACTCATTCCTATCGTGGTCCCCAGTCTGACAGGGGTAGAAATGGGGTTTGTTGGATCACTCCCCAGTGATCAGCTCCAGACTTTGTACTTTGGTGTTCTCCAGCCTGCAGGAGGACGATAGGATTTGATGGGCCACATCCCGTGGCAACTCGGAATGGCGGTGGCGTCACTCCACGTAATCAAACTGCTCTCACCAATTTGACGTCTCTGCCAGCCAATACAATGCAGTGCCTCTTGTCACAAACTGTCATTGATCAGCTTCAAACTTTGTACTTCCATGGTCTCCAGCCTGGAGGAGGACGATGGGATTTGATGGGCCACATCCCGTGTCAACTCGGAATGGCGGAGGCGTCACTTCCCGTAATCAAACTGCTCTCACCAGTTTGATGTTCCTGCCAGCCAATAGAATGCAGCCCCTCTTGTCACAAACTGTCATTGATCAGCTCCAGACTTTGTGCTTAAGTGTTCTCCAGCCTGGGGGAGTACGATGGAATATCGCCCGTGGCAACTTGGAATGGCGGGGGCGTCACTCCCCGTGATCAAACTGCTCTCACCAGTTTGACGTCCCGCCTGCATAGGCCAGTATATCTCCTGTCGAATTCTGTTTGCGGAAGCCATATTGGTTATCGCTAATTATTATGTTGATCTCGAGGTGCTGATGGAGTAATTGCTGATTGTTCCATGACTTTAAAGATTATTGAGAACAAGGCAGTTGGGCGATAGTTTGAGGGCGTGGTTTTCTTGCCTTTTTTGGAACAGGTTGCACTCGGGCAACTTTCCATAAAGATGGGTAAGAATCGTAAACTCTAATAGAATTGCCGAATCGGCTAAATCTGCCCGCCAATGCAATGCGAAAACTCTCACTGGCTGTGACGTAGGCTGCAATCCTTTATTGGCAGAGTACAAATAATATCGAGTAGAGTCACTCAGCAAAATAATTTTGATGCTTTTACATCAAACGCAAAAGCCGCAGCACACCTGCAGCCCCGAGCAGTTTGTCGGGCCCAACGTTCCGAAGATATTCAAAAAGTATTCGCTGATGCACTTTCCTTGGTTATTATTTGATACATGATACAACGCGACGCGACAGTACACAATCTCAGGGCGTTTGCACACTCACTGTCGCTCGTAGCAGAGCCACCGCAGGTCACGAACCATATTGATCCGGATTCGCTCCGACGCCGAACGCTGTCGGCGAAATTTATCACCAGTGAACCTACCGTATATTTATTTATACCGTGTTATTGGCGTCCTTTAAGATGCGAAACATGCAGTGTTTTTATGGACTATGAATATCTGAGCTTCTATTTGACTTTGTGAGATACGCTCTTGATATTTACATTAAATCGTTTTAGTACTTATTATATTATTGAATAATAATTGAGAAGTAGATAGAACGGTAAAAAATAAAACATACTCATGTTTCCCTTATATTTTGATATTTAGAAATGCAAAAACTAAATCATTATTACACAAAATCATATATACAACCTAGTGTTTTTTGACAAACAACGAAACATGTTTACATTTGGCCGATGGTGATTTAGTAAAACCCGTGTGCTTTATGGCATTGATCCAAGAACCGTAAATTATAGTTTACGATTCTTGGCATTGATCTACCTATATTCTTTAATTTTTATGTAATTATTACAATCAACAAATACTTACATTGTACTTACTTATATGCTAAAAATAGGTAATTAAGAACAAAAATAATATATTAGGTATATATAACTATATATGTAGGTGGTACAGAAGAATCGTAATAGAGTTTACGGTTCTTGGGTTATTGCACTAAAGAACGCAAAGGAAATGTATGCATATATGTGTATATAAGCAAGCAGCAAACACACAAACTTTAAGTCTTTATTCAAGCTCAAAAACACGGTTGATGATGACTTAAGCACACCAACTTTAAAAGTTTCTGCTAAAGCTCACAAACACTGATTTTCAAAGTTTGTTGCAGAAATACAATTAACACAATTTGTGTTACACAAATGTATCCACCCTACACATGAGTTAAATTATTATATTTGTTATGCATGTTATAAGATGCACTGTCAGAATAGAAACGGTCGAGGACTGTGACTGACATCACGTGCGATCGATATTTTGGTGAACGTATGTTTTATGAGATTTGGCAATTCTATTAAAGTTTACGATTCTTGGGTAAATCCCTTTTCGGTAAGACAAAGAAGAAAGTCTGGAAAAAATTAGTGCTTTGGCGCAGTTCTTTAACATGATGGAACATTTTTGTTTCATGAAAATATATGCACTTTTGGTACACTGAAACTAAACTCTTTCTTTACGAATATGTAACCCTATTATGGTATTCCTAATCATCACGCAATTTTATACGGCTGAATAGAGCCAGCCGATCCACCAATAATATTCTACAACTTAGCGATGCTAAAGTTGCTTGTACTTACGATTTCAATAAGCTATTGATTTTTACGAAAACGAGCATAATAAAATATTATTCCATAATATGTGGCTCCTCCTCTGTAATACAAACAGTAATTACAAAACAGGGAATTGTCCTGCAATTTATTTTATTTCGCTGTTCGGCTTTATTATGCACGTTTTGCCGGATCTCTCAGAAATATTAATTCTTTCGCGTATATACTAATAAATGCTTAGGTTTATTCACCTATATCATTTAGACCATTTCGCATTTTGACTGTTAGTACTCTGGACGGTTGCCAAATTATTATGTACGCTTGTAATCGTATGTCGGAAAACTTGTTGATAATATCTGGTATCGCGTAATTGCTTTCGGAGTTTTATGCGATTTTTAGTGTCAAAACTTTGATTAAGATGGTCTTTCGTCTGGTGAACACACTACGTCCTATAGGATACTTGATAAAGTAAAATAACATTAGTGCGTGAAATATATTTAGAGTTTATCGTATGATTGGTTCCAAAATGGCATAAAATATTTGTGTTAAAGACATTTACCATTACCACGTTCTTATAGAGTTTTGAAATGGGTTTGAATTCAATCCTGTTCTACGTTCATGAAGAGATATATTAGATAGATTATAAATCGAATTGAAATCGATATAAACTGACAGTATATTGTTTGCTATCAATTGGCATATTTATTCTTCGCGAAATATTTCGATAAACATAAAACTTCACTTTCGCGCGAAACGTTTTTCCATGTTAATGGTGGAGCAAAACCTCTAAACATAAATAAAAAATATAACCCAAACATTTTAAGCTCAGTTAACACGCAAGCTTTGCTTTCCAATTCGGTTCCGATATAGTTTCCATTTAAATCTCGATACGATCGGATCCCGGAAAACAGTAAATCGTCCTTGGAGTACCTTGCCTGGAACTCACTTCAATATTTCTTTTATCCGCCTTCCATCTAAACTTGTCGTAATGTAACCTGCCCAGTTTGGAATCAAATACTTTCTCTACTGCATCCATCATTTTTATTCTTCAACCAATGACTTCATCAACTTTTAACTGGTGAACATGGGTGAGAATGACCTACCAATACTTATTTTTACCCTCCCACCGCATACACATATACGTGTGTTAGTACACCTTCGACCGTTAGAGAGTATCGCGACTTATTGGTTTGTAAATTTATGATAACTTTGCATTCGGGTCACTCTGACCCAGGGTCACTGGCTACGTGGAATATTCCAGAAATTTAGAACAATAAAGAAACACGGCATCGAGTAGAAAAACTGTTCAATTTGCTGATCTTGATATTAAGAAAACTATGAAACTTTGAAATCAAGAAATAGAGGGTGATTTTAGTGATGCCGATAGCGATTTGGCTGAAAGTGATTACAATACAAACTCTGAAATTGAAACGCCTGAATCCAATTCGATTACGGAGGTACCGGAAAGTAAAAACGAGGAAAGTTAAAATGAAGATTGAGGTAAGCGAATTTTTCATTTATTGCAAAAATACTCATGCTGCTATCAAAAGAACTGTTTTAAATTGGCCAAATATGCACTAGTTGAAAGAGATATTAACTCATACTAATAATAAGTTGTCTATATATCATCAGGTCTCTTTATAAGTACCAAACTAGGCCTGAACTTCAAAACTTGTTAATGGCCGAATTGGAAGCCACTGGACACGTCGTCAGTTTCTAAATCAAATCACGAGGGCCTAAGTTTTTTTAACTGACGGCTGACGGGTATTATAGAAGGAATAATTTTCGAGCCATAATATCACTCAAAATAAGTCTTGAGGTTCCATGATGTGACCACTAGAAATGGTAGGAAGCAATACGTTAAAATTTGTTCATAAAAATTACATATTAGCATGTAAACGCCATTGATTTACTCTGCCCGAACCAAGCAACTAAGATGGCGGTAACTCCTACCGAACAGTATCGCGCGGACGAATCTATAACTATTTCTACCCGAATAGATTAGTCTCTCCGTAAGCCTAAGTTGCAAGTTTCTAAACAAAGCCAAATCCTCTAGATGATATGGTACACATTTTGTATTATCGCCTAAACGAGAAAAGAAAATAAATAACTTCTCGGTTATATATTGTACCAGAAGAGTACAGAGTAAGTAGAAAGTGACAAAAATCTAGTACTCGAGAGTCTGGCTGGTGATACTACGCCGCGCCGCACACTGGGTAAAAATGAGCATTTACCGGAAAAAATTCATTAAGTATCTAAAAATGCTTCATAATTTTGGTTTTGGTTATTTTTCATATTTGTGATAGAAATGGTAACTAAATTTTATCCCACGGGCGTCGATTTACGGGCCTCACCGGGGGCGGAATGCAAACCTTTTTAGAAGAAGCGTATAAATGATAATAATCCGCATATACAGGGTGTTTCAAAAAAACCTGCGCAAACTTCTAGGGCTGATAGATCAGCTTAATAAACTTATATCGAAGAGTGACATCTAAGGGGGCTACAGCCCCCTAAATAGGCTTTCCTGAAGATGGTCTTTCCGCAATATCTTTGAAACGGTGTTGAATAAATTCACGAAATTTGGTATACTCTCATAAAATTAAAAGTGTTAACAGGATTTTGTTTCAAATTAAAAAAAAATAATTCAGGGGCGTAACCTATAGGGGGCTTCAATGTAAATTTTGTCCCAACTTTTCCGTTATTGAGATTTTTTTACCTTTCGAAAGTACTATTATTTTTACATAAAAAGGTACTTTTGTATTGTTATGATATGACGCACCGTTTTCGAGATAATTCAACATTAATATTAAATAGTCACTGTCTCGATAATTTTTTGAAATTAGAAATTCAATTTAACTATCAGATTGTATGTTCCAAGAGGTGAAAAAAATATCATAGTTATATGTCAAAAAAATCCTTTATTTCCAGCATATATACCGGGTGTTAAAAATATATGACATGCATACCCTGTATGTAGAATCACCGCCAACTAAGCTTTATCCGCAAATATCCGCAGATGATTTTTGCTTTATTACTTTGGCCAACGTACATACTAGAAAAATAAATTGATAAGAAGATGTGGGTAAATGTGGCTAGTAGCTAAATTACTTAAAATGTATGAAATGTTACAAACAATTACTTCGTGTTTAGATTTCAAGATTTAAGGTTTAAAATCTTACATACAAATTAAATAAATTAATATTTATAGGTATTAAAGTTCCTGCTTGTTTAATAAAAAATTAAAACTAAGCAAGTTATTTGATATAGCAAAAGCTGATAGGATAAAATTGTTATAATATATATAATATCTTATTTAAAAATTTGGTATCAATTTGATTTAAAAAATATATTTCCATGTCATCCGGCATAAAATTTGGGTATACGAGTTAAAACTAACTAAAATAGTTATCTAAGAAGAGAAACAGAAAAAGAATTGGTTTATATAATGAAAAAGAAAAATATACATTTTTTCCTCCCACAACCCATCACTATGCGCCGCCGCACACTGGGTAAAAATAGGCATATTCCGGAAAAAATTCTTTAAGTATCTAAAAATGCTTCATAATTTTGGTTTTGGTTATTATTCATATTTGTAATAGAAATGGTAACTAAATTTTATTCCAGGGGCGGCGATTTACGGCCTTACCGGGGGCGGGAGGAATGCAAACTTTTTTAGAAGAAGCGTATAAATGATAATATTCCGTATATACAGGGTGTCTCAAAAAAAACCTACACAAACTTCTAGGGCTGATAGATCAGCTAAAAATAAGTTCAGTTTGCTTAATAAACCTATATCGAAAAGTGACTCCTAAGGGAGCTACAGCCCCCTAAATGGGCTTTCCTGAAGACGGTTTTTCCGCAATATCTTTGAAACGGTGTTGAATAAATTAACGAAATTTGGTACCTACCTATACTCTCATAAAATTAAATGATTTTGTTTCAAATAAAAAAAAAATTCAGGGGTGTAACGTATGGGGGGCTTCAATGTAAATTTTGGCCCAACTTTTCCGTTATTGAGATTTTTTTACCTCTCAGCCCCTAAGTCGAAAGTTCTATTATTTTTACATAAAAAGGTACTTTTGTCTTGTTATGATATGACGCACCGTTTTCGAGATAATGCAACATAAATGTTAAATAGTCAGGGTCTCGATAATTTCTTCGAAGTAGGCGCTGTCTGAAAATCAGAAATTCAACTTAACTATCCGATTGTATGTTCCAAGAAGTGAAGAAAATATCATAGTTATATGCCAAAAAATCCTTTATTTCCAGCATACCGGGTGTTAAAAATATATGACGTGCACACCCTGTATGTAGAATCATCGCCTACTAAGCTTTATCCGCAAATATCCGCAGATGATTTTTGCTTTATTACTTTGGCCAAAGTACATACTAAAAAAATAAATTGATAAGAAGATGTGGGCACATGTGGCTAGTAGTTAAATTACTTAAAATGTATGAAATGTAACAAAAAGTTACTTTGTGTTTAGATTTTCAAGATTTAAGGTTTAAAATCGTTACATAAAAATTAAATAAATTAATATTTATAAGTATTAAAGTCCCTGCTTGTTTAGTAAAAAAGTTGAATCTAAGCAAGTTATTTGATATAGCAAAAGCTGATAGGATAAAATTGTTATAATTTTCTATCTTGTTTAAAAATTTGGTATCAATTTGATTTAAAAAACATATTTCCATGTCATCCGGCATAAAATTTGGGCATACGAGCTAAAACTAACTAAAATAGTTATCTAAGAAGAGAAACAGAAAAATAATTTGTTTATATAATGAAAAAGAAAAATGTACATTTTTCCTCCCAGAACCCACTGTGGCTTAATTTCACTTCACAGATGGATTATACTAATAAAAACTTAGTCAGATGCAATACTATAGGTTAATATTCTGACTGTTAATTCTGCTAACTTCGTTATAGAATTTAAAAAATTAGTAAAAATCTATATCAAGATACCAGAAAAAAATTGTCAATATACAGATGGGGTAAATATTAAAAATTGTCAATTTACAGACGGAGTAAATAATCACTAAACTAATCACTCTTCTGTAATTCTGGTGGTCTTGGATCCCAGATAGTATTTCCAAACCAACTTGTATTCTCAAATTTCTTTCATATGTATTGGCACTGACGTCATTCTGACATATAACCAGCTAGAAATATTCCTTAATCTGCCATCCGGAAAATGCTGCTGTCACCAAAAAAATATATACAAAGGAACCCAGACTGTAAAGAATCCCGTGGTCCAACTCTACCACATCATGGGGAATCTAAAATTAGAACGGAATTTAGTCTTACTATTTTAGTTCATCACAACAACTTAGTATGAATTATAAACATTGAACGACTGCCGAAACTGGGACAACTTAATTGAAACTATATATTCACAAAACTACTCACCCAAAACTGGTGGTATAATCTTATAAAATCTAGCTGGTTCGCTAATATTTTGACGCTCTATCTACATTGAGCCCATGAGAATTTACCGTATTATCGCCATTACGGCTGTTGGTTGGGTCCAATCCTAATTTCCACTAAACCACTTACTCGTCTCTCAGAAGTTTATATTGGGATCAAAAAACTTATTTCACTCCAAATGAAAATTGACTCCTTGGTAGCTCCTCCCACGTTCCAGGAAATTTGCAGCTACTGAAGAAAAACAACTGCTTCACAAATGAATATTTCGTTGTTTTTCCTCCATACTTCTTGATTATAAAGAAAAAATTCGGTAAATACTTTAAAAGTGTCCGACTATCATTGACCTAAATACCTGTAATGACAGTTTCCCTGCTGCTGTCATGGAACTAGTCAAGTTCGGCCTTATTGAGAAATAGTAGAGATGAAAATCCAAGCAAAATAGCTATCTGTAATGACCTATTTTTGTTATTGCCAAAATTAAATATATGACCGATAAAAGAAAAAAAAATCAGCCGTAACAACAGTATAAATTAATTTACTCTTAGAATACATACCAACAGATTCACAAAGAAGTTATTATTACAATGCATATGTTTGCACTGGAAAACGAAGTGATGGAAAAACGTTTGTATAGAAGAACGTCGATTTGCTATTCCAACTCAATCGGTTTTACGCTTATGCATACCAATAGAGAATACAAATAGAATATTACCGTAGATAATTGATTCACGATAGAGCTTGACATTTTCTTAAGTGAGATCGACTCATCGCCAATAAAATTCCAACAAATGTCTTCAACTAAACTAAAGAAATTTATTCTCTCAGATTCTGTTATTGGTACACAGGTTTTGTTGAAACATTTTCCCGTCTCAGCATAGTCCAGGGCTCAGAGTTTTAGGATCTGAGCTCAGTGATCTGACAGACTAAATTCCTTCCTTCTGCCACAAACCATTGTGGCGCTCAGTCGAAGTTCGCAAAAATGTTGTCTAGGCAGTTACTGCCCCTGGTTTTATTATTGAACATCCTATTTAAGCCAAATTACTTCCCGTTTTCATTGTTGTTTGAACCGAAATTAATATAAAAATCTTCCGCTGTCACAATTCTTTTATGGCAGCTAATCGGGCCTTCTTCAAAAATAAGTCAGAAATACCAGAAATTGATCTGTAAATAAATTTTTCGGTAAGCCTGTTGTTAATAAATCCTAATTATTGTTATTTTACCACACTATTAATTAATTTACTTTTAGAATACATACCAACAGATGCACAAACAAATTAATATTACAGCGGATATGTTTACACTGGAAAATGAAGTGATGGGCAAGCGCTGGTTACAGAAGAACATCGATTTGCTATTGCAACTCAATCGGTTTACGAGTATGCAAACCAATAGAGAATACATATTAGGCTTTATAAAATATTTTTGTCATTGCTTACCTATCATCGGAACAGGTAGGTAAATAAATACGGTAATTAGCTGTATATGGCCATGTATTTCCATTCGGCGGAGGGAGTTGGCCAATGCAAGAAGGGAGAGATAATCACAATACAAAAATAAAAATAAAAATAAAAACGTGAAAATAACACTATTTATTAGAACAAAATAGAAAAAATTAGCCTTAACAACTATTTTGCTTCTTTTTAAATGCGGATTTACCGCAATTTTGGCAAGTGTTTAAATAGAAAGAGCAATTTCCATGAAACCACTTCTGGTATATTATGCATGGCAACCAATCTTCTTTTTTTCTATTGTTGTTATAGTTTTCGCCGCATCTTACACATTCAGTTTTATCCACCTCAGAAAAGGTGTCATTTTCCTCTTCATATCGAACTTCTATATCCTCCTCCTCATCAGAACCTGGGGAAGGTGAACGTTTCCTCTTTGGCCAATCGTTTTTTTTTTATTTTAATTTTCGGGGTGTCCTTAGTTCTTAGTTTATTTAACTTTTTTGCGGACATTTCTTTCATAGTCGCAATGTGGTCAGGAGAAGTTAATAGGGTAGCCACGGTCTTTGCTTGTTTTTTGCAGAAACAACAACTAATTTGGGTGCGGGATTAATCTAAAAATTTTCCATGTGTCACATCTGGAACATATGTCTCTTTCAATGGAGTTGTACATCGAGGTTCTGTATCAGCATGGTTATAGGATGGCAGTTTTCTAGGTTTCAAATTTGAGACAGATGTCCCTTCCGCTGGAGTTTTACATCGAGGTTCTGTATCAGCATGGCTATAGGATGGCATCGAATCATTCATCATAATGATTGGGCACCTAACTTCTTGTGTTGCTTTTGAGAGTTCGATTGTTGAGTATTCGTTACTTGTGTGAGGGTTCTCTGGTCTTCTCTGGTTTCGCTGTTTACTATTCGATCCTCAAACTAAGAATTCCTACTCAGACATTCGATCAGAAGCTGTGTAAGCATCACCGAGTATGGAATCGGGGTTTCAGGGAAATATACCTATGGCTCTGAAGCCGGACCTTGCATTTCCAGCGGTCGCTGACTTTCCTCAATTTTTCGTTAAAAGTTCACCAAATTGGAGTCGCGCAGTTTTCTTCCGGGGTAAGTTTGCACATTACCTCCTGTTAAGTAGGAGGTAATCCTCTGCATCCATTCTCTGCAAGCTGAAAGTAGAAATACTCAAGAAACAAGAAAAAGACATATCGAGTGGTGGCAAATAATGGGTAGTACGCGGCGGTAAGCACAATAAAACGACATTATTTGCTTCAGCGGTTTCTACAAGTTCAATACAAGAACAATGAGATGCATGCCCGTCAAGATATAGTAATATCTTCCTGTCGCCTTTACGTGGCAAGAAGTGGTTTTTAAACCAATTCAAAACAAATTGTTGCAGCAACATAGGCTGATTTTTGAGAGATCACAAATCAGTCCACTCGGTCTTTAAATTCGTGCCTTTAAATATACAGACATGCGGTAGAAAAAAAATCGTCAGCATTACAGCAAGTTATGCACAAGATGGTCTCACCTCTTTCCCCTGATGTCAATGTCACAACATCACAACATCCTTTGCTTCTTTGTCGAATAAAACATGGCCAGGTCGATTATTTAATTGAAGGCCTGTTTCATCGACATAATAAATGCACCCAGATTTGTCGAAAAGCTGATTTTTCGAGTGGTTTTGCAGAAGTTTAAAACCATTTCCCACATCTAAACTGTTCATGCTCTGACCTCGCTCTAGCGATACACCCTCGACCTTGCGAATAGGCAAGTGGAGATGCCTTCTCAAAAAAAGGCTTAAACTAATCGGAAATGGCATTTTTCCGCAGCACAGTGGAAATGACGTCAATCTTTAAAAAATAGACCTAAAAAAATATATGGCAATCAATCCCTACTGTTTCGTGGCCATCTCTCTCGAATACTGGGAAGTGATGGCCAACGTGACAAACAAAGCCCGCTGCATATTTTTTAACTGTTGTTTGAGGTTAGAATTATCTAATGAACATTGTACTCACCTATACGACGGCGTCCTGGGGTCACATGAGAGAAAATATTTTAAAACATCTCTGAGATAGAAAGACAGAATTCTGAGATAGAAAGTCAGAATTCTGAGATAAAAAGTCAGAGTTCTGAGGTAAAAGTCAGAATCTTGAGATGAAAAGTCAGAATTCTGAGATAAAAAGTCAGAATTCTGAGATATAAAGTCAGAATTCTGAGATCAAGAAAAATCCGAATTCTGATATAAAAGGTCAGAATTGTGAGATAAACAGTCAGAACTCTGAGCTTAAAAGGTTACGTTAGAAATATCGTAATATCGATCCAGAATGCTAGTGTTAGCAATCGTAGTCGTTTTGGAGCGCATAAAACAAGGCTTAATGTATTGTTGGGTTTGGAGCAACCTTTCGTTATGGGTAAATATAAAGCACTTACATTAATATTTATCCTTTTATCTAGGAATTCTTACTTTTTATCTCAGAATTCTGACTTTTTATTCCAGAATTATTGCTTTTTATCTCATAATTCTGACTTTTTACTCATAATTCTGACTTTTTATGTCAGAATTTTGACTTTTTATCTCAAAATTATGACTTTTTATCTCAGAATTCTGAATTTTTATTTTTTTTTCAATTATAATTATTTTATTATTTTTTTAAATAATACATTTTTTTTCTAAAATTTAGTCTATAATAAATATTTGTGCTTTTTATTTACGTTGTAATATAAAATAATATTAAGTGTTTTAATTATTGCTTACAGATAAGATCAAATGTATATATTTGGTTCATATCTAAAGTATTTAAAGGATAATAAAATTGTGTTCACATTTTTGTAACGGGTCAATGTGGCCTAGGGTCATCAGTTTTGTCAGAATTTTTCACCTGACCAGCTAAAGATTAAAAGGCGATCCCTAAACCTCGTTCTTGCTAATTATCCATGATTTAATAAAAAATGTCTATATTCTGATTAGTGTTTTCGAATCATAGGTTCAGTGCAGGTAGGATACTACTTATTTTTCTAAAAGTAGCTCACGTCAATCCAATTTACTTGTCCATCAAGATTAAGAGATATTTTAAAATATATTTTAATCAAGGACCTCTCGAAAATGTGATAAGTTTAGAGCACTGGACCAACGAAATAAATAACACTAAAAAAAGGTCCAACACGCTTACTACGGTTTTATCAGAGAGAGAAAACACAAATTTTCCGCTTTTGTATAATTAGATTTTTAGCGTCATCACTATTCATCATCCTGTAATGCTGACATTCGTCTGGTATCATAGTTCATAGTAATTTCACATTTGGATGAATGCTCTTCTGCCTTGTCTTTTCTTTACATTCCCAATCCACGGCTACATTTTTCGTGAATTACTAGTTTGTCAAATTTGCATTCAGTTAATTTAAATTAGTAGTAGATTCCCTGAAGTCCTTAATTTCATAAGATGTAAGATTTCGAGCACTAAAACAATTTTCCCAAAGTTTGTTTGAGTACAGTTACATACAATTCCTAAGAAAATCCATCGTACTCATTTTGTATTTTGTTTTACGTCAATCCTAAGTGCTATACCAATTCTTAAAGTATTTTCTTCTCAAAATAGACACTAAGACCATGCTTTTAACGTTTTTTACTTATTTTTATTTTATTTCTCGAAAAAAGCATAATGGCAAATCTAAAACCATCAGGTGTCTGCTATCCAAAAATATTCGTTTACTAAACAAACCAGCACAGATGTGCTTGTCTAGACGTATAGTCGGTTCAATAAATAAGGGATATAAACGGCAAACTTAGTCTCTTTTGAAAAAGTTTATTTGTTCTTTTTATTTTTATTTGTCTTAGACATATTTCTGCGAGCAATAGATTCTTTGCAGAGTGTCGTAGAGTATAAAAATTTTAGACACAAAAATGAAAACTTATTTTACAGAACTGAATAACTTTCCCTATGTTTCAAATTCATATAAAATGGTTGAGATATATTCAGTTTCAGTTTTCATCTATGAATTGGCCGGAGAATATCATATAAAAGAGAATAGTTTATGCTACCATACCGACAGTTCCAAAAAATTATTTTAGTTGCGATATGACATTGGTAATTCAGATAAAAATTATTGCCTTATTGGGCTTATGATGCACTCAACTTTATCTCCTTGTAGGGTAGAAGTTTTCATAGAATAGGTTTTTCGCAAGTTTCATACCACTTTAGTGAGTTACTGATCTACAAAGACTTGACATAAAAAATACTCTAAATAAAAACATAGAAGGAAATAATAGCCGATTCACAGACGTCTCAAGCCAGAATAACGTAATAAGCAAAATATTGGCGGACTAAATTGCAGATATTTGCGAAAGATTATAAAGATCTGTTTGATTTAGCTACCAGGTCATTTTTTGCAGTGAGCTCAGAGAACCCTCGTCTTTGTTAAACAAAAACCGAAAAGTGGTCTTTCTAAAAATTAAAATTAAAGCTTCCTTTGTAAATATTATGTTCATAGTACGTTCAAAAATTCTTTAAGTAAGTCATTAAGTTTTCAGTATGTGTGCGCTAGATTTAATATGGCCTAGATCGTATTAACATGTACTTAAATTTACGCATTTTGAATACTACTTGTATATTTTACTCACTATTAGGCAATTATTTACCCCCCAATTTCTCACACGAAGTCAAGAGCGGACAAGACGTTTTACGCATGTGTTAAGTACAACGTTTTTCCTAGGTGCGTGAACAATGATTACTTCTTTTAACCCTTTAAGGACGGCACAAAAGTAGATATAACTTAAAAAAATTAAAAAGCACGATTACTTATTAGTAAAGCTGTAAGAAAATACATAGGTTCAAAATATTCTGGATTATCCCACAATATCT
>MU182032.1:681035-710001 GCA_016904865.1 Pissodes strobi
GATGAAATTTTATTGTTGCCAATATAGGATATTTCCATCAATGTCAATAATTGTAGCTGATGTTAACAAAGTGGATGGAGATTTCTTCTAACCTATATACGTCAATTTTAAAAGAAATGTTGGAAGCTCTGAACTATCTTAAGAGATATTGTGTAATTTCGAATTTCCACTGTTCTTTATTCAGTCCGTCACGCTTAACATAAATGTTTTTTCGTTTGTTTTTATTTTCAAATTTCATTGTTTGTGTAATACGTTTATGTCCATGATTAAATAAATAATGGTCATAAATGAATAAAAATAAACTGTCAAACTCAAATAAACTCTAGGAGAATAAAGAAATCAAAATAAATTATTATAGTACTGCAGCTCTTCTCATTAGTGGAATCAGCTCCTAAGTACATTCATTGTAAATGGAAAATAAGTTATCGTAATATATAAACAACATGGTTACGCACTCTTACTTCATTTTTGTCCTCACCTTTTCCGTTGGAAAAATTTTCTTCCTGAACTGGATAAATTAATACTTCGTTAATATTGAAATTGCCACTTACGGCGATATTATGGATAACTTATACATGATCTAATAAAGTGAGCCATTACTTTTATATCTCCATTTTAAATGATATAAGTGCAATAGACTGGTCTGGTATGGTATGCTCAATTTATATTCTGCTTCTTGAGAGCTTAGTGTTATAATTAATTTGATCTCTTATTAGCGGCCTTCTGGTTTTCAAGGGAGTTAGTATATTTCCATTAGGTCTGTTTCCTAAAATCTATAAATCATTACCACATTGTTCTTGCAATGTATTACGCCTAATGGTGATTTCCTGAATAACTGAGTATCAAGTAGGAACCCGGGTAAACCAATCTGATATTTGATAATGTCTTCGTATCCTATTTGAACCTGTAATAGGAATACAAGTTTGACCTCGGGGTTTACATAATCAAAATAATGTTGGTTTCATATATCAATCTATTATTTCAAGTAGGTAATGAGTTTAATAAAATATTACTTTGTGATTGAATAGTAAGACATATAAATACAACTTGTATGCCTTCTCACCTGATATAAATAATGAGTATACCTTTTTATATATATGCAACTCCGGATCTTGTGGGGGTTTATCTGTTTTGGTCAACCATAATGCCAGTTATACACAGAAATGAATTGGTCGAAAGTGTTCAATTTCTCACATTCTTCTTCATTTTGGCACATTATGAAAATTACTCTGGCAAAATCATGTTAGAATTTTATGCAGGTAAACCAATAATTTGAACGGGTTATTATTACACTTGTTGGAACAGACACCTAGTAACTATGAACTACCAAAAGCGTTATATTTTAAATCTGTCACGGGCATGGCGATCTTCAATATTGACCGGATAATTATGTGTTTGTGCATTTTAAATATAACCCTGTATCTTAATGAGACTCATTAAAGCAAACCGGCAGCAAACGTCTAATGAATCAATAATTGAAATATAATAGTAGAAAAAAATCATAAAATGTATTTTTTCTACTACCGAGCGTAAAGTATTCACTTTACGCACTCTCTAAGATTCGTAAAATAGGCCTTTTTAATGTGCAGTGCTTAAAATAAGATATTTTACGCACTAGTGCGTAAAGTAAATTTGATATATTTTTTGACTTTTAGAGCAGTGCGTAAAGTAATTTAATATTATTATTATTTTTTCATATATTTTTCGGTAAAAGAAAAAATGTTGTATGCTACTCATGTGTAAAGTACCTATCCTTTCTTTATTCATGGGATTGTCGCATTCGCCTACGACTCATGCGACAATATTCCCATTCATAAAAAAGCATCACTTTACACACTTGCTGCATAAAGAAAAATTAAAGTTACTTACACAAACGAATGGGTGTCCTGTAAAAAAAATATCAGAAAGTACCGCATTGCGTTAGAAGGATCTTGTTAATCTCAGTGAAGAATAAGAATATCTTCATTGTCTAAATGGAATGTAGCGAGGAATTAAGATGCAATTTAATAATAAAGTGGATGCAATATTTCCCATCTTACTGACGCTGTTGGTTCTATTGCAACAAATAAAAAGGCTGATACTTGATCATATAATTTGATATTTTTGACAATAGCGTTCTTGATATTGTAAAATAATTAACCTGGCATTTCCAATAATCATACTAAATCTTGTTGCGACATTTTTCTAAATACAATCCGAAACAGAAATTATTTTAACGAAGAAAACAGGATTACCGAAACATTTCTCCTAAACAGTATATAAACAGGCTATGAACCGCCACAAAGTACAAAGTAATCGACATAAAATGATAGGGAAATTTAAAAGCGCAGGTGTCAAACGAAAGATTGCAGAAGGAAGGCAAAAGAAGCATGAAGAAGTTACAACAGTTTGTCCAGACTACCAGTAGGTCTACTGATTTGGCCATTGGTCTACTGATCTACTGATATCAATGTGAATTTTACTGATTTTTTTTCAATTATAATCATATATAATTAAAATGCACTCTGGACGACCGCCACGCTCGGTCGGCCCGGTGCGTTTCATTAGTGAAATCTATTTAGGCGCGAAAGTTTTTAAATCGATCAGTTCTATAACTAGAGATATGAAAAATAACTTTAGGAAACGATGTTTGCAGTTTTACATTGAAGCAGCAAGTAAATTTTGATTCAGTTAAATTTATTGAGCCCCAAATATATTTTTATTTAAAAAAAAATGTAGTATATATAGCTTCCCTATCGGTTCATTTTCCAGATCTAACAACCGAACATCAATTACAAATATTGAACTATGAATGACGCCTTCTTGGTAACAGTAATTTTAATCTTGATCCAGATGTCTTCCTAGGGGAGTTTTGGAATACCGTTGATTTTTTTTTTAATTGTAAATTGTGATTCTGTAAAGTTTACAAAGGATCTTCTAGAGCTAAATAATAATATGATAATGATAACTTGACTGATCTCGACTCAGATCAGAATATCTTTTAGTCTTTAGTTTTTGTTTCTGTTATTTTATTTTTAATATTATTATTTATTTTTATTTCCAATGATTTTTCGTCCATGTCCCTTAAGAAACTGTTTTATATAGTATTGGTGTTTGATTTTTCATTGTGAGTTGATAGGGAATTTTTATAGTCTTAACGATTTCAAAACAGTGTATAATACGTATAAACGCTAATCGAAAGAGACCACTGCAATGTTAATAATATTTTTGCCCCTTTAATTAACCAACTCATCTGTCTACTGATTTCTACTGAATTTTGGACTGGCAGTATACTGAAAAAAAAATATTATGACCTGGCAACACTGCATACTACTCGTCGTCGCAAGCAAAAATGCCGAAAATTCGTAGGAGCCTTTATATATGGTAGCCCAAAGGTGTGAATGAACTTGGCGATAATTATGGAAAAAAGAGCATCATCACGTTTACGTCCGATATCCTCAGCAGTTTTATCGTATGACCAATGTATATTTTCGACACTCCATTATAGCTCTAAAGCATGAAGTGTTACAAAAGAACGCAATAAAAATTACTATAATATACAGATCAACGAGCCCATAAAAATTAAGCATTAATATCACAAGATAGGAGAAAAACTAAATTATCTAAACGGCAACCGAATTAAAATGGAAATAGAATGGATTTGCATCTACTTGCCACAATTTTGAGCCTTCACGCATGCGCACGTGCTAATTTTAGGCATTGTCTTGAGTTAGTTTGGCTTAGTTTTGTCTAGTTGCGCCGTTGGAGCGAGCGAAGTGAGCGGAGGGCCACGTCTGAAGTGACATATTTGAACGACAACACCGGGCTGCTGCCAAATGCGCAGGTCCGAAGATCGAAATTTTGTGGAGGGTAGCGAGTATGGAACGGGCACGTCGCTTTAAGAACAGATGGAGAAAACATTGTTCCAAATAGAGGACAAAAGAATGTATACACAGCGGAAGATCAAACATTTAAAAATATATAGAAATCGATTAGACTTAAATTTTTTGCGGATGAGATAAGCAAACCTAGCAATTGGAAGAGACCGCGCGAAACGAAAAAATCTTGGATCTAACAGTGAGTTGATATAAACAGATCGTAGATCGTCATTTATTTATCAGAATTAGAGTTGAAAGTGTTTTCTAAAGAAAATGGAAACTCTTTATTTCAAAGTTGTACTTTATAAGTCATAAAGTACAACTTTGGAATAAAGAGTTTCCATAGCCAGAGACAAATGATAGGAAAAAGAAGGGATAACTTTCGACAAAGCAATCATTACAACCAGGAAGGCAATAAAAGCGACGTGTATAATTTAAGGTTTTTGATACGAATGAACTGGATTTAATACAAAGGACACTGGCAAGAAACTTGTTAAATTCGTTTAGCGTCGTATTTGTGGCATTTTGCCAGACCCTCTTCATGTATACGAAAGATAATTTCCTGTGAATTTTTGGAATAGAGCAGGAAGAATCCACTCCCTGGAGATCATTCATATTAATCGATATCAATTTGATAGGAATCTAGATATATTTCAATTAAATTAATTATTTATCAGACAGATATAATACAATTTGGGATATATCATTTGGGTGAGCCATTGGTATCGACAGTCTCAAACTACTCGAGGTTTCGTACCCCCAAAAATTGAATAATTATTGTCTTAAAATAGAAAAGCATTTAGTTGTAGTTTTAATATAGGTGAAACAGATCTTATTAACGCTATAAGCAGAGCAAACACACGGTGATGCTAATATTGAATAGTGAATTATTGCTCTTATGCAATATTGTTATCACCGTGTGTCTGCTTTGTTTATAGCGTAAATAAGATCTGATCCACCTATTTTAAAGCTACAACTAAATTCCTTTTTTTAAGACAGTTATTTAACCTTTGAGGATACGAAATCTAAAGAAGTTTATTTGAGGCTGTTATGAACAGTGTCTCACCATATTGTATGTCCCAAACTTTATTATATATGTCTGCTAAAAAATTTAAGCTAATTCAAATATGTCTAGGTTCCTATCAGATTTTTACATTAATCGATATCAATTAATTTAATTTTAATTAATTTTAATCATCTTCAGAGAGTGGATTCTTCCTGTCCTATACCGAAACCTTCATCATAGAAAATTTCTTTCAAGAATTTGTCGGTTTCAATTCAACTTTCTTACATAGTGAGAAGGGCCTGGCAAAGTAGCACAAATACGTCGCGAAAACGAATTTAAAAATAAATGTTTTCTTTTATGGCGGTGGCACATACACTAAAGGGAGATAACACGGCGCTCAATGAGCGGTGTGTGTGCGAAGATGTTGCTGGACACGGTTCTTGAATAGAATAGTTGAAGGTTGTAATTAAGAGGAAACAGATGTCCAGGGAGTGAGTTCCACAGTGACGCAGTGCACCAGGCAAAGGAGTTCTTGGAAAGCTATGTTCTTGGTGCCTCCATTTGTATGACGAACTGGTGCGCTCTTGCCGTCTGTCGCGACTGTCTGACAGGAGTTGCCAGGGGAGGGATGACGCGGGCCAAATCCTGAAGACATCTGCCGTGAAAGTATCTGTAAAACAAGGACATCTCGGCCACATGTCTGCGGTGTTCCAGACTATCCAGATTTCGGGTCAACTCCGGGTCGCCGATGAGATGCACAGCTCTCTTCTGAATAGAATCCAGCAGCTTTAGGGTGTGCTTTGGTGCGGCACCCCAGATGTGTGTGCAATATTCTAAGCGCGGTCTTATCTGCGATTTGTAGAGCAAGAGCAACTGCTGCAGTGTATACAGTTTTCTGTTGCGAAATAGCGCACCAAGCTTCTCAGAGGCTGATGTTACGATGTTAGTAACGTGATCATGCCAGGACATATTGCTGTTGACCGAGACACTTAGTAGTCTGACTGACGAGGATGAAGGAATGGTCGATCCTGCCATAACGATGTCAGGGCCCTCTTGGTAAACGTGTCTGCTTGGATTTTTGCTGAATTGAACTGGACCATATTTTTGTTGACCCAAGTTTGAAGTTTCTCCAGGTCTTGATTAATTCGAGTAATCTGCTCCTGTCTGCGGTGGTAAGTCTAAGTTGCTGTTAAAGGTTTTTCTAAATTGAGAGACAAGGGTACTGTCATTTGCAAAATTATAAACAGGGCTATTTGTTTCGGTTAGCAGAGAGACTTACCAATTAATAAATGAGGAACGTAGTTGGTGAAAGTATTGCGCCCTGAAGTACGCCCGCGTTAATGGTGAATGTGTCTGAGATGAGCCCATCGATTGCAACGTGCAGAGATCGGTCTTGAAGGAAACTGGCAAGCCAGCTGAACAGAGAGGCTGGCAGTCCGAAGGAACTGGGCCAAATTTCTGTTGCCCCAAGTTTGAACTTTCTCCCAATCTTGATTAATCCCTGTAATCTGCTCCTGGCTGTGGTGGTAAGTCTCAGTTGCTCTTAAAGGTTTTTCTGATCTAAACTGAGAGACAGGGGTACTGTCATCTGCAAAACTGTAAACAGGGTTATTTGTTTCGGTCATCAGGTCATTAATATAGATAAGGAACAGAGTTGGTACGCCTGCGTTAATGGTGGATGTGTCTGAGTTGTGCCCATCAGCTGCAACGTGCAGAAATCGGTCTTTAAGAAAACGGGCAAGCCAGCTGAAGACAGAGCCTGGCAGTCCGAAGGACGGCAGTGTGTTAAGCAATGCGTTATGACAAACTCTGTCGAATGCCTTCGAAATATCTAACGCAATCGCTCGAGACTCTCCGTAATTCTCAATTGCCCTACTCCATATATGAGTGACATAGATAGGCCAATATATCTCCTATGGATCTCTCTTTGCGAAAGCCGTATTGGCTATCGCTGATTATTCTGTTATTCTCGGGGTACTTGAGTAGTTGCTCATTGACTATACGCCCCATGACTTTGGAGATTATTGAAAGCAAGGCGACTGGGCGATACTTTAAGGGCTTGGTTTTCTTTTGCCTTTTTTTTGGAACAGATTGCACTCGAGCGACTTTCCAAGAAGATGGGTAAATCCCTTTTCGGTAAGACGGAGAAAAATGTTTGGAAAAAACGAGAGTTAGTTGGCGCAGTTCTTCAACACGATGGCAAGTATTCCGTCCGGTCCTGATGTCTTTTGCGTATCTAGCTCTTTAAGGGTTTACGAATATCACGGTGATGAAACTTGACTTCTGCCATGGTAGTGTTGATGTTCGATATGGTGGGGAGAGCCTTACCTTGGGGGACGTCTAAGATAGAGTGCGATGAAAACATTTTGGCGAGCATGTTTGCTTTTTCCTTGGCTCTAGTCGCCGTGATGCCACGTTCATCTATCAAAGATGGAAGACACGTTTTTGTAAACTTATTACTTACTGCCTATGTTACCGACCAGAAATTCCTGGAGCCATTGGGGCATTCCAAAATTTTATTCCTGATCCTTTGATTGTGTTTGTCATTAGTTTCGTCGATCACACGTTTGCATTCGTTTCTCGCTTCGACAAAATAATGATTTTACTGCCAGTACTTGTAGGCTTGCTCTTTCCTACCAACGGCCCTGTCGAACCAGGGCTTTCCTTTTGACAGTAACTTTATGGAATTTGGAACTTATTCTTCCATACCTGAGGAGATTACTTGCGTAATCTATTCGTAGCAGCCTGACGGGTCGTCAGTACCAAAGCAGACGTCGAGCCAAGAAAATTGTAGGTAGAATTCCCTTAGATCGTCCCAGTAACCCAGAATTGTAATGCCAGATTTTGGGAGGCAATGTGGATCCTTCTGTGGGAGTGGCAATTCACAAACCGTTGTAATAAGTTTGTGATCGAAAATACCTAATGGCGGATCAACTGTAATCGTGTACTGGTCAGGATTAGTGATTGGAAAAAGATCCAGGAGGGCGGCGAATTCACCCCTCTCTGAGATTCGAGTTGGTTATTCTACAAGTTGAGTAAGCCCGCAGCTGATGGCAAATGCTTCCGCTTCTCTACCTTCGTTCTCGGTCTTGTTGTGATGTTTGAGCCAGTTGGTTTTCTGAGCATTGAAATCTCCCAGAACTATTATTTATGAGTGGCAGTGATCGGCCTGTATTGAGTCAAAAATGGTAGCTAGTGTTATAAAGAAGCTTTGGTAGGCTCTATCGCTCGAAGGGCGATTGAGGCAGCATATAAACTTGGTTCATCCCTTGGCGGTGAACTTGAGCCACTGTTGTTCGGTTCGAGTGTTTTCTCGCGGTGACACGAAAGGTAGCTTCGGACAAAAAGGCATATTCCGACCTTATGCCTAATTCGGGTGTGTGAGTCGTAACCAGGACAGGGGTAGAGTACTGTTGTTGTAGAACATACCTGTGTTTCTGTTAGACCTAGTATGTGTGGTCTATTTGCTTGTAGATGTTGGTGTACCAAATTTATGTTTGTATTTAGGTCTCTTATGTTGCAGAAATCTATTCTAAATTGATTCAGTATCTTTACTCTCTGTGTGCTTCTAGAATCAAAATATTTCGGAGGTAAACTCCCCGGCCATTCGCTTCTCTGGGTGCCGGGGGGCCCTTGGAGCCGTTCATGTAACTAACACTAACCCAGAGAACCGAATGGCCGAGGAGTTTACCTCCGAAATATTTTGATCCTAGAAGCACCATCAAGCCCATATATTCCTGCTGCGGAACCCGGAACCACCAGCGCGGAGCTGATCGTGATTTGGAAAAACCACTTAGCACTTCCCTGTTCTGGTGGGGTGGTCTTTCACCGGATGGGAGTAGCGTATGCATCTACCACCTGAAACCTAACAGATGTTTAAGGGCTACACTAAAAACAGGTGATCCTAAATCACTACCAGGTTTAGCCTATAAGAAGGCATATGCTTAAATTTAAACATATTTCATCAATAAAAGTATTTTGAAATAACTGACAGGAAAAGGCCTTCAATAAGGATTTCGCTGCAATAAAATCTAAATCAAAAAAGACAAATTTCTTCTTTAAAACTATAATAACTCTATATCATTATAGGCCGGATAGAAGTATTAAACGCAGAATTTTGGCCAAGGAAAGTGGTGGTCAACCATTTTCTTATTATTCAGTGCCGAATACCGGTGACCACTTAGAGTTCACCACGAAGGGAAGAACGCTTTTAGTGCAATCACTCAACGTGTTGCATGTCAACGTAAGAACCTTACGATATAAGAGATCACAGCTGAAGCCCATTTGGCAAACAGAGACATTGCACGTCTCGGTATTAACGGCACTGAATGAATGATGACGAATTGGAGCTTCTTGTGCTTATTTGGTACTCGTTGTGGGGATTTTCAGCAAGGTGCCAGTTTATTAGAGGTGGTACAGCAATTTTTGTCAGGGACATGATTAATGTGAATGTAGTAAATGTTAATGTTTCCGTTATTGAAAAATGTATAATATGTACCCGTATCCTTTTGACTCAGTTTAATGTTTATGTTTTAGCAGTGTATAGATCTCCCTCCGGCCATTTTCACACTTTCCTATCAGAGCTTGAAAAGAGTTTGGGCAGCATTAATCCTGGAAAGACCATTGTTGTTGCTGGTGACTTCCATGTACGGTTTGAGACAAACAGGGCTGGCATACTGAGCCAGTGCGTTATTTTGATGTACTTCAATATGACTGTTGGTGAGGCGACCCTAGTTGCCATGCTAAGAGATGTTTAGATAATATCTTTTTGTCTTTTAACACAGTAATTGTGTCATTCAATGTACGGGATCTTAATATTTCGGATCCTCGAGGCATCACTGATCAACTTGAGGTGCGAAGCACAATAACAAGGTAAAAGTATGTAGAACTGCATGGGAACTACCAACATCAATGAAAAGTTTTCTTAGTTTATTGAAGTGCTGAGGAAGGCGTTCTGCAGTCCTTCCCGAAAATGAGGTATATTTTGAGGTCTGACTAAGGAAACAACATAGGTTGGTTTGGGTTAGGGGCTGAGGGAGCATGAGAGAACACGTGCAATTTCTAGGTGAACTAAACAAACGATTAGAGAGTTACACACAGCATTAAAAAAAATTGTAACAAAAATTCATAGAAAAAGCTATCTATTAAGCTTAAATTAAAGAAAATGAAAGTCTTATTAATTCATCTAACAATCCTGCTCAGAGTATGTGGTCTATGATAAATTAAAGATAAAGAAAATCTACATAAAAATAATTCAACAAATTGTAGCATTACTCCCAACTATTTCAACAATTATTTTTCAAATGTAGCATAAAACCTTATAAAAAATATCCTAGCTATCAACATAAAGAAAATAAACAATAATTTCAGAAAAACAACAGCTGTTCAAAAAATAATTTTCAGCTTCTCAGAAGCAAACTTTAATGATGTTCGCAATATCATTACCCATCTAAAAATAAAAACAGCCTTGATATATTTGACCTTAATACTAAAATGATCCGGACAATTAGGGATATCATTGTTGTTCCCTGACCACGCTCATCAACCTTTGTATTCCCGAAAAGGCATTTCGATCAACTCTTAAGCATGCAATTGTTGTCCCATTACATAAGAGGTGGGATAATAATGAACTGCTCGATAACTATAAGGGTATATCCCTGCTCTCCATTTGTGTTCAAAATAGTGAAGACCAGCATGACAATGCAGCTTGTCTCATTTTTTTTTAAGCAAAGGGCACTTCAACAATTCGGATTACGCAAGAACAAAAACACTCTATAGATATTTTGAACTTTGTTTCTGGCATTCTGGAAAGCTTCCACAACCTAAATTACAAACTGTCTTCCCATATGACCTAAGAAAGGCATTTGATTGAATAAATCATGCAACAACAATGCGGATATTGACAACATTAATCTTTTAAGTTCATACCTGAGGAAGAGGAGTCAAACTATGTGGATGGCTGAAGTGTCATCGGCTGAGAGCAAAATCAGTGTAAGAGTCCAACAAGGTCCAATTCTGGAGCCAGTACTTTTTTTAATTTACATAAATTAGCTGCCACTTGTAGAATCAGATTTTAAATATACGCCGTTCGCCGATGACAGATCAATCTCTTGCCTGCACGTTGGAATTGTCGACAGAGAAATTTCAACGGGCTTGTCAGAAAGCAGACTCCTCCTTAACCAAGACAAGACACACGCCATTGTCTTTGCTACAAGAGATCTTGACGTAGCCAAGTCGGAGTTTGAATTTGTAGCAGTCCGTATTGGACTCATATAAAACTTATGGTAAAAAAACTGACAAAAAACTATATCTGCTTCTTAATCTGACGTCCTACATCATCCGAGGTACTTTAAGGTCAACTTACTTTGCAGTATTCCATTCCCATCTGTCCTACTCCATCTTCACATGGCATCATGCTTGTCATACCTACCATCTCTTTGGCCTACAACGAAAGGCTGTATGAGTGATATCAGGATTGGGTTTCAATGATAACTGTATAGATGCCTTTAAAGCTCTAGGTATACTCACACTACCATATATATTGGAGGACCATCTATATGTGCGTGCTAATATGTCTGAGTTTGTGAGTCGCCAGGATATTCACGGTCATAATACTTAACATAGAAACTGCTACCAGCGTGCTGGAGATTGAGAAGATGTCCGAATTGCCCTCTGGCCCTGGGCAGTATATTTTTTTTATTCGCCTTTCGCCCGTTGTTGGGGAACTTGGCCTCCCATAATTTAGAAGGAGACTTAAATGTTTTCTCACAAAAATGTGTTTTATTTATTTGATGAGTTTGTAATTTTTGAATTTCAATATTTAACTTTACTGCGTTGTTTTTGTGTTTGAGTAAGCCAAGATTTCTGTATAATAATGTTATATTTTTTTCTTGTACTACTTCTAACATGTATAAATTTATTATGTGTGTATGCTGGTATGAATAAATCCTATCTATATATCTATCTATCCAACCTTATGGAATCTCTGGGGCTAGGGTTTGATTATCAACAAACTTAAGGTTTTTAATGAGTTTGATAGAGATCGCTGTAAAGTAAACGCTTCGGTGTGGTGTTTAGCCATAAGATTTATGTTCTATTTTTTTGTTGATCAATGAGGTATTGTTATAATTTTCAATCATACAATTTTGTAATTGATCATCACGTTAGTGGCGGAGCACCCAGGAGCAGTGAGGGGGGCAAGGGGCTATGCCCTCAAATCCTAGAACTCAGCCATGAAACAGATGAATTTTCCTCATGAGACCTAGAAGTTCGTATTTAAGTTCGACTCGCTCGAAGATTTTGACTGGGTGCACGACTGCTTCAAAAAAATGCATAAATTGTTGTTAAGTGCAAGTTTGACTAATAAATGAAAATGGAATGGATATTGTGTGCACTTTAATATCCTCTGTAACTGTCTTTCTATTAAAAGGAGCTTTAGAAAATAAATCGATGAGAAAACTTTCTGCTTGCTGTGTAATCTAAAATGGCATACTCATTTAAAATCACCTATTACAATTTAGGGAATCGAATAATGACAATTCCGTTTAACTGCTTGTAAATGGCATAGCAAATGAATACATTTTTCCCATGTCTTGTATATAAAAAATCATAAAAAGCCTAGATCATTAATTTCTGAAAACTAAATAAATTTATTATCTTGCAACGTTGCGTCGCGTCGGTCGCTGCAAATATTATTATTGGTCGGGTGAATGGAGAAATCTTAACGCCACCCTTCAATTGGGGTCATACGGTGTTACTGCATACAGAAATAACTGCCGACATAGATAAAACCTCTCCCCGAGGAAATGTCCAGGAAAATTTCCAATATTCGCAAAAATCAGAGAAGTGAGCTACATATCTATAATGTTATTTATTGGGTTGGGGTTTGCTTATAAAGAAGTCTATAGTAGAATAGAAAAATGTTTTGAAATACTTTCTGCTTTAACAATAACTATATATTCCAAGTCAGTTTCATTCAATGTTGAAATAAAGCGTTGACCTTAATGCTTTCAATGAAAAAAACTCTAGGCCATTCGACTGACCCCTCTGCAGATAATATGAAAGTTCTCCATTAATTTCTAGCAGCGATATCTCCCATTTTCTTTCACTAAGTTATAAATTTCAGCAAAAAATATTGGCGAAAGTTGCGGACCGATAAAGCCACTCCTTTTGTATTTGTTTAATATGTTGAAACTCGATAACATCTGAAAAGGTAGAGTGTTCGAAAAGAGCCGGAAGTTCAGTGGCCTTATGATGTCAAAGGAAAATAAATGACTCGACGAAATATTAAGAAATTTTGTCAACATCGCACATGAATTACGGTGGTGTGTCGTTTATCTACTGTATCGACTTTCGACATTAAAACTTTATATTTTTGGGCCCTTTAACGACCATTGAGGGTGTATATTGGATATAATATAATAGTAACTTCGTAGACAAATATACGTTTAGTTCTTGTAGCCAAGATATCATCCACGGCAAGTGGAGAAAAGAACTGAGATTCTAAACTTGAGCACTTTTTGTAGATGCTAATTAGCACATGACACTTGCCTTAAATGTATTACGATGAAATCTTATAGCATAGTTATGAAAATTATACTTACCTACATATTCTCCGAGGCCTCCGAAAATTTAGGGCCACAATATTGGAAAACGTCATGTGACCATCTGAGGGTCATATTCGGTACCTGCAATAATTAGTCAAAAATAATGCACAACTCCAGCTTTTGTAGAAGCCATTTATAGCAAAAATTACTAACCAAAACTACACCAAACTTGCATAAAAATCACTTAAACTTTAAAAATATTTTTAATACATTTTAACAAAATTATGAAATATGTGAGTTAGATAATATTTTCCATTTGCTAAAAGTCATTAATCTAATTTCCCTAATATATTTTCCTTAGACTTTCTCTTTGATTTCAAATACGAAGGACTACAATTTATATATTGTATAGGTAGGTACAAGTGTGATTATTACGAAAACTCTTGAATACAACAGTCATTGAACAAAGAACACATTCATTCTTACCCTGGAATTGATTGCCTTTGGCTCCACAAATGATTGAATTTGGTTTGAATTGTTATAGAGCCACTTCGGCCCAGGCTCAAGGATGTAAACTGCATAAGTGCAAGTTTAGTGACCGTAATGAAATGTGTACCTAATTTCTTCGATTCGGTATCTAGTCGGATACCGTTTTCAAAAAAAGCAAAAAACTAAGAATGAATCCTCCACAACAATATAGAACATATTTACATTAGAACACATTCATGTTATAGGAAAATATGACTGAAAGCTGCAAAAAAATACAATTCTTCATGGTGATAACTAATGTGACTTTGTGAATGTGTGTAGTTTTCTATTTTTTCTGTGCTGTTTGGTGGGTGCTTGATCAGAAAGATTTTTAGAATAGTTATTCAAAAAAAGTATTACTTAAATCATGTACGATTTTTATAATAATCCATTTAAATAGCTTATTGCATGCATAATGGATCTCTGGATAATTTTCCATAAAAAGTTCCGTTTTTACTAAAGCTAATTTGTTTAAAATTTTATACTGCCATTACAAATTCATGTTCATAATCTAATGATATCAGCATACAAAATATTTGAAATATGTCAATAACAAATTAAAGTACTAACTCTAATGGTGTTTCAATGCACCCCGTGTAATGTTAAGTAAGTATTCACTAACATTTGATATTTTGTCTTCAAAATGCATAGTAAATTCTTAGTTTGATATTGTGATAGTTTTACATATTTCACAACTCAATTCAAATACACTAGAGTATTTTATTACTAAATAAGAGCAATATCCAGCTATAAGAAAATAAAGAATCATATCTTTCACTATTTATTTCGACATTTTCTAAAGAAGAAATAATATCAAAATAAAAATAAATAAGAGTAGATATAAATGAATCTGTGTGTACATCTTCGTCAGTAGAAGAAAGCTATTTTATTGAGTAATTTCTCAAATTTAGTCGACCATAGTTTTGTAAACTCAGATATAAATGTTTTTCTCGGAATCAAGAACTTGTATGACGGAGATATTATAGTTAAATCCACTTAAAAACCTGTACTTCCCTCCATTTTGTCAGTTTGGAACTTTCAAGAAGCACATCTAAGTTCTAATTTTCGATCAAGGTTTGGGTTACGGGCAAGAAATTTGATGTTGTCTAAGAGAGTCTCTTAAGCGAATTCCTGCATTCGAACTATGCAATTTTACTACTTTCCATCATGACAAATTTATGCTAATAAACTCAGCTGTACCAATATTATTTTTTGTTTTAAGAGCTGCGAGATTTTGTTTATCAAACAAACGGATCGCTATCAATATCTTCTGTCTTTCCAAAAATGAAGGATACAGAACTTTTTGAGACAAGGCAGGGGCAAATTTGACAGTATTATTACATTAATTTGCATAAATTTGCTTTAAGTCAGAACTATTTGCTGACAACCCTAAAATGTTTTCTTCGAAATGGGGAAATATGACTGCCTGTTCATTATTTTTGGATTGAGCCAATAATTATTTCTAATAGACTTAAAAAGTCGAACAGTGTCAAATAGAAGAAACATTTTTGGATTACGATTGACAGGATTGCCATGTTTGTCATCATGGAATGGTTTAATGCCCACACCAGATTTTTACATCTGCCGTTATCTGGCTGAGGTAAGTTTGATGCAAGCCCATGTTCATTTATTACCTCTAAAACAATATCTTAAGATTTGTGAAGAAACTCACAAGCAAATTTAATGGCATCTTCTTTCTTACTATTTACAGAATTCTCATAGAAACCCTTTAAATGACTAAGCACATTTTTAAAGCTTAACCAGATGGTACTGGTGGATGGGTTAGTTAGAATCCATTCAAATTTGGAAAAGGGCAGTTTAACATTGTTATAATATGCTTCTACTTTTAAGTTTTCTTTCACTTTAAAGCTGCACGAAATATTCGGAATTTCTTAATAGATGCTGAATTCAGCATCTATTAAAAAACACTTTGACATATTTTCAAAATAAAATCACAAAGATTGTTGATTTGGAACGTTGACAAAAAAAACATTAAAAGCCCTTATTTTATCAGAATGCATCCAAGTTTCAAAGTTATGTGTATCCCTAGCTAACAGAGTCTGACTTCTCTCTCCAGGAGGTACTTTTCTAGTCGTATAAAATAACGGGTTATGAAAAATGTGGGAATGGCAGTGGGTTCTAATTTTCGGATTATTCTTGAACAGGTAAGGACAGAGCTATCTGTCCCAATAATCTTATCAACAACAATTATTTCAGGCTCTAGAAAATGTATGGAACATACATTTGGTGTCGGACTGAAATAATCTTCCCGGTGTATGGCTTGAATCAATTTTCTTCGTAGGTAACTGCTCATCTTTAGAGAATGCAAATGAGGAGATGTATGCTTTACCCTCTTTCAAGTATTTTTTATAATTACTACTACACTTTGGTGCACAAAAAGTCTTTCATACGAAAAATACAAAATAATACAGTACAAAGTACAACAAACAAACTGCAGAAGTCAAAAATCGTGACAAATCAACAAAATATGCATGTTTTTACTAGCCTAGTGGTTTTTAAAAACATGAATATTTTGTTGATTTGCGATTAATAGTTCAATACAAAACATTATTTTCAGACTAAAAATAATTTGAATTAACTAAAAATTTTTTTTCGATCGAAATTGTAAGAAAAACTCAACCATTCACTCAGATTGTGACGTCACAGAGTGGTAAGAGGTATCTTGTGGCCCAGAATTTTCGTACGTCGCGCCTTCTCATGGCTGCATATCTCTAAATAAGGAGTGAAAACCTTTAGCTCAGTAAGCACCTTCCCAATTGTCCATTCTTATAACTTAAAACTTCTTATGTCATTTTAATGAAAATTGGGTAGTTAAGGTAGTTTGAGCCTGCCTCCAATGCAAACTCATCGAGTTGGAAAAATCTGAGACTTGCCGTTAGCGTTTATTTACAAAGGAAAACGAATAGGTAGATTTACGAAAGATTACATCGTCGATTTTTTTTAAATATAAATTAGCATCACCTTCAAAAACCTCTTGACGATTGATCTTATCAAATTTGGTTGTAAGATACTTCAGTCATAAGTCTTTAAAACCAATTTTCATCACCAAATAATGTTTTTTTCACTAGAAAACTACAAAACTGTTGTTCAAGGTAAAACACATTAGCATTACGATTATAGTTGAAAACCTCAGAACCAAAATGCAGTTTTCTGGATAGACACTCATAAACCTGGTAGCATCTTAAACAACCATATTTGCCATCAAAATTGGATCAATCAATTGAAAGTTTGCTTAATAGTTATATATTTTCAAAATACTTTTCTTTTCTCGAAGCCACGAGTTCACTGTTGAAATTCCTGGTTACAGTTTCCATAAGTATTTGACTCAGGAATGCAAACAGCCTCATTTTCTACCAGCTTCACCTGCATCTGTTTCTCTAAATATTCCTCTTTTCTAGATCAGTATCATACTATACAAATCAAAAATTGTTCAGAATATAAATTAGCTACTTATCGAAATAGAATGAATTCATGTGCACCGAAAACATGAAAGTGTTTCCTAAAGCTGCATTTATTTTCGGTCGGACATTGTATAATCGTTTTACTTAGTAATGCAAACCGCAACGTCCGGTTCATACGATACTATTTTTCCATTGGAAAGTAATCCGCTTTTGCAAGTAAGTTGGAATTTCTAGCATTAGAAAAGATGGTTGAAAAGTTAGTATGTCCCAAATTGAACTAAATATTATCGGCAAAGAGAGCACAGCTACTTGGAAAACCACTTATCTAATACATACAAACTTCAATAGGATGTTCTCAAATAAAGTTCATTCTATATTTTTACGTGTTTCCTTTATTCGTTACGCGCAATTTGGACAATGAAAGCAGCAAACTAAAACATTTTAGTGCATAAAAAGTACGAATATTAATTGAATCGGACACTTTAAAGAGCTTGTTTATGATGGATTTGCCGTAGACGCAACCGAATATGATATATTCTTAAACAAATCAAATGATTAATACATACACGCTACTACAATTATTATTGTCTTAAAAAAATGAAAATTACAAAACTCCCATCCAATTCAAATATACAGTACCAGCGTAAAGACCCATGACATGAAGAAATGTTAACTAAATTCAGCGTATTCGAAAACCTAAGTGAGTTAGGTATTTATGTTTTAGATATACTACTGCCAGAGTACAAATAATATCTCTTTATACCGTGCTACTGCTGTGAGAGCGTTCAATATCATGATATTGAAATCAACAAATAATTGTTGAAGAAGTAACTGAAATTTATTTTATAGCGCGTTATACTAATAAAATAATTAATTAATTAATAAGTAATATATGAGCACTGCTAAAATTTTGTCACCCTGTTTTTGCATGTCACTGTCACCTGCTTTTACATATCGGGCTAAAATACAGGGTGTGCCAGCCGAGAGTAATTAATTTTGAATGATTATAATTCCTAACTTTGAAATGCTAAAGATATACCGATTACGGAATTCGATTCTTATTGCCCTAGATTTTTTCCAATAAGAGGAAAATAATATACAGGTAGCGTAACAAAGTGCCTTTTCTCAAACACGAAAATATTAACTAATTTTAATGGAACAACCTGTATGTTACAACTTTAGAGTAGAGAGACATTTAAGGCTGCCGGCCGGTATTTTTCTTAAATTACAAATAATTTTTTACAAGAAAACTGCTTAATTTTAAACGGTTTCCACATCTGTTACGCTGTTAAAAATAATAATTTACGTTATAAGGTCGGGAACCATCCTATTACAGTTATGAGCTAGATGTTTAAATGAGTACTGTAATAGCAGTTCACGGCCGTGTATTGTAAAACGTAAAATATCACGACCAGTATGACGTGACGCCACGCTTTGGATGGCGCGCAGGTTATGTAGCCCATATTCGGGATCGATCTACGTCAGGTGAGAAGAGATAATTTATTTATTTATTTATTAATTTATTTGTCACAAGTGTCAACTGCTACAAGAGCCAATTACAGATACCAACTTAAAACTAAAGAGATCTACAATGAATAAAGTATACTAAGCCAAAAAGAGAATAAACCTTAAAGTAAAAACTAAAAACTAGTATAAAATGTACATTAAAGCAAGACATCTATGACTACATGCCAGTTTAAAAAACATTAAAATATCAAAATTGATTATAAGATATATAAACACTCAGAACGCACATACGAGACCTATAAAACATATTAAAAGATTACCTGGTAACTATGTCGATTTTAGTTTATTTATAATAATTTTCTTAAATTCATTAAAACTAGTCAAGTCAATATCTATATCAGAGGCATACAAGTTAAAATAATAGCAGAGTTTATATATTGGCGAATTTTTGTAAAGATTAGTATGTGGATATGCCAAATAAAACATTCCTGAGTTGCGGGAATTTAATGTGTTAATTACAAAAGGAAATTCTTGAAGAATATCAGGGCAATCAATTTTGTTCTACAACATTTTAAAAACAGTACACAAGAATATTTTAATTCTCGTCTTACCCAGAGAAAGTCTATCAAACACCGCCAATAAGTGTTCATTGTCGCAACCTCTCTGGGGATAAAGCCAAATTTCCTGTAGTAGATGCACTTTAAAAACCTCCTTTGCACGCCCTCAATCAGTGATATCCAGACATTATATTGAGGGGACCAAATGACGGAGGCATATTCCAAGATTGGCAACACCAAGCAATCAAAAAGATGCAAACTGACCTCAATGCTAAGCTCCTTGGTGGATCTGACAACAAATCCAGAAATCTTCTGAGCACTCTCAACCTTCGACAAGATGTGGGAAGAAAATGAAAGATTGGTGTCAAAAATAACTCCTAAATCCTTTTGTTGGGTTACTCTTTGCAGTTGCTCATTATTTAAAAGAAAATCAAAAAGGGTTATTATTAAGTGTAAACGACATACAAGCACATTACTGACATTTAACTTAAAACTGTGAATATCACACCAGTTCGCAACCTCACAAAAATCATTTTGTAAGATGTGACAATCTTCAACGGAATCTATCTCTAAAAAACACTTGAAATCATCAGCAAGTATAAGACCCTTTGCCTTTTTAATTTTACGAATTATGCCATTAATGGCTGCCAAAAATAAAAGGGGTCCAAGGTTGGAACCCTGAGGAACCCCAGAGGTGCTCTTAAAAATATATGACCTAGATCCCTTAATTTCCACATATTGAAATCTATGACTTAGGTATGCCTGAATCAATCTAATAATGTATGTAGGTACATCTAAATCTGACAAAGATTTTAGAATCATACAATGTCTCACCCTATCAAAAGCCTTCTCCATGTCTGTATATATAACATCAACCTGAGATCTTTTATTGATAGCTTCGTGGACATACTGGCAAAAGGAGGTGAGATTTGTGATAGTGGATTTTCTTGGTAAAAACCCGTGTTGACATGAAGTAATGCGGCCCGAAATTTCACGATATAATCGCTCAAAAATAATCAACTCAAAGACCTTAGAAATGGAGCTCATACTACTAATCGGTCGATAATTTTTTATTTCATGCCTAGAGTCGGACTTGTGTATAGGAAGAATTTTGCTAACTTTCCATCTATCTGGATAAGTTGCGGTTTTGAGGATTAGGTTAAAAAGATATTTTAATGGTGGCAATAAATAATCACGACAACCTTTTAAGATATACGCTGGAATGCCATCTGGGCCAATTGCTTTGTTCGATTTAATCCTGCTGACGGCCTTTAAGATTTCATCCTCAGAAATCAGTTGACTGCAGAAAAAATACATGGGCTCCGTGGGTGGACAGTCTAAATAGTTGTCGTTTATATACACTGACTTGAAAAAATTGGCGAACCCATCTGCAACCTGTTGAGAACCTGAGTAGATTCTGTCCTCAAAAGTCATTTCCTTTAGAATGTCAGCAGAATCACGTAAAGACCTCACAAAAGACCAAAACATTTTGGGATTCCCCCTCAAACCAGATTCCATATCCCTCAAATAGTCAGCATAGGCAGCCTTAATTTTAATCTTTACAGCAGCTCTAATGGAACGGTACCTGCACTTCCAATAGTTCAACCGGTATTTCTTAGTTTTAAGGAAAAATTTATATTCAAGCTTGATAAGATTAATAATTTCTTTGGTAAACCATACTGGATATCTTTTATTTATTTGGGTGGTCTTAGGAACGGATTTATCAAAAATGTCTGTACAAGTAGAATAAAAGACGTCCATAGCCATATTCACATCCGAACAAGAATGGAGGAGATCCCAGTTCTGTGAGGCAAACAGATTACACAATAATAAGAAATTAGCTTTTTTAAAATTAAATTTAGTACTTGGCTCAACCTTGCAGAATCTTGGGCGTTCTTTAGGCTTAAAGCAAACACTTAAACATGGATGGTGCCTGTCAATAGGAACCAGAGAATCCTCTACTCCATCCACCTGAACGCCGTCAAAGGATGAGATAACGAGGTCAAGAAGTACATTATTAAAGTTTTTGACAAAATTCGCTTGAAATAAACTGTTAAAAGAAACAAAGGAATGAAGAGAGTTTAAGCAATCGTTACAGGACACAGGATTAACATAGGAAGGAATGTTAAAGTCGCCAATAATAGTAAACTCTGAGTTCTTCTTACCTACTAGATTAGCCTCAATTTTCTCAAAAAACCTTTCATACACATCACTAGTACTATTAGGGACAAAGTAAATTACAATGACATACAAATAAGTAGACGCGCCAAATGCTATTCTAATACACAGCGCTTCCTGATCAGCATAAAAAATCTTCAGTTCAGTGGCAATAAAACAGTCCCTAATCGCAAGCAACACACCACCTCCTTGAGATTTATCAGTCAACAACCTACTCCTATCTTTTCTAAAAACGAGCCTGTTGCTAAAGGCAAACTCTGCGGTCTCAATCGTTTCGTTCAGCCAGGTCTCAGATAATGCAATTAACTCATAATCGTTAAGAAGCATATTACATTTAAGTTTATTTAATTTGGTTTTTATGCCTCTGCAGTTTTGATAGAACACCGAGAAAACATTGTTTAAGTGGCAACCATCTCTGCAAGTTCCTGTCGAAAATATAGGCCCGTGGCATTAGTTGAACTTGAGTTGAAGGAAAGTACGTCATTAGGGGAGGACAAAGATAAGTCAAAGCTAAAATCGTTTTCGACCGGAACATCACAGGTTAGAGAACTATTACCACTTGAGGCAACCACTTGAGTAGGATTAAGGCTGCTTTGACGAGAATCATCACATACCACTTCATCAAGTTTAATATACAGTGTGTCCAAAAAAGTATGCAACATATGGGAAACTTCTTTATTATTGGATTCTCAGAAAATTTTATTCTTCATAAAAGTTGGTGCTTGCCCTAAAACAGTAAACGATTATTTCCAATTTTACGTACTGCTTTTAGTGCGGACGCAAATGTCATTGTTCCGAAATCGCGTCAAGAATAAAGTACCTTAATTTATAAAGATGCAGCAAAATCTTATAAGGAAAAGTTCTTCCAAATTAAAAAAGTAATCTAAATATGAAATTTGAGTTAAATACATCATTTTTTAATTTCCCTTTTTTTTCTCGATTTTTTTCTCAAACGTTACGCCATCGGTGAATGCTTTGTTCTATTGCTATTAGTATACTTGCCAAGCAACTTCAAAATTTATTTAAAGAAGACATTAATTACATAGTTGCATAATGTTTCAGTTTTTACAGAGATGAAAGCCAGTTTAGGTATCAGTGTGTTGCAAACACATTTAACCAATTTTTGTCCAAAATAATTGTCCACAATAATTATTACAAAATACAATTGGAATGACTGACTCAATAATAATTAATTTCGTATGTCAGAGCGAAGTGAAATTATTGCTATTTATTTGTTTTTATTCCAAATGCATGGCCTACTCTTCAAGACCAAACATTTTATATGGCTTTTTAGGATACTTGGGCATATTTTACTCATCGGGTGCAAAAGATAAATAAACATACTAATAACAAAAGAACAAAACATTCTCCAGTGGCGTAACGTTTAAGAAAAAATCGCGAAAAAAAAAGAAAAATTAAAAGTTGATGTACTTAACTCAAATTTCATATTTAGATTACCTTTTTAATTTGGAAGAACTTTTCCTTATAAGATTTTGCTGTATCTTTTTAAATTAAGGTACTTTACTCTTGACGCGATTTCGGAAAAATGACATTTGCGCCCGCACTAAAAGCAGTACGGAAAATTTGAAATACTCATTTACTGTTTTAGGGCAAGCACCAACTTTTATCAAGAATAAAATTTTCTGAGAAACCAATAATAAAAAAGTTTCCCATATGTTGCATACTTTTTTGGACACAATGTACATATAAAAGATTCTTGCTGCTGGGAAACTGAATTACTGAACTGATCAGTGCCGACAATTCAACATTTGAACGCTTATTACCTAACACATTACAACTATTAATAAAACTCATTCTGTTAGTAATTATGTTTACAAAATTAAAAACTAAGTTGTTCAGCTTATAATTAAAACTATAACATAATAAAGAAGGCACACAGTTAAAAACAATAAGAATTTCCATTGATCAAAACTTGATAAATTTACACTTAACCCGAGTACAAAGGTGCGCGTGAACGCAGGTCCTTTCTACTGAGGTATAATTTTGAATAGCTCTTTACTCACTTATAGTTTTTGTTAGAGTTGTGTTGTGTTTTATTTATGGTTAGCTTTGACTTATTTCCACTCAGAGTTTACGATGCACTCTAACTACGTAACAGATTTTACTATGAAAGTATCTTTCTAAGAACTTTTATCGTTTATTCAACTTTTACTACTTTAGGTGGGGAAACCGATTCCACGCACATGTTTGGTAGGAAACTAAATTGCCGGTCCAATACCCTGCTCTTTAGGAGGGTTGACAAGTGTTCCGTTACAATGTACTCAAACAATGTATGTATCATGCTCAAAATACTTATGGACATAGAGTTTTGCATGTTGGATTATGAACCATGGGGCCCAGGTCCCTTGTTTACATCTATTGAGTTTAATATAAACATCAGATATTCTTATGTCACAGTGGAAATAAGGTTGCAAGTTAGGTTACGCACATGCCTGCTTCCAAGGAACTGGTTTCGGTGAGAAATAAAGTCTGCCGCACTGATGGATGGTTCGCTCGCTATATTTCAGTTACTAGTGCACTTATGAGTGCACGGTTTAAAGACCTGCAATTGGCAAGTATATGACCCTCCGCTCGCTTCGCTCGCTCCGGGGCTTAAGAACTAACCCAAACTAACCCAAACTAACCAAGGGCTAACCCAAGCCATATCCAAGAAAAACCCAAAAATCGAGAGAAAAACTGTTTACTTAAAAAAACAAAACCAACGGGATTTGAACCCGGGTCGTCGAAGTGGAGGCAAACCATGCAGACTCCTAGACCATCTGCTGACTTACCAACAACTGGTTGCATCGCGAAGACATGCGTTACCTCACGTAGCTAGCCAATCACGCGCTTCTCATTTACAAGTGCACTAGAAACTGGAATCTCGCGGTTCGCTCGAGTATTTATATAATAAAATGTGCTGATCGTTGCACATTTAAGGTTTATAATAGCACCGGTTGATAATTACTTAGCAGTTTATGCATTTTAGTAGTTCACAATACTGGTTCATGGAAAAAGAAAATTCCCGATAATTTTCTTTAGATTACCTGTATCTAGGCGTTAGCGTGGTATCAACTGGACTTTGTCATAACAAATAGCTTTTAATTGTGTTTTTGAAGTGAAAACTTCTTTAAGCGCACTCAGCACTTTTTTTGTGGGTGTTGAATGAGACTGAGCTGCCACGCTATGCTATGTAACGCTCCTTCGGGTAATGTCGGCTCGAGTCGAGTAGAGAGAGTTTGTGGGTATTGAATGAGACTGAGCCGTCGCGTTCGTCTATGCAACGATCAGTCGAGTAAAGTCCACTCGTTGACTAAGCGAGGAAGAGACAGGTATCGCCTATACAGTTATACACTGTCGATTTTTCTGACGTATTAATTTATTAGTAATATTAATTATTACTGCCTTGCCCCGCTTGTTGAAGTTTTCACTTTTATCGTGTGGTCTTAAGCACACACAAGTTTTTTTTTATGGCAGTGACACACACATTAAAGGCAAATCCTGTGGCATTCGACGATCGACGAGGGATGTGTGTGCGAAGATGTTGATTGACACGGTTTTTGAATAAATTGTAGGTTGTAGTTAGGGGGAAAACAGATATCCTGAGAGTGAGTTTTACTAGGTAATGTTTCGTAAGTTAAAAATAATAAATAAATTAGACAATTTGACAATTCATGAGTCATAAATTCGAAATAATTGAACATATCGAGTTAAGATGTGCCGAAACAACTGGTAAATTGGTGCTCAGCGAGTCTTCTGTCCGATACGATAAGAAATACCAACTCTTCAACGAGTGGAGAAAAACTAATAAAGTAGAAAATTGCATCAATGAGACCATTCTTTTGACTTACTTTTTGGTTGTGTCGAAAAAGATCAATTCCTCAACATTTGGACAAGATATATGTTGAATCATATGCTGATGGTAAAAGAAGGAAGTGGCATTTCAAAATGCCCTAAGTTGACGGCATTCCTGATGAGCAATCAGTTGGGCATCAGCAAATAAATATAAGATTCCAGCAAGAGGCGAACTTAATCGATCCATTAAAGAACCTCCATGTGTAAAGTAAATAAACTTTGTTTGATTTTTCGATCTTATACACTTATAAGCGTCTTGAAAGACAGACAAAAAAAAACACGATTTTATTTTTATGAGTGAAAGTTCATCATTGCGACAATCATTTTAAAAGTCGTTCTCTATTGTTAAAATAATTTGCAATGATAAGCATAGCCCGGGGTAGTCGGCGAGAAGAATTTTTATAACATGACTCTGAAAGACATGGAATATTGTTGCGACAAACTGATTATAACTATTCCTTTCACCAACACAAATACAAAACGGATACTCACTTTGCTGAATGTTGACAATTATTTGGACATTTTTAAAGAATACGTTAACCTATATCCGAAAAACAGGAACAAGATGCTATAGAAAAGAAAGATATTTAGGATAAAAAGAAAAAAAAGTGTGTGCTTAAAACCGCATGACAGAAGTAAAAACTTCAGTTTCCTCGTTTTCGTTTCATCGAGCGTTTCCTCAAGTGTTGCAGAACAACTTATTGAAGATTCCATTGAAAACACAAAAATATCAAGGATGATTCAACGTAAAGAAAATGTCATGCATTTTATCCAGAAAAAAAGCTCACCGTATTCACGGTCGCAATTAGGATCGTAGAAAGTGAAACTGTTTATAAAAGCAATCCCTCATGTAGTATACGAGAAAACAGAAAACGCACATTGCACAATTACTGTTAACGTTAATAATAATTAGTTGACATGGTTGATTTTGTTATTAGTTTTGATGATAAAATATAATACATGAATATTGTATTTTTTTCCAATGCAATCCGGGAAATAAAAATTTCCCGGACTCGTTAGTGTAACCTTCGATTTCCCGTTACTCATTACGGTTTAGTATGAAATACTTGTTATCAAAAATTGAACTTGTTCATAGATCTAGTAAGAATTATAGTTGTACAGGCTGTACAGGGCGATTTCGATAGCTCTTTAAATGGAAATATCTCTGTTATTTTTGAAATTAGAGAAATATTCCGAACAAAAGTTATTTGATTTCATTAGCTTTTACATATGTTTTGGTTTTAGTGTATATGTTACGGCTAAAGCCCGAAATGTGGTTAAAGCTAGTAAATGTGTTTTAATTTCGCGTTTTATCCAGCGTAAACAAACTAATAAAACTAACCCAAAAACTAACCCAAAATTTGGGTTAGTTTGTGTTAGTTTTGTTAGTTTGTTTAAGCTGGTTAAAACGCGAAATTAACACACATTTACTAGCTTTATCCACACTTCGGGCTTTAGTAGTAACATGTACATGGTGTTTCAGAAAAGCAAGATACAAGCCAACTTTTTTTTTGCATATTTTTTGTACATCATGTATAAGAAATTCTCACATCGCAGCACAGTACCACTAAAAGGTATACAGACGGAGCAAGAACTGAACAGGTGACCGGAGCCGGAGTATTTGGGCCAGGAACCAAATTCTCCGAAGCAATGGGAAAACATCCGGACATATTCCAGACGAAAATTAACGCCATATGAAGATGTGCGCAGTTCAACCTCGACAGAAACTATATGAAGAAAAATACTATCATCTTCTCAAACAGTCAAGCAGCAATCAAAGTGCTGAGCTTAACAACAATCAGCTCCAGAATGGTACGGGAATGTCTAGATAAGCTAAATGAACTAGGCACAATAACAAATTATTGCTTCAATCGAGACCAGGACACGCTGGGATAGAAGGCAACGAAAATACAGACCAATTGGCAAAAGCAAGAGTACAAACTCCGCTTTTTGGACCGGAACCTTTCTGTGGCATAGCAACGCACACCTACAAGGAAGAATTTAGGAAAGAAGAAGGAACCAAATGGATCATTCTATGGGAACGCCTTCCGGGGTTAAGGCAATCAAAGATGTTGGGTGAGGGGCCCAAACCCAGGAATATCAAACACCTTATAACACTGAGTAAGAACAATCTCCGCATCCTCACCGGCTTTCTTACCGGCCAGTGCCGGTTAAGAAGGCACTAGGAGAGAATAAAAGTTGAAAACGAGGACAGTTGCCGGTTCTGTGAGGATGAGGATGCGTTGTCAAACAGGGAGAACTCCCATCCATACTACTTGCTTTTATCAAAGCACTGAAGCTGGATAAGGTACTCTGATTGAGAATCACATCAACGGAAGCACCATGGAAGGAGGACACAATAGATCCGTACAGGTCGCAGTGTATTCACACCCCCTAGATCATTAATTTATTAATTCATCCTTTCTTGTATCAAAACTAAACGGTTTTCAAAATATTGAAGGTTTAGAATTAGGAAATAGTCTGATTTTTTGACATAATTGCTTATATCTTTAGATAACTGCTGCTACCTGGAGATAAAGGCTTATTTTTTCATTGATATTTAAAGTCTGATTTACCGGTTCACCTTTACTAGCCCCAAAGGAGGTATCCATGGGCGTTACATCTGAGGAGTTCACGGGCCAGTTGATCGTTTCCTACCCATCCACACTTGATAATTATTATAAAAGCCAGAATATTATAGGGAAGTCTTGTTGCCAAATTATACTTTGCCGAGTTTGAAGTGGTATTTCGTCGATAAAGTGTTCAATTTTATTTATCAAAAGTTCCAGATATTGTAGCCCATTTAAGGTGCCATGGATAAAAACTGAACCTAAGACCCCATGCCCGAAGATGCCAGACTAAAGTTGAGGAATGCCCTTGAAAAGCATTGAGCTCAACAGGTTGTGGATTATAAATATCGGCAGTGATAAATATCGCTTTATCGGTCCGAAAAATTTTATTGAGATAATTTGGGTCTTGATTAAAACTTTGTCTTATAATTTGAACAAATTCATATCTTTTTTTTGTTTGTCGTTTAATTGTTGATTTTAAGTTCTCTGATCTGTTCCATAATTACGTCACTTGTTTGGTGGTCCATACCTTATATCTCTGACACAGCTTCTGATAGATTCTATTCGTTTTTCTTTAAAATTCGTGGACGTCGGTACCAACAGAAAAGACTGCGATTCATCTGTCTTTCAAAAGAGGTGAGCCTAATATTGCGGAATACCGACCCCTTCAGTGTCTGAAAGTGCGGCATCTGTCTTAATAGGGACACACCATTTGCTTTTAACAAAAATTTGTTGTGCCCGTACATATAAAAGCATTGAGAAAAAAGTTTTTAATTACCTACCACTTGACACGTCCTGATAGGTTCTCGGAATGTGGTTTTAGTATTCTAACAAACAAGTGGATGAAGTTTCACCGATCTATGAATGCTTCTAGGTCTACAACCTGATGATGTTTTTTGGGTTAGCACATAGAGAATCCTCCGTGAAACTTTTGAATCTTTTAAAATTCTAGTTGTGATTAATTTGTATATATTGCAGAG